>CAVLEF010000003.1:4372500-4800000 GCA_963661955.1 Leptosia nina
ATATTGGATCTTAAAATCGTAACCGCTAACGCTTCAAGCCGTTCAGAATGGTTTGTTTTAAACTTTGTACTGACACATGCCACTAATCAAAGTCATAACAAAATCGCCTCGCTCTGTACTGGCTCCGAACTTGGCCCCCCCCCCCCCCCCCCCCCCCCCCCCCCCCCCCCCCCCCCCCCCCCCCCCCCCCCCCCCCCCCCCCCCCCCCCCCCCCCCCCCCCCCCCCCCCTTTTTTTTTTTTCCCCCCAAACCCCCCCGGGGGGGGGGGGGGGGGGGGGGGGCCCCCCCCCCCCCCCGGGGGGGTGGACGGGGGGGGCGGGGGGCCCCCCCCCCTTGCGGGGGGGGGGGGGGGGGCGGGGGGGGGGAGGGGGGGGGAAAGGGGGGGGGGGTGAAGCCCCCCCCCTCCCCCCCCTATGTGTGGGAAACCCCCAAAAAAATAAAAAAAAAAAAAAAAAAAATAATTTTAATCGCTTCAAAAAAAAATAATGCCACTACAAAGTATAAAACAAAATCGCTCTTTCTCCCCCTATGTACGTTTGCGGTTTTTTTTTATAAATAGAGGCATTTAAGAAGAAGGTTTTTGTATACGACGTTCACAGTTTTCCTGTAGTGTCTTTAGTATGAGCATTGACCCGAGCGAAGCCGGGGCGGGTCGCTAGTAATATATAAGTAATTCTCTTTCGTATATTGTAAAATAAACCGCTTTTGAATACTATATAATTTTTTACATGTTATTGCACGTGAAGGCACTATATAATTTAAAAAACTATATAATAAAATTTTTGGTTTCTAAATTTAACCGCTTTTATCGTTTTTTTTTAAATAGAGTTTCTTAAATAAAATTGAATAAACTAAAACATAGTAAATAAATATTTTTTATTAGCACTACATTTCTTTCAAACTTCTTTCAACGAGAATTTTCTTAAAGAGTCGTTTACGAGATTTTATATGCTTTTTCACAAGAAAAGCTCAAACTTACAGTTCGCGTCTTCAAGTCAGTTAGTGGAGGTAGCTCCTACTTTTCCAATACTTAATTAGAGTTACGGTCTATATCTTTCTCTCGCGATTAATAAAGGTCGGTTATTTATGAGTTCACCGTAGTGTAGCTTTGTAATTTATTATAGGAATTTCTCAGGACCTATGTCAATGTAATGCTAGGCAGTAGGTTGAGAACTGACGAGGTACAATTGGCATTACTGTTAATTGAGAAAATAACTAATTAGAAGTCTGGTAGCAGGCCTTAAAAGGTGAAGTACCAGCCATATAACATCTCAACAAGATGCGTTGTCGGCTGTTTTGGCGTTGAATATTCGGAGAAGTTACAAAAAAAATTCTTGTTTAACTCTAACTATAGCGCGTATAACGATTTGACTACAGAGGGGGTCAATACATAAAGGTAGAAGATATTAAATAAAATATGTTTTAACAGTTTGAAATGCAAAATATATTTCTTTTTTATATTCGCGCTTTGGATGTTTTACAGCAGAGTGATTTATTGAATATCATTCCATAAACTACAAAACGTATTATTTATTTAACGAACTAAAAATAAATGGAAACACACGCTACATACATATTTATAATATGCATATAATATTTCTCCAAATTCCAAATGCATGTTATATTAACTTTTTATATAGAGGAGGTCCCCAAAAAAAGAGATATCTTGTTATCAATTTTTTTAACTTAATATATGCCGTATAACTATGTTTAAACAAGTTGCGTGAAATCGGCCTTTTTAATCGGAAATTCGGAAATTCGGAAATCTACAGACTGACACCGAAACACTAATAAACTTGACACGATGTTTCGTGATCCGGACGCAATTTCGATATTCTTACCACCCATATCCAGATTTCCAGGCATAGTGCAACAATCATGAAAAAATTCCCGGGGGGGGGGGGGGGGCCCCCGAACCCACGACCCGTTAAATATTAACCCTACATCGCCTCCATTACACCAACGCGCCAACGATCAATTAACAGTGTCTGAAGATTATCAAGATCACAAGTCAGGCTGAATTTATTCTAAATTTCATCCGGGATACACTGGATAATTGAATTCCCTTTTTGGCTGATTAGGTTCGAGAGATTTTATCGGAAATAGGCTATCACTCAATGATAACGGTTCATTTGAAGGAACCGTGAATCGTTCTCGGCGGTTTAAATCACATTTTATCAGGTTGAAATTCAATTCATTCAAATGAGAATGCACATTTTAAATCTATTCGAATTGAGGAGTTGATTTTCATTTATATTGAAATCTTATTTTTTAAGCAAGGGGAAGATGCAATTTTGTATCTTTTTCACTGATTATTGTTGTTTCCAAATAAATTCAATTAACCCTACTAAAAACTATCTGTAATTTACGCGAGTAGTACACACTTAAATAAAACACTTTAACGGTTTAAAACGCGATATGTCTATCTATTCCTATATTTACTTTGACGTTCACGGACACCCTTCATCTTTTGTCTCCCCGTGACCACGGCTGCTGCAGAGCATTAGAAACGTCGGGCCATAGTTAAAATAAATTTACAGTCAAATTTAGGTAATATATATCGAATTTTAAACTATTAAAGTGTTATCAAATAGATAATTTAAAAAATCATAATTTTTCGCATACAGATGAAATATTGTTTTTCATGAAAAAGTACATACTTATAATAACGGAGGGAAGAATCCTTCCTTCAAGGAAACATACAATAAAGTAACATCCGAACAAGAACTCTATCCTCAGATACGATTACTAACCGGTTTCAAGATTTTCATTGTATTTTCAAAGTAAGCAACAATTTTCAAAAGAATATATTCTTATTGATAAGAGCTGTTACACAAAATATATTGTTTAATTAAATTTATGACATGTTGATCTAATCAATCCTAAAAATGATAATAAACGACACTTCCGGCTGTGGATGCCGATTCAAGTCCTGCTCGTGTCGTAAAATATTTTTTCAAACTAAAATCGATTTTAAGTAACGCCATCAAAATATAAAAGTTTTCATAGTTTAAACACTTAGCAAAGCTGGGACTAGGTACTACTCGTATCCCAACACTTTTATTCTATAGTCTATTTAGCGTTCAAACATATCAAAGAAACAAATTCAACGATTGTAACTTCAACAGTACAAATAATGAAAGATAACGTAGAAGCCATTTGAAATTGTAAGGCTTGCTTCATTAAAAGTTGGGAACTGCAACGTCGAGAAAAGGGTGAAAATTTAAACCTGCGAGTGAAACACGCTTTCACAACTGAATTTTTAGTGAAACACGTTAATTAATAATTTGGAAACTTTCAAATTATACTTTCTTCTTTAACATTATTTTATATTTTATAAAAAAATACTATTAATCTTAATTTTAATTGATCTTAAATTAAAGCTTTTTAATTTTCTACATTTAGGAAGAAATTTTGTATTATTATCGTGTTGTCTCTAAAAATGACGTTGTTTTGAAAAAAGGTCGCGTCTAAAAACTACTATATGAACTTCCTCAGTTTTCTATTAAACAAATCTTTTTGTTTTGGGTGGGTAATTTTTCGTGAAAGGCGGGAATTAATAGTGGGCAATGTGGTCAAAATTATTTATCTTATATATTGGATTTGAATTGTATAAGTATACCCAAAAAATATTTATTAGAATAAATATCCTTCTTTTAATAAAATAAAATCATATGTACCGTTTAAGATAAACTTACAATGACCGTTTTTATATTATAAGAATTTGGTCAAAATATATCTTATATGTAAACTTGTTATTTTCTTGAGAAATTTAATGTAGACTTATTTTAAATTAGAATATTTCTATCCTAGATAGTATTATATTTTTCCTAATATGCATAACTGTATTTCCTGAAAATACTAACACATGAAATTTGAAAGCTCGCGTTACAAAATTAAAACTTGAGGCTTGTGGCATAATTATGTTAGCACGTTTTGACGACTCGTATTCCAGTTTGCCGTAGTAATTGGAGCTCGCTGTACCCTTTTTATTACATTTCCGGGGAAAAAATTGCCAGCTCTTTAGTCAAAGCGCCGAGTCGACGGTTTAATGATGATGAAGAGATTGAGGACGTGAACGTAATTTGGACCTAAGTAGATTTTCATATGATTCTATTATACTTATTTATCGGTAAGCACGATTGACAGCGTAACGCCAGTCTGGGGTTCGATTTTCGGTTCGGGTGAAAACTTTTTTTTTATGATTGAGGAATCAAGGAATGTACCTTAGTTATACATTTAAACAATATGCGCCATTTTTTTAGGCTTTGGTTATTACGTAATTTCACAGTTTTTATATCAAGTTCATGATTTTTTGTTTAAACATTGTCCAGCAGCAAAAATACGTCTTACTAGCTGTGTCAGCGACTTCGTTCGCGTAGAATAGTCAATTTGGACGTCCTAATTTGTTTTTGCAAACCTCCGCCTTATCTCAATGAATTTATGCTTTTACTTAAGACGTCGATCTAGTCCCGTCGTTCTTGCAAGTTAATCCAAGATAGATATATAATGTCACCGGTAATTTTTTAGATGTTTTTTTAAGAGGACTATTTCTTTCATAAATATTTTTTGGGTATCTTGAACCGTTTTGCAGCTTACCCATTGGAAACCCTCTAAGATGGATCGATGGTTATAGCATATAGCCTTCCTCAATAAATGCTCCAACTAACACAAATAGAAAATTTTCAATTAGAACCAGTAGTTTCTAAGATTAGCGGTTTCAAACATATAAACAACCAAACTCTTTAGCTTTATATATAAGTTCGAGTATATATATGCAATAATCTAGCAAATCTACTTTATTTGATTTCGTATTTCCAAGCGAAATGCCAAACTAATTTACATTTATATTGCAATATTGTATGGCGTGCAGTTTTCCTTGTATTAACTGTTACATTGTTGCAAATCAGCGAATGCATGGGAAAATTCATTTGCCAGCGTGTTTGTTTATTGAATATATTTGATATTCAAAGCAATCGTACATTAAGCTGATGTATAAACTGGCAAATGCAATGCATAGTTGCTAAAGAGTAATATAAGAACAGAGATATATATAATAGAATCGAAAAATAATTACAGTCATTTACACTACTTTAACAGTTTATCAAAATAGGTGTCAGAATTGTATATTAATATACCGGTTTCAGCGGCAACAGAGCAAGGATGGGACTTAATAAGAAATGTAAAACTTATCACTACAAATAAAACGCCTTTAACGGTTTAAAACGCAAAATCTATAAATAGTATGTAACTGCAGGGACTTACTTATTAGTTTCATTTAAGGTTATAAAATTGTTATCTAACGCACTTGATAAAATGAAATGTTTGAAGACTTTGAAGATTTTAAAATCGAAATCGAAATTATTCGATTTTTAAATAATATAGTGCCAACGTGGACTAAGATGTGAAAAATATTAAGTTAGTAATAACTAATTTAAAAAACGAAAAAACCCTCGGAAAATTATATCGTAAAAATGAACCTTTGGCTTGTTGCAAGCAGAATAACATAAATATTCATAGATAATGAGGCCTTAATTTTCATATTACATCCGACGTCGTTCAGTACCGAGAAAAGATTAACGAACCGTCTTCTCCGTTTTGCAATTTTCCGGATAAAATATCTTTAAATATTTCTTGTAATGTCTTAATTGGCCTTAATTCAAAGCTACACAGACGGCCATTGTTAGAATTTATTTGAGGTCCTTGTTCCTTGTAATGATCACGATCAAAAAGCAATGAGAATAAAACAAAAGAACGTAGCTTATAAAGGCTTAATACATTTTCGTATCTGGTTGATAATACGTTTCTAGGCGAGGCTCAAGAGATTTCAAAGACATCAATAATTAAAGAAAATATCTGAGGTTCCGAAATAGGAATATTTCATATTAAAAATTATAATTGTTTTTCAAGCTAACCACTTTCAAATTCGTCAGCTTAATTGAGGACATAATTGTAATGAGGGATGAATAAATTGCTATTTTGTTCACTCGAATGTTGTAATGAGTAGGAGTTTTTCCGGGAAAGGTCGAAAACGCCTATAGCCTTATATGTGCGTATTTGGCATAAGATAAGGTTTAAAATAAGGCCCTTATTTTAAAATTTCAATCACAGATACAAGTTCAAATTTTTTGACCGTCTAGTTGGTGTAATGGTAGCAATGTATTGCTCATCAACGGATCGTGGGTTCGATGCCCACCGTGTCCAACATGTTTCTAATCCATTGCAATTATTAGGATATTATATAGGGGGTAGGAATATCTTAATTCCATCCGGGTCACGAACCACCGTCTTATTTCAGCGAGCCGTCAAGTTTAAGCGCGCTTCGGTTTCAGTCTGTTGATTTTCGAATATCCAAAGCCAAAATAGGTCGATAGCGCATCTTGATTCGATGTTTAATGGCTGGGGTATTTTACCTGTGAGCCCTACGCTTGTCTGTCCCTCTATCATTAAAAAATACTGCTAATACTCCAACACTTTTCTGGTCTGAATGCCTCGGAATAAACAAGCTATTAGTATAGATTTACTGTTCCTGTCACTTTTGTCTTTAAATCCAGTTTAGTTTTTCTTGAAAAAAAAATATAGTAAATATATTATACGCGACAATGTGAAACAAATAATATCATACTGTGTATCACAAACCTCTAAAACTTATTTCGTTTTGGACAAAACGCACGCTTAGTATTACAGTGACCGAATTTAAAAAAACACTTTTTTGGCAAATCGTATAAAACTATGATGATGGCGTTATTATAGTAATGTCAGTGCTTTTATTTAATTTTACTTAAATTTTGAGTTAGGTCACTCTAATACTAAGCGTGCGAAAAGTAACTCGACTTATTCTGTAAAAGATAGAGCAGGCCTATCGTTTTAAATGACACGTAAGAAGGCTCGATTGCAACATTTTTTATGCTTTTCAATGGCTAGAACCTAAGACGTACTAGTTTAAAGCAATATTACGCAACAAGCTACATCAGTATTTGTAGAATTGTCTATCCGGATTATTGTACAAAGCACCTATAAATATAAAGCAGATGAACTGCGCCCGTACATTATTCCCATAATCCGATACTAATATCCTGTCGAACATGACGTGATATTACAGTCGTCGGATCAGTAATCCGTCACATCACGACAGTCCCGCGCACGATCACCAAAATATAACCGATCTTTATATAGATCTCTTCCGCAATGTTTGCGTGCTTATATTTTTATCAGTGTGAGTCAAATCGTGCCTTTACGCAAAGTGCATCGCACTTGTATCGAAATAGATTCGGCATCGTTCTGTCATATGCTTTAAATAAACGATGCCGTGAAACACCGATGGTGAGATCGAGAACACGAACGGAAATACGAAACAGAAGAATTCACTACGAATACGAGATGGGGCAAATTTTCGTTGGCAAACAAGTAAATAATGTCTATAGTTAATGTAAGTAGTCCAGTATATAAATAAAACATTTGAACCATTTAAAACGCGATATATTAGTGAAACTTATTTGATAATGATTTTTAACTTCGGACCGACGTTTCGGATGCTTTGCAGCAGCCGTGGTTACGGGAGACCCTGGTTAAAAAAAGTTGAAAATCATTTTCAAATAAGTGTAACTAATATATCGCGTTTTAAACCGGTAAAGTATTTTATTTAAATGGAAATCAAGTAATTAAACATTTATTTGTTTGAAAATTATTACATGTATTACACTATAATTTAATATTAATATGCCATTTTATATGAAATTATAATAAATTTATGATTGAAAAAAATAGAAAAAAGCATCTATTGAGTCATGCTAAGAGCTGGTAGCGTGTTTAGAGCAAAAACACGGAACGCTGTGGATGTCTAGTTCACGTCCTGTAAAGACGTAAAACTGAATATTAGTTTTTTTGTACTTTGGGGTATAATAGGTCAAATATAATACTGTGACTACTTGTAGGTAATTAATAAACAGATATTTTGTACTTGGCCCGATTGAACCTATTATGTTGGCCTGTCTGGAGCTCTCCAAGACTTAGACTATTAGAAAATACCAAACATTAAGGTTGGTTATAATGAATATGATTTAACTTTTCTGACTTTAATTTAATTTTTGTATCATTAACCGATATTTGGTACATTATGGAGCATATCATTCATGCTTATAACCATTTTTTTATTGAAGTGCCAAAAATATTTAGTAAGATTTGTATTTTTTATCCTAAAAAAATTACTTACAGTGTTCTTCGGCGTTAAAATAAAGACAAAAGGTTAGCCACCGAGTATTAACTCGTTTTCTCAGCTCCACTTTCTATTTTTATTTCGAAGTATACTTAGCTACCTTTTTACTTTAAAATATCGCCTCTTTGCTTTATATGAATAAATTAAAGAATGAAACAGCATGATTTCTACTTTTTATTGTTATTTACTATATAAAAACGTGTACTTAATTTTCCAAAAAGCTTAACTCACGTTTAATATAGTCCTTAATTTTATGTTTTAATAAGTGTGGAATATGTTTATAAACTGTGTGGCTACTTTATCTAGAATACAATACAATAACGTCTGCTTTTTCAATATAAACTGGTAATTAAATTATGACAATAAAAAATAAAATAAAAAAAAATAAATAAATGACATACAAAAAGCTCCAAAAGTTTATTATGTACTAATGACAGCTTTTCAAACTAATCTTTTATTAATTTTTGTTTTGTAACGGACATGGAAGAGTTATAACCGTATTGAGGGTTAAAATAAACATTCTCCCAGCGTACTCTCCAGGGACAATGAAGTCATGTTGTATTTATACTCACTTGACCACTGGCATAGAATCTGAAATGTGGTTTCGGTTGACCCAGATGTACTAAGCTCACATATCCCGTTGATTAATTCTTAAATAGCAAACACAAAAAATGTTTGTCTCCCACTGCCCAGCACAAGTAACGTTCGACAATTTTGTCACTCATGGGAAGAATATTAAATTAAATGTAATAAAGTACACACGATAAGAAAGATGAGTAAGGTTTTTTCTTATTGTGATTAGAAACTTAAACGAGAAACACCAAAAGCTTTACAATAGGTATACCTATTCGAGCTTCAGAGATAACGAAATAAAATCCTCTTCAATTTCAAAATGTACTTGGCTGAATATTTTCAAAGGGAACAACACTGAGCTCGTCAAATTATAAATTTTCATGGAATTATACGCAGGCTATTCATTTTCATAACTTTATATACGTCATCAAGTAATTGGATACAATTAGTTTGCAAAGAAATTCTATACTTCTATTCTTTTTCCTTATGATGTAGTTTTACAGTAATACATAATATTATGTCTTATCAAACTACTGCCATCTTTTATTTATTGAAACGAACTTGACGAGTTATGTCTTGTATTCACAGATATACTAATAAAAAAAATCGTTTCGTAGTTTTTAATAATTGTTTTTTGAAACTTTAACTTTGAGAAAGCTATTTTTGCAAGTATATAAAATGTATCACTTCTATCTAAAATCCCCATTCTGTGTGTGATACACTCATCGATTTAATTCACAGGTAAAAGCTTCTGACAATTTATGTTGTACAAAACTGTACAACATAAATTGTGAGATTGTATCTCGTTGTATTGTCATATAACTTAAGAAAAACATTAAAGAAAAATGTTATTGTTCTCTAAATAAAATTTTCTTTCTGATAAATGTCAAAATTAGAGTAATAAACATCGAAAACGCAGCGTTAGCGATATTAACAAGATGATTTGAGCACGAAATGACACGTCAATTTTAATTATTTCAGCATCTTATTAGCGACGAAGGAAAGGTCATGATTAATATTATGCTCCCTTCCTAATCTCAGAGATTACGATGCTTAATGTATATTAAATTTGAGTTAGATTAAATTTAAAAAATTTTGACACCTGAAACAAAACCCAGAACATACCTAGAAATACTAGAAGTCTATTTAGTACAAGTACGCTATGTTCTTGCTGCGTATATTTCGAGTCGATCAAGATTCATTCGTAGCATCAGGGGTTCGATTTCCGGTCGGTAACCAAAAGCGCTAAAAAGTATGTTAGATTACAGACTATATAAACATTTCCAGGACGGCCGAGTCCCAGCGGGATCTGTTAATTAATGACAATATTTAATCTTACGTGTACAAAGTACACGTACGTCTTAAAGTTTATATACCTACTAGTTGTGCCAGCGACTTCGTCCGCGAGAATCGTTATTTTGGGCATCCAGATTAGGTTTTGCAAACCCCGTCTTTGTAAACTTCAGCTGTTAGTCACCACGTGCTTTGCGTCCCTTAAAAGATAGACATATAGCTTCGCAGACTTTTTTTAGATCATTTAAAGAGGATTTATTTTAAATTCTTTCATACACATTTTTTAGTTATCGCTGAACGCAGTTTTCGCAGTGTACGCAACTGAAACCCACAGAGATGAAAAATCCCCCGTTTTGCTCACTTTTCACGATATATCTTCGCTTCTTTTAGTCACATTTTTATAGCCTTTCTCGATAAATTTTCATGTTTTCCCTTTAATAAGTTTTTTTCGTGGTGTTTTATAAAATTAATATCAAAGCTGTAAATTATAAATGAATATTACCAAAAGTAAGGGTGTATTCTATGAAGTTCAATATGAAAATCTTCTAGACTACTTAAATTATTAAAGTAAGTACCTACTTATTCTCTAAAATTCGAGTATACTTTTTGTTCAGCCGTAACTCAATTAGAACCCAGTTGACGTAAAGTGGTTTGGAGTTGAGTTGTTTTAAGCGAAATCTGTGCCCTAAAAATACACGTACACGTGTAAAGGGTGTCGAAACCCCCGAAGTTTATCTCGCTTTAACAAAATGATAAGGTGTACTTGAAATATTTAATTACTTGTTCTTCGTGGAATTCGTTACACCGATACCTACTTAACGCTGAAGCAATTTTATGAAATGTAAAGGTTATTTTCATTATTTTCTAACAGCTTGTTCATTTTCTTTTAATGGTTCCGTAACTAAAGGCATCACCAATTTACTATAGACTATGTTTTCCACTTGATATCCAGTTGTAACTTGATGTTGCAAATGTTGCCTCTAGGCCCCCAAATACTGAAAAGACTTAAAGAAATACTCTATTTATTTTAGATTTAAATTTTAAAAATGACACCAGCTGGTAGATTTTAAATTAGGAATTGTGAAATGTTTATGGTTCAAATTGTCTTATATTTCTAGTAACGTACAAAGTAGACGTCCAGTAACCAATTTCATAGATGAGATCTCGTGTTGAGTATATGTTGCAAAATCATTAGAATGGTTTAGAGTACTTGGTGGGCGGCCGACTGTTTTCAAATGCAAATTGAATCTGCCATTAGCGATCTGAATGGTGCATGGCGCCACACACATTATCGACGCTTTGTTACTTGTGCCTTATGAATGCGTGCACGTCTTTGTATTAGTTATTTTATTGTTTAAATAACGGACTTTTTAACAGTTTAAAACGAGAAATGTATTGGTTAAGTTTATTTACGATTTATTAAAAAAAAACGTTCTATTTAAAAGTGTACTAATCTTACTTGCGTAAGCTACGGACAGTACTGTATTATACTCTTTACTTATACATATAAAATTAAATGAATAATGATTGATGTTTGTCTATCCCTTTCTATCTACTTTTAGACAAAAATAAAGAAGGAAAGAAAGGGAGTTCACATGAATGAAATTAAAGTATCAATAACATGTAATTAAATATTTGCTTTGGAAGTTTTCAAATGTGTTTATTGTTATAAGATAACGTTTGATAAAGCACTTATTAGTATCTTTAATTTAAATATTTGCACCATTTCTTGGTACTATATGAGATGGCTACTGAAACATATTATAATTCTTTCATATTATTTCTTCAATATATGAAACCGAACTGATAGAAAACAATTTTGCTCAAATCGTGAAACACGCGAACTCCGAAAACGATTCTTTAACACCCAACACGCTACATTTAACATCAATCTAAGTTAAGACATCTATAGCTTATAACAGTAGTAGATATTCACAAGTTTTTTTAATAATTGGTTTGCACTTCGCACCATGACTGTTTGGTTTATCTAACTGATCTTGGAGAAGATGAGAAGAGATTGAGCTACCGTGTCCTATAAGTCATCGTCGAATTTATTCGACAAAAATATACTTTTACATTTAGTACCTTTATGCGCAAATCCTAAGGTTGAAATTACATTGTAATACATGTATATCAAAAAATTCGACGATGACGTATAGGGGGCGGCTTAATTGGTTAGAGCAGCACCACGGCACGCTGCGGATGCTGGTTCAAATCCTGCCTAGGTCGTAAAGCTTTTTCAATCTAAAATCGATTTAATTTTTAAATATTTATTACTTAGATTGTGCTTTTGTCCTTTTTTAATTATTACATGTTTTTTCACCAGGCCTGAGATTTTGAAGATCATTTTTATCCAAAAATCATTTGTCAGATCTTGTCGTTACGAGAGGATAATAAAAAAATCTTGGCGGATGGTAATTACCCAGTATTAGATGAGTTTTTTTTCTTGATTTCAACTTCAATTTAGCAACCTTCGTCCGAGGATTTATTATGAACACGCAAGTCCTTCACTATTTTCTTTCGCGTAACAAAAGGATGGGTAAAAAGGCAGACTTTTTCTAACTCAATTTGTCGTAATCCAAACGACCCTTCCATCTAATACACTTTTCAATGGATGTTTTGTATTTTCCAAGTATACATTTAATAAATGAAATTACAGCGATTCCAATAAAAGTTTCTCATAAACTCTCTTTAAGTGGCGTCTCCGTTTTTTATTTCATATTTATCGCTTGTAGATTAAATTAGGGTATATAAAAACAGCATAAAACATTTACCTTGAATTTACATTGACATTATATGAGTATTTAATAAGCCATATTTGTCTTGTTTACTGACTAACTCAAAGTATGGGTAATTAGAAAATATTTTGATAATTCTACCCACAAAAGAGCGAAAATTTCAGAAAACATTGGATATTACACAATGCTATTATTTGTTGCAATCTATTAAAAGGAAAATCGACGAAACATATGTTTCTTGTGTTACTAAAATGAATCTTCCAGAATAAAATAAAATAAATCATTTTAGAAAGACTAATGTTATAATTCAATGCAAGTAACGCCTAGCAGAATTTGTATTGTATAAAATGTTTCTCAACATATCAGAAATACCATTCATTTCCTGGATCCGCAAACTTCAACAAAATAAGCTTAGCTAACAAAGGTTTCCTCAGCGCGTTTTACGCCTTTGCTCTTATTTCCTATCGTAAAACATGTGCATTTTATAAGTGTACACTTAGTTTTATTGCTCTTTGTAATGGGGAATATAGTAAGACGTAAAAAAAGTATGTAGTACACTATGTTATACCTTAGAAATACTGTATTTTGTAAATTTAAATATTTCGTGTATTGTGGTAGAATAAAATCAAACTTTTGAAATTTTCCTGAAATGGATTCGGTTTGTGGGAACATGTTTCAATAAATGATTTATGAATTTTATAGGCAAACAATTAATCAGTTGGCACCAAAGTACAATAGTTTTTCTTCTTTACAATACCGTCAAAACGTATGCACTAACACGTATACACTTATCCACGACATCGTTCGCGGCGCTGAAGTTCTTGCAAGTTAATCTTAAAAGATAGCCAAATAGTGTAACGGACATTCTTTTAGTTAAATAAAGAGGAACCCTTACATAGAACGTTTGAAATTACAATTGATAATGCATGTCAGATGGAAATAATTATTGTCAATTAGTTGAAACATAAATTGTATGAATTATAAATAATATTTCGAAGGTTAACATTTGCTAGTATTTAACTTCGCATTATTTAATTGTCACATCGCGTGCTTACCTTTTAGGTCTGTACGTCATTAATTTAATGGTATTTATTGATTACAAAATTTAAAATTACTACTCATTATGAGGTTTGAGGGAAAGGTTGAAAGAGGTTTACAGTCGCAAGCACATAATTACTATCGTTGTAAAAGCATGTATTTGTTCCCAAATAGGAAAGAGATTAGCAAGAATTAACCTAATTCCGCAAGTGTTAAGGTTGAAATTACATTGCGCGCGAGATACATGTATCAATAGGTTAAAAAAATTTCGACGCGGTTTAATTTATGATTAAGAGAAGCAAATACTATCTAATATATAAAATTCTCTATAGTTTTCGTTGCCACCCTCCGAAACGCTTGACCGATTTTGATGAAATTTTTGTGCCCGTATTTTGAGAATGGCCAAATATCCCCCTATTTTTATTTTATTATTTTGACAAAATTTATAATTTTATTTTTTATGATACAACATACAAAAATACATACAATCCTCAATTTTCACCCTTCTACGATCACCCTTATTTTTTAATAGACATTTTAGTAAAATTATTTATATGGCAAAACGACGTTTGCCGGCTCAGCTAGTATTCTATATATTCTGCTGATACCATATTTAAATCCATTACAGTGTAACGTTTTTTTTTGAAATTTTCTTTAGTTATTATTAATTTACTGTAAGAGCTTAATTTTGTGGACTACTAAATATTTAAAACTCCATTCCTTATTCAAGTACTCACTTCTAATCGTATATAATTAATTTTTAACCTTTATAGGGAGTATATCTTCAACCTGCTTAAAAATTGTTTTAGTAAGAAGCTCCTTCAGGTTTTACATTGTCGTGTTTGTTAGAATCTAAAACCGTATAACATTCTCTAATTGGAAACAAATATATAAACAAGATGTTCTACAAAGCAAAACACTGTCGACTCTGCATTTAAATAGAGTATGATCAAATTGCTAACGTTTCCTTACGAATAGAGATTTAAATAACAAAGTAAGAAGTGTTTTCATGCTACCAAAAACCTTCATTTATCTTCTGAATGTTCCAGAAACTATTTTAACTTATGTCATTTATTGCGTTTTAAATAAAGTGTGCATTATTTTCACTATATTGCCACGTACAATGCAATTTAGAAAAACTTATTCTAGCGAATAATAGTGAAACACCGTTTCCCGCTGTGGGGCATGGGACGAACATATTTCAGTGTCCGTTTAACTAATATATTTTATTTACTGGCAACAATTTATTTTCCCGGAAGTCAAACCTACGCCTTCTCTTAACGCAATTCTAGGTTAAATGGCAATAAGTTCAATTTTGTAACTACAAAGGCCGGCAAATTATTATTCATTACATGCAAAATATATAAAATAATTTATTTTAGACGCTTTTAACTTAATTTAGTAAATCAAAAGTGAAAACACTTCAAATTCATTTAGAAATAATTCTGCGATTCCAAAACGTCACATAGACACAAAATTTTATAATATTACTATATTATATATAGTGATTAATTAAGCGTACCAAATTTCCACCAGGTTTATAACATACGTAAAAACTAAGATACAAATATATATAGCTAGGAATAAAATAGATCAGTTTCAACACAAAACATTTAAATCGACGAGACAAAACTCTTTCGTTTGAAATGTTTTGTGTAATTTACTAATGCATTCCCGTTTTATTCAGCAGATAAAGGCATCCATTAAATTTATCAAACTGCTCCAGAGTCTTTAATCATCTATAGCGCATTTTAGTTTTAAATGTTTTGGCTGACGAATTTGTTATTCTATGTACGTAACATTTAATACTTCCCACCGCAGAATTACTAGCATCCTTCTTACATTTGTCTTTTTATATTTTGTTCTTAGATATGGGATTTTCGTTATGAGATTATTCATCTTCATTAATATATACAGCGCAATAGTTTGCTTGTTAGTTGAAACGCGCTAATCTTAGGAACTACTAGTTCGAATAATTTTTTTGTTGTCAATAAAGGAAGGCCTTTTAATGTTTTTTTAATAGTAATGCGAACAATATTAGTCAAGAAACAGTGTATGTGGTAAGAACGGGAGAAAATGTTAATCTTTGTGAGCTTCCGTTGCGTGCACTGCGTAAACGGTTCAAGAAACCAAAACATATTTAAGAAAGAAATATTCCTCTATGAATCACATAAAAACATGTTTCCGACAGTTGTCTATATTTTAAGCTTAACTTGCAAGATCGTGGACGTAGGGTTGGCTGGCTAGTTACAATATAAAGACAGACGTCTAGAACAATCTTTCTTATTATTTAAATTAAGTAAATAAGAATAGCTTTTTTGTTTGTGATGTTAAAGAAAATGAAAATGGCAACCATGTTGGAAAAGCGTTGAGTGACTTTGCTAACATGCTTTACTATGAAAGGATTGTGCAGAGCAGTGATATGAACATAAAAGTAGTGTGTTAAGATGAAGGAATAATAGAGAAAATGCAAGAGAAAACGGGATGTGGAATACAGGAAGTAGAAGGGAATTTTGTTTTATGGTTCATGTTAGTTGTATATTATATATTAATATATATTATAAATGGTAATAGGACGTTGGACGTATTTCAATGGTACAGCATTTGATGTTTTTTTTTTTTTTTTTTTTTTTTTTTGGTACGGTATTGGGTTTGAGTGATATACAGATTTTAGGGGAAGAAACTTTGTGGAGTGGGATACAGTCTTTCCAAAGTTCCTTTTACACTGGGTATTTACAAAATGTGGTTCTAGAATTAGAGTCGCTATACAAATCAAGTTTTCCTTAGTGTCTACCAGCTATACATTAACATTGTTTAACTTACATTCTATATTTATATAATTGAGAGCTTTATTATACAATCCAATTTGTGACATAATACATAATTTTCTTATATTTATACAAACAACATTTGAGTTAGATTTAAACTTACTATATAAGGTAATAGGTAATTTTATTAGATAAGATCTCATCCTAGTTGAAATCCCGGGGAAACAATTGTTTAGTACCTAAATAAAACACGATGTTAGTTTAACTTATTTGAAAATTATTTTCATTGTGGCTCGATGTTTAGGATGCTTTGCAGCAGCCGTGGTCGCGGGGAGAATATATACCGCGTTTTAAACCGTTAATGAGTTTTATGTAAATGTGTACTATTCGGCTAAACTACAGACAGTATTTCAGTGTCTAATAATAAAATTGATAAGACAGTTTTTTTATGTTTGAAATACGCCAGTCATAATTCATTATTATAACATGTGCTGTTATGATTTTTTGGTTTTGGAAACAGCAATTATAATACTTACTAATAGTTTACGCGAGTAGTACACATTTAAATAAAACACTTTAACGGTTTAAAACGATATTAGTTAGAACTGATTGAAAACGCAATTAAACTTCACGAGTTTTTTATCTGTGGACGGTGGTTCGAGTATCTTAGACGGAATGTAAATATTGCTACCACCCATTTAGTATTCAGATTTCCAGACGAAATTGAATGTTCCAGAAAAATAAATATTGATTGGAAGTATACTGATCAAACCCACCAACCGAAAACAGATTCATTATACTTATAATAAAATTACTAGTTTTTGTTTGGTATCTCAATTACTTAGAAGAAAAACATTTCTATACAGACGCGGGCAGTCCCGATAAACGTCAAAAGTTGTTTACTAACTTTTTATCTCTCGAAAATCCCTAAGCCTATGTCTCTCCAGCTGCGTACAATAATTGTATTCAATGTTCAGTGATGCGTTGTCTAAAAATAAGAATGATACAATTTTTTTTCGCTTGTTTGTGTAACTAAAAAAAAGAACTTAATCAACATGCCTACAAAAGATAATAGAATTAAGAAAAAACATAATATAATTTATATAATCTGAACCTGATAAGGTGAATAACCTTGTAAATGAAACGGACATAGATATGTGTCTGCCCTATATTCCTAGCTCAGGTCACTTAAGCTCAATATAATTAACTCACCCCGTGACCACGGCTGCTGCAAAGCATCCGAAACGTCGGGTTGAAGTTAAAAATCATTTTCAATAGGTTTAACTAATATATCGCGTTTTAAACCGTTAAAGTGTTTTATTTAAATGTGTACTACTCGCAAAGTATTTAATATAATTAACTTTCATCCAGTGACCACTGATTGCTGCACATTTTGAACATTTTTAAAATCAAGTCGTAGTTAAAAATACATTCTCATTTCAAACCGTTCAAAAAGGATGTATTTAGCAGATACTTATTAACTTACCTACGTGAGTCATAGGCGCTGAAATGATAAATAAGACGTCGGTTTTGCGACAAAAACGCGTGACAAAATACAATATGTTTCAGTTATTGTATAAATAGCTGTCAGAAGTTGTTTACTAAGTTGTCATATTTCTCATACAGCCACGGGCTATTGGGTTGGAAAGGTCGTTGAAATAGTGTTCATATTGTTTATGGTTTTCACTTGTCAGTAGTACTACACTTAGGAGTTAGTTTCAAAAGTTTTAAGTTAGATTTCTTTTGTAGAATAGACAATTGTCAAATTACATTTCTATCGTTCACACGTACCTTGCCATGGAGCAAAGACAACTCTGTATCCCTTTCAATTATCTACTTTTTTACAAGTAGTTAATGTGACTCGTGTATTTGTCTATTGTGTATTTTTTTTCCCTGAGATTTGAAAACAGTGATCACAGCATACAATTGTTTGCTAGGCAATGCGCTTAGCCATTGAAGCAAACATATAAAGTTACAAAGTGTTAAATACTGTCTGTAGTTTACGCGAGTAGTACACATTTAAATAAAACACTTTACGGTTTAAACGTGTTTTAAACCGTTAACGTGCTTTATTTAAATTACTAAGTGCTTATTACACAATGATAAAAACAAAAGAAGGAAAACAGAAATTAAAACTGCATGAGTATCTCAACAGCTTGCAAGTAAAAAAAACTTGAAGAATATTTAGGTTTTTAATATATTATTTCTTTACGTATGATAAAAGAAAAATACTGTAAAATGCTTTAGCTGTTTAACAAGGTTGCAAATGACTAAAATAATCTAATTTAGTTGTTTGAATCATGCTTTATCTTTAAAGAAGTGTTAATCGTCCTAGTGGATATTTACTTCAGGTAACCTTTGCAATATAAAAATAAGCAGGAATTATTATACGGTCGTGTTTAAATTTTTTACAGTACCTAAGATACGCCTTAAAGTAAAGGTTTTTTTCGAACCCCAAACGTTTGTTTTATACATTTTTAAACGGTTTTATTTAGCTTGACCCGTACAGAATTTATTTATTTGGATCAAAATTAGAAATTGAAATTTAAGCACCTTCCCGTTGTCAGATTGATCTGAATTTGGTATATTTAATTTAGATAACAATACCATATAATAAATCTAAAATCATTATAAATCTACGATGGCCGCCGATACAAAATGGCGGATTACATATTTTTCCTTAACCCCCTCAGTATGGGTATCAAATTAAAGGGCTAACACGATGATTGTGTCAAAATTTAAATGTTTTTGTAGTTTTCAGTGCACAAAAAATAAAACCGTACCGTATATATAATATAATTGTTTAGACATATAAATACAATTCTTTTTTATGTTTTATGTTTATATTAAAAAGCTTTTCTATGCTATAAATAGACATGTCGCATGTATGAACAGCGAGAGGCTTAAGATATCATTTCCAGGCGAAGAAACATACACAAGTGCACTCTAGAGTGAAAATAAGCGTTAATTTTCACGTTGAATTTCAGTATTACAGTTGTTG
This sequence comes from Leptosia nina, assembly GCA_963661955.1. Lineage (NCBI taxonomy): Eukaryota > Metazoa > Arthropoda > Insecta > Lepidoptera > Pieridae > Leptosia > Leptosia nina. The sequence continues at coordinate 4,392,127 of CAVLEF010000003.1, forward strand.
AAGTAGCGAAGTTTTTCAAAAGAAAAAAAGAAAAACCTGATTTATTTTTTCAGACCGCCGAATTGAAAAAAGATGATATTGCCATGTCAAATACTTGCTCGTAAAGGTAATTTGTAATTCATTTCAATTCAATCGTGTGTAAATACAAGAAGTAATGAATAAATAATTCATTATTGACTGTAGTTGTCGTAATGAGTTCGCATTCAAAAAAACTTTTAATCTGTTTAAACGAAATATATTTACAGCTGTAAACATTTTAACGTTATTTGTTCTAGCTACATTATATACTGTTGTTTAAAAACTTTATACAACTAAAAAACCAGAATCGAATCGAACAGAATCGAGAAAGGGCCGAATACGTATGTTTTAACCATAACTAATTTTCCAGACAATCCATAAATATTGGTAACTATTTCAATTCTAAGATTTAGGCTATAAAATATCAATTTGTTGAGGAATTTTGCCATAAACTATCAAAGTCGTATGATCAAATCTTGGTAATGGTTTGTAATGGTTTCCTAGACTAGCTACGCTGTAAATTTAGTTATTTATCTAACCACAGCTTCCGTCGATCCAAACCCGAAGTCGGTTTCTACAGTATTATTTAAGCTTAATACTATTACTTTAAAATTGTCCTTCTTTGTCTTTTATTCACGATGTTTTAGTACTACAGATGTATGTTGTGTCAGATGTACTATAGCATGACTATCTATTACACTTGTACACACACATTCCCTATTATCCTATCCTATCCTATATATTTTCTATTTCAAACGACCATATTGGTACGAACACATGGATGAAAATATAATGGTCTCTATCAGACATTATTGATTATTTATATAATTAGATTACTTAACTAATCCTATAAACAAAAAAAGATATTTTATTTACCTATAAGACGATTAATGATTATTAAATTAGATTGTTTTAACACGCTTGCATACAATGTAAATTCAAATCCCGATTCCCCTCGTGGGGCGTAGGGCGAACACATTTCTGTGCGCGTATCCCGGTTTATTTACAAGCAAATACTTAATCTTCCGTGCTAGCCCGACAGATTGATCTTCGGTATTCGAACCTCGGACCACTCGCAACGCAATACTAGCGGTCAATACGGTTCATACAACGGAGTATATATACTTCTTTGTCGACCTAATTGGATACTTAGTTAATCCCTCTTAAATACAATGGAGTGTTAATACAGTTGTAGTTTATCCTGTATCATTGATTAAGCTTACACGTGTACCAAATCGAAATCAATATATCGGGATATACACAATAGCATTTAATCAAATACATACATATACATGTATAGGTTATACATGTACAACAAACAGACATATACATATAGAACAAAGCTCTGAGTGACTGATGGATTAACACACAGCTTAAATTAATTCACAGACCTAAAATTTGAAACATGTGTCATTTGTGTAGTGGAAGCATTGAATGGGAAAATTCTTCTTGATCGTTTGAAGTACCCGGTCGTCGTATTTCAGAAATTGGTACGATGTTTTGACATCACCAGTGAAAAACATCATTAAGTGATGCGCGGTTTTCGACAAAGGCACTAAGCTAATACTGAGACAATTACGATGTCCAATTAGCTCCAAAACCTAAGAAGCTTTGCAATATGGCCGCCAAAGCTCCATGAAATTCAATAAGAATTGCATACAATTTTAGCTCCAAGAGATTTCCTTGGTCTTCTTACCAAAGTCAAAAATTATTTATTCATGTAGATAATTCGTAGTAGTATCGTATGCAGTTACCCTGAAAAGAACTACTCCTTTTATGGAGCCTTCCTACTACCTCCAAAACTTGTAAAATCATATTTTTCTTTATAGACCACATGTTCTGTATTTTTTAGATTTTGTTTTAAAGATATACCGACAATCATGATTCACTTAATAGTAAGTGAAAAACCCAGTTATATAACACCTAGAGTTATAGCGCTATCATCCTAATTTGGCTTTGGATATTCGGAAACCCACAGAGAGAAACGCGATTTAAATAAGCAGCTTTTTATTTGTGGACGGTGGTTCGTGACCGTGGTGGAATTTCGATACTTGATATTTCCTACCACTCATTTAATATAAAAATTTCTAGACGAAGTGCAACATGTTTTAGAAAAAATAAATATTGATTAGAAGCATGTTGGTTCTTGTGATATTAGCCATACATTGCTACCAACAACACACCAACGAGATCGTCAAATTCATTGCTTTTCAGCTTTCAAAAGATGAAGAAAGTTATGACGTGCTATGTGCTACATGGCGTCCCAAGCCTTGAACAAACAGTATATCCCCATCTGAATAGAGTAAATGTAAATAATAACTGTGCCCTGAAACTCAAACCGAGCTCTTTGAAAACACATTAATATTAAGACGTCAACGCGAATTTAAAAGATTCACTTCGAGCCAATCCTTTATTTTATTACTGGGAGACGTCTTTTTAATACTGTATGCTATTACTCTGTTGAACCTTTTAACTTCAATCGTATTTAAATAACGTTGTTCGCTTTGTTTTCAAAGAAAATAAATTTAATGTAAAAAAATCACATAGTAGTTATACATTTCTGTAAAAGAGAAGACAGACAAGCTAAGGTTCACTTGATGACTTGACATAAGATCTAAAACGGATGCTTTTTTTTGATTGACTATTACGTATTGTGTCCCTACGGAGCCACGAATACTAACCGGGCGTTTGCGACTAGACCAAGGGTGCCCCGAGGGGGGCATCGGTCTCGGCTTGGACCGCTGCAATGCGGGTGGGAGCTTGAGGAGCTGGACGGAAGCTCACCCGGGTGAGCGAAAAGCGGATGCGTTGTCGACTTGTTTGTATTCGGATATTCGGAATTCCACAGCTTGAAATCGAAACGCGAATTGAACACTTCACAGATTTTTTATTTGTAGACGATGTTTCGTGAATCGCGTAGAATTTCCCGAAAAAGTCTAAAATGTTTCCGAGAAAATATAACTTGATTTTTAGAATGATTGTGGAAAACGAACGCAAATCTGTGGAATAATAACTGCACCCAACAAATAAGACCTGTCAAAATGACTGCTACCGTAAGTTCGATTTCCGCTTGTGTACAAGATGTATTTAATTCCTGAAAGAAATTCAACGTATGCGTTATATGACATTTGACTGAATGATAGTATCAAAGGTTAGAGTCTCACTTACGATAGTATAATTTTAATTTATTATATTTCGATAATAATTTATGATAAGTAATTCACACCAGAATTAAAAGGATACAACTAGATATAACTATTGTTATGTTGAGAGAAACTTCCACTTGAAAAAGGATAAACACTTATTAGAACATAATATTCTCAATCCAAAAGAGCTAGCATATTTCAGCGTATATTTTAGATCACAATTTAGTACTAAGTCACAGTTAAAATGACCCTCATGGGTACAAACGGGCAAAGTGCACGGGTATGCACTCACACAAATGACCTCTCCTAGTCTGGACGTCATAACTTATATGACTTTTGCCGTCTTATGTTAGTGTAAAAATACTGTAAGCTGCAGCTCTGGAAAGTGCTGCACTTGTGTATACTTTTGTGAGTCCCTTCGATATTTAAATTTAATCTACCGTCACTGCAAATTGTAAAACCTCCTTGCGCACCAATAATAAATATTGGTTAACACTAATTTAGTAGTGTTCTTTATCGACTATTCAAACAATAGTGGCATAGTGTGTTTTTGAGAGCTATACCCAGCTGGGCATAATTATATTTTAGTGTTAGTGCAAAATATATGTGTTATTTTACAGTACAAAAGAGTCTCTCTTGGGAGAACTCTTTTGCACTTAATTTATCTAAATCAGTTGTTAATTAACTTTGATGTAACGGATAAATATTTTAGTGTTTATTTTGTTTGCGTCACGAACCACTATTCACAGATGAAAAGATGTGAAGTGAAATCGCGTTTCGCTTTTAGTCTGTAGATTCCATATATGCAAAGCCAAAATAAGTTGACAGCATATCTGTTTAAATATCACATGGCTTATCACATGGCATTTCACCTGCAATATAAAAATATCGACAAAAACTTGCTACTAAAATGTGAACTAAATTTTATATATTATATTATCTTATACCAACATACTGTCCATAGTTTACGCGAGTAGTAGACATTTAAATAAAACACTTTAACGGTTTAAAACCCGATATATTAGTTAAACTTATTATTTTATACCAACATGTTACAAATATTAAGGTTTTCAAATACATTATATTTTAAAAGTGCTCGTTGGCTCCTGAGCAAAAAGAAACAATTGAATTACATTTTAATAATACCTTTGAAGAATTGTTTAGAGTAATTTTGTAAAACATCGTTCAAGGTTACATTATAAAGCCTTCCATAACCATTAAAGGGAAAGCAGGGGCTTTTCTTAATGTACTTACGGCTCCATTTACAACTTATTACCTTTCCAATTCGTCTCTCCTTTAGGCAAAACATTCGGAGCTACTCCGATACTGTTTTTGTGTTGTGCGCATGTTGGAATAAAATTCACACAGTATTTTTTTTCTGAATGCGAATAAAATGTTTCGCAACGAATTCCCTTTGCGTGGCTTTCCTCTGCGTTATTTGATACTTTGCGGGTTGTTATATAATTTTTATCAAGTGTTGCTGGTTTTAAATGATGAATATTTTTATGTTAATTAAAATTTACTATATGCTTTTCACGAGTAATGTGTGATTTATATGTTTTTTTGATTCGGAATACAGACAAGCATGCGGTTCGACATGGGAAGACAAGATGCTATAGACCTATTTTGGCTTTAATAATTCATCTGTGAACGGTTCGTGATCCGTATGGAATTCTGATATTTCTACCACCCATTCAATGTTCAGATTTCCAAACAAAGTCCAACATATTGTCTATAGTTTACGCGAGTACTAAACAGTTAAATAAAACACTTTAACGGTTTAAAACGCGATATATTAGTTAAACTTATTTGAAAATGTTTTTTTACATCGGCCCGACGTTTCAGATGCTTTGCAGCAGCCATGGTCACGGGGAGACTCCCCCGTATGTTTAAAGTGAGATTAACTAATATATCGCGTTTTAAACCGTTAAAGTGTTTTATTTAAAAGTCCAACATACTTAAGAAAAAAAATTAAAGTGATAAAAAAATAAGTACCTAGTGGGGAACGCACCCACGACCCGTTGACCGTTAGCATATATCGCTACCATTGATTTAGATGTATGTCTAAGCTAGAGAAACCGAAATTTCACCTGGGTAAACTAAGACAATTTTTGTTTCAAAATTTATTGATAAGGCGTTGGAAAAAACAGCACAAATCTAATATATCTTTATAGACGACTACAGACACACGTATGTGTTGTGAAGTACACATCTATGTTTCTGTCTATGCATATCCGAATTTCCACCGCCAGTAGGTCAACAGTGCATTTTAATTGGGTGCAATGTGCCTCTTGCAAGTAGCTTTCATTAAATAAATCTTTTACTTGCTTTTTTTACTGCCATAAGAACTAAGTAATATAATTTAGAACACTAACAAAATTTCATATTCTCCCAATAAAGGTCTTAATTGTAATTGATTGTCATACTTTTTCTGGTACGATTATTTTTTATAAAACATATTTAACGGTTTTAAACTTGAAATATAAAAAAATATGTTTACTACGATCCGCATTGGGGATACTTTACAGCAGCCGTGGCCGTACGGAAAAAATAATTTTAAATTGTTTTAGGCGTTTTAAACCGTCAAAATGTTTTATTTAATCTGTTACTTCTCGTGTACACTATGCAATATGCTTTACAGATTTATATGACCACTATAGCGTATCGTGTCATTAAATTGTAAAAGGGCGCTGCTCTAAATTTATTATTTTCTATTTAGCTCAACGCAACTATTCGTTAACATTCTACAAGTTTCCAAAGTGTGTCATCAGTTTCACCCTATAGCAAGCATGAAAATAACGCCTGGATAAATTTGTTTAACGACATACTTACATTTTATTATCAATTCTCACCACTTCACACTTGGTTGCATATGTTCAGAGTATTCTACGTAGTTTAGTCTTCTGATGTGGTAGTCCTTTGAAAACTTTAGTATTTTTCACATATCCTATGATGACACTATATAATTGTTATGCTACGGATTACTCAATTGTGTAGAGCAACAGCAAGGAACGCTGTAGATGCCGGTTCAAGTCCTGCCTGAGTCGTATTTTTTTTAAATTTTTAAATGGTATCCCTTATTGATTAAAATGAATTTTGTATCTAGGATGGAAATTGTGTCTAGCCATTTATTCAAATTGACTCTGTATTTATTAATATTTTTAATGAATGTTGATTAAATAATGTCAGTAGCTTTCGCGAGAAGTACTAGTTTATATAAAACATTTTTAACGGTTTTAAACAGGAAATGTATTAGTTAAACGACTAATGCAAAGCATCGGAGACACCGGGCCGTAGATAAAATTATTTTTACTAATACATTTTCCCCTTTCAAAGTTTTCTTTAAAGTGTTGTATTTAAATTAATTTTTAAGTTAGATGTACGTACAATAGAGTAGAGAAAATAATGGAAGGTATTAAAAGTTCTCGGTATATTTTTATCAATAATATAAGAGCCTAAATAACAATTAAGTCATTTCAATAAAACACTTTTAATGGTTTAAAACACGAAATGTATTATAGTTAACTTTAACAAATTATACGTTTTGAATACTATCCAGCAGTCGTACTCATGGGGGAATACTAGAATAAAAACAGCTTGCTCTAGAAAATGTAAAAATTATAAAATTAAAGCAACAACAAGAGGCTCCAGAAAATTTCCAACTCAGCTCCGTAGTATGAAATAAGTGGCACTTAACTTTTCAAGTTCCAAGTCTGCTGGTGACAAGAGTTACTTAAAGCTCGCGTTTAAACTGTTTTATTTTAATATTCTAGTTTAAATAAACTCTTTTTTGTTTCAGGTTAAAAATGTCTGTGCCGACCACAGATAGTACTGAAGCAATTACAAATTCCGGATACGGAAGCAGCGACGAGACGGCGAGCTTACTTGTATCAGGGCCGTCTGTAACTGTTATTGTCCCCAACGAGAACAGAACTGTCAAACCGGTCCTCCAACGCCAGGACTGTACCACGCATTTGCGACCACAACTCTCCGGCGGACCTGGAAGCGAAGAAAGCGCTGCGTCTATCAGAGTCGAAGACGGAACCACTAGAAGTGTCCCAGACATAGAATTACAATGCAGGGATCAATCGGACCGCCCTCAAACCCTCGTTTCACCTGTGGCGATGTGTTCGCATCGCGGGTCAGTTACGACGTGCCAGTTAGTTCCACATACGTACAACAGATGTCGTGCTTGCGAACGGCGGCAGTCTACGGCGCCAATGTCGGCGTTGCATTTAGCGCGATCTGTGTCTAGAGAGAGTGTTCGCTCGGCGTTACATTATCCATGCGGTTGTAGTTCTCTACACGCTGTCAGCACTTGCCCTGTCATACAACCTCCAGCGCTATTGCTACCAGCGACAAGCAACAGAATTATACGTCAGAGTTCCCAACCGGAGTCTAGCGCATGCGCGGCGCACTGTGCCCATCATAGCCACCACCCTAGCGCCTCGCTACGACAGCTGAGGGAACCGGGCGATGGAATCGCTGGTATCGCAGCCGACTCCCTTCGAATCAACGGCGGAATGCGGCCTTTTAAGCAGGTGAGTCTAACAACTAGATGGCGCTAGGGATATATAAAACTACAAAATTCATAGTCATTGTGACAATACTTAAACGTTGCTTTTTAACTTTTAATTTAATTATCTATGATGAATACATTTTAATTTTTGAAAATAAAAGAGTATTTATATAAAGATTATAAAATCTACGGTAATATATCAAAAACACAATCCACAGAGCTTTGCGGTAAAAAGCTTCCCTAATTAGACCTCAAGTGAATCAAGGAAACAGCTGTATAATTGCCTGAGTATCTTTACTTTGTTAAGTGACGCGAGATAATTAGTGCAATATCATTTAGTTGAATGGCTGGGGCAAATATATAAAGCAGGCGATTATCAAAACTATGTACTATGACGATATGATTTCACTCCGCTTTAAGCAGTAATGCTATGCTATTTTAATATATAATTTTAGACACTGTCAAACTTACAGCTTAATGCTTTTCACAGACTACGTAATAACATAATACTAAATAGAATAGCTGTGTTCCGAAAAGTATTTTTTTGTTTCATTATCAACTGTACTTATTACCCCAGTACTTACTTTTGGTGCGCTACTATATTTTAGGTACTATGAAAAGCGCTGAAACCTTCAACTTCCTATACCCGTCCACGTCACTTTTAGCTAACTGAACACATTTGAGCGTGTTTGAAATAATCTCCGGCGTTTAATATCATTATTATACATTATATGTTAAGAAAAACAAATAGAAACGTTTATGACATACAATTCGATGTTTTAAATATTAATAAGTTACCCATACTAAGTATGTGCTCTATTATTATTAATAGGAGTAACTGATTATTAAGAAGTGTTAGTTAATTATTTCTCAAAAATATCCTAAATTAAAAGAAAACGACTTATAAAAAAAACGTAAAAAATATGTTTTTTTTATAAGAATGTTACACTAATAATTATAATATGACCTTCTTATATAATTAAACATTGGATACATTATCATCCCCAAGAAAAACTACGTTTTTTTATGTTATTCGGACTGTCTTAACTTATATACAGGGTGTAATTGGTAAGTCCGTTCATGTACCTATGTAGAAGAGAAACGCATATACACCAAAACATATTTATAATATAATTAAAATCTGGAGATGAAGGATCGTAGACAAAAAGCAGACAGCCTAAGCCGGCGTGTAAGTGCTGTGTAAGGGTCTTGAGTTTCTCTAAGTCAAGTCGTTTGATTCGGTTCCTATTTCCTGCAGGGGCTGCTCCTCTGCCCACAAACCCTGTCGCAGACCCGTCGAGCCAGGTTGAGACGTGCCTTTACGGAGGCCACAGGAGATACAGTGACCTACGTTCGAACGGTGGGCCATTTTCGCATCACCAAGGACCACAATCGGCTATACAACCTGTTCGTTTGGGGCTTATAAATTTTAATTTCAAAATATTTGTGTTTTGTCCTCAGACTAATAAGTGATATTATTACTGTAAGCTTTATTTTTTTTTTAAATTGTTAAACCGATATACAGACAAAACAACATGCAGATTGCTTATTATTCTTTTTCGGACTCTTTGCCCGATGTAAAGCAAATAAAAATTAATTCTTCGAGCAATCGAGGAGCTAACATCTCTTGAAGATGCCGTCCGCTCACGTTGGCCGAAACCCGAAAAACAATGATAAGCTGAACGATGGCCGTAAAAGCCGTACACAATTTATTATTTTATAAAAGACTTATTTAACGCGAAATTTTTCTTAACATTATGTTAAGTATTGCGAAATTTAAAAAAAAAGAGGTAAGTTAATATTAAGTTACCTTGAATTGATAAATAAAATGCAAATATTTTGAAACCTACATACAGTTCCTTACATAAGCCCACCGTTAAAAACGAGTTGAAGTGGAACAAATATTGCAATCCAATAATTGTTTCCACGCGTACTTGCATGACTAGCGTAGGTTGTACAGCCGAATATCTTGTGATGTAACCAATGTAATTTGTTAGTTGGCGAATGTGACGTCCCCTTAGCTTCGTTAATGACGACCCCTGATTACCCCAGCACCAACTAGCTTTTCATCATTGAATCGTTTATAGGAACATCGGAACGCATCAATGCACACTTGGCACGAGAAATTGGCTTTGAATGTCGAATGGGAATTTTTTTCGTCTATCGGCAATTTATTTTGCTATCATCTTCATCATGGTGGAGGGTTTTCGCTTTGGGAATACCAAGTCACATACACAGCACTTATTATTTTTTAGCGTTCAATGCACTTTGAGGATGGTTAGATTGCACTAACATGCTTCTAAGTTTTAAGTTTTTACAATATCCAATTAAAATCTTGATACATCTATGTATGAAAGGATTAAAATCGTTCGGTCACAGTAGGGATTCTCCCTACGTGCATTTAATACGAAAATCTGCGGTCACATCGAGATTTGCGAACGAATCTCAAAGGGATTTTAAACCGTGTCTTTTACCTTTATTATAATGTTTTATAATCACGTACATTGGTGGTTACCATTTAATACCCAAACGTACGAAATGGAATTAAACCAAATTCAGTTTCCTCTTATCTCTATTTAACAGTTAGGAGAAGGATTATTTTGCTAAAAAGAAAGGTAACTTTAAAACTACTTTAGATATTATATTACGTTATATTATGATCAAAGTTCGGAATTTGTTTATTTTAAGTTGCTATTTACACATTTGAACGATTGCGGTTTTTGAATGCAAATTATAGGTCAGTCGCACTTTTAGCGTGTTGAATGTCAACTCTGTTAAATTTAAAAATAGACAACTCTGTTCTTGTTACACAGCAGCCAGGATTAAAAACGTATTCAGTAAGTACATAGCTATAAATGGTAGATGACAAAAATATGTTTGCGTGTTTTTATAATGAGATTTTGTATGAATGTGTTCATAATTATAACTACCCACTTTTGCACCGAACATTTTTAAGTCAAAAATAATGAAATATTGAAAAACAACAACTATCCTATTTAATATAGGAAACCATAGCTTAAGTTCTTTTTTAATGAAACTGCAACAGCTTAATCGCCACAATACAAAGTAAAAAATCAATTTAACCAGCGAATGCATATAAAGCGAGGGATTTTATACGCCATAACGTCGTATGTTGTCTTGAAACGAGATATTGAAACGTCTTCGTACCAAAAGAGCAATATAGCAGCGAGGCAGCGCTCAAGCGAATTTTATTCAGGCATTGTATCAATAAAGCGAACCCCGCTAAAAGGGTCAGATATGAGACATACTAAATTGCTCGGAAACTTGCATTAAGGCGATATGAAAGAGCGTCTTGCATTAAAGAGCTTTATAGCGAAGTGCATTTCTCATTTCCATATTTAGGGCCAATCGGTTGGTATTTGGAATATTATTAATGACTAGCATTTAACTATCTGCTCGCGACTTCGTCCGCGTTTTTAGGATTATATATTATTAATTTTTGCAAACAACCTCCTCGCCTTACTAACTTGTAACGCATGACGTCATTCGCGCCCAGTCGTTCATGCGAGTTAATTTTAAAAGTAGACATACCCTCGCGGACATTTTTTTAGATCATTTAAGATAAATTATTTTCTAAGCCTTAAGCCTTCCTCAATACATGGTCCCAATAATATAAAAAAAATTTTTCAGGTGGTACCTGTAATTTCTGAGATTAGCGCGTTCAAACAAACAAAGTCTTCAGCTTTTTAATATGAGTATAGATTGAACTCTCGTCTGACTAAACTCTAGACTAACTAGAGTCTGACTAGACTGAACTCGTGACAAACTTATAAAACATTAATTGTTCGACATAAAAAAAATAGTATTAGGTGACCATTGTCAATGGCATATTATAAACGTTGGTCAAAATATAAGTTACTATATTTTGCGTTTGAAACCGTTAATTTAGCACTATTTAGGATATGCTAACGAATCCATGATTTTTAACTTTTATTTTGCGTACATTTGATCCTCCAAATTTACTTAAGTGTTTTATAAATTTAATATAATATTTCAGTCGATTTGAGCTATCAATTTAACTAGTTGACAATTCTTCTCATTTCATTTCATAAGAACAGACAGGATTTTCACAAATTGAAAATCAATTGACTTCTACAAATTATCGACGACTAAAGCCTCTTATATCGTTGAGGCTGTTACAAATTTCCAATAATTGTTTGCTCACCAAGCCTTTGATTTAACGGAGATAGTAACCAAGGTGATTGTGGCTACGATAAGGATGTTTTCAATTATGATTATTAGATTATTATATAAAGATTAATGTATAACCTTATACTTGTTATAATAAAATTAAAAATTATGCAAATGTTAGAAAACATTTACCTAAACTAATGATGTTTGTGATTTACAGTACTTGCAGTGCTTTAAAAATGGAACACTAACAATTTTCTTTCCTAATCTTTTTGTTTGAACAAATATTTTATTTAAATAAAAGGAGATCGTTTCGTAGAGCCTCATAGAGGTTATATTAAACGGGGGTTCTCTGCTACGACAAAAATGATGAATTGGTAAAAGATACTTTGTAAGTTTAAGTGGACAAACAAAAATTGTTGGTATAACAAAAAAAAATACATATGATTTCTATAACTTTAATATATTCGCTATTAACGAAATTATAGACAGCGTCTCTAGATGTTACGAAGCTGGGTATTTAGCTTCAAGTGAGCGCCAGGTTGGCTGTCTTCCTCAGAGATGAAAAAAAGTATACTTACAATGAGTAAATTTGATAACTTAACCTTGTAACGTAAAACTATGACTAAAGGTAACGTCAAATGCGACCCAATAATTTTAACTTTACATACGACTCATGTCCTATTGAACTATAAAAAGATTTAACGGCTTTAACAAGAATCTTAAATTACTCTCGGGTGACGATTTTACTGCGAGAAGGAAAACATTACAGTCTGTTCAAAAGGTAAATGGGGCAGGTTCTTAGTACGCCATTAGCGTTTTAATTATCCGATTAATATAAGAAAAAGCTAATACAAGTGTTTTACTGAGCGCTAAATGAGTTTTTCAGTTAGCCGTATAATTTTATACGAGTAGAGAATTTTAAAACGCCAGTGTAGTAAAGCGAAGCTTAATTTGTCTCAGTTTAATGCATTGAGGTCTCTCAGCGCACTCTGGAGTATAATATTGAAATTAACTCACTCTCTCGAGATTACCCCGATGCTTAAAACAAATTGTTCGATTTAACAGCGCTAGATAAAAAAGATAGTTATTTTTAATTAGCCTCTAGCTTAGTTCTGAAACGACAAAAGTATTTACTTCGAGAGGAAAATGAAGTAAATTCAGCTCGTTTGGTTACTTCTTTTTTTACCAATTGTGCAACAGTACAGTAGTAAACAATAATCATTTAATGCTCTGTTTTTATATAATGATACAATTTGAAACCGATATTTCTTAGTCATAATTAGGAATAAGGCTAAAAAACGAGTTACTTATTTTCGAAAAAAAAACACTACAGTTTATATTTTAATAATATATATATATAAATACTTTTTAAATTAAAAACAGCATAGGAAATCTCATGAAATAGCTTATATATTTTTAAGCATTTATACTTATGAATAGAGATAGGAAAACTTTCAACTTATACCCATTTATATTCTTTACTTGAACCCAGCAACATTTCTCAATGGGTTTTTGTAACACTTCTTATTTACCTAAGAACTGGGCGTGCCCGGTAAATCTTTCTAAACGATAAAAATTTCTCCGCCAGTAGACCTGTCTACGAAGATTATTTATGTTACAGAATTATTTGTTGTATGGCAGCTATTGTTCCTTCGAATGTAATATGTTGCAGCTGAAACTTAGTCTGATCTGGCTTTGTGCTAAGTTTCAACAGAGCATTGTGAGCCACAAACAGCAATATATTCAGCTTCTCTTCGAAGATAATCCAGCTTCGAAATAGCAAACTGCTAGAACCAAATTTTCAATTAGTGATCGAAGGTGTTTTGAACTGTGCTATGCAAATTGTCAAACTTATCTTTCCATTAATATTATATTATGTGGGTATTACTTCTGACAACTTTAGTTAAGTTAGTAATATTTAAACTGCGTCCTGTAACCCTGTTGTATTATTGTAACGTTAAGCAACAACAATGGTACTATTGTGAACAATCTTATGTATCTTTGTCAAAGTTAAGCGTTAGAACCTTATACAGAAACAAAGAACATAAGAAATAATTTTTACATAACTTTTGTATTATTATTATATAGAATTTGATTTTATATTGGTATCATAACATAAGTCCTTACAATACAAAGGAAGTATATGTATCAATAGTTCACCCTTGCGTGAAATCTTGCTTGAATCTTCCCCTTTGTGGGGCATGGGGCGAACACATGTCCGTGTCCGTTTCACTGATCCGTTTTTTAACAGGCAAGTAGTGGATCAGACTTCTGTGCCCTGCCTGACCGAAACAATTTTTGACTCCCTGGTATTCGAACCCGGGACCTCTCACGCTTAACGCTAGGCAATAGGTTTAACTATTTGGCTACATAGTCGGTACAATAGTTCGTCTTTACCATCCATTCCATACCAGACAATACATTCGTTCATATAGCCAAGAAGTTAGAAGTGCATATAGGTACCAGTATTTAGCTAGTTATAATGCTGTAATGTTATCATTGAGTGGTCCACAGCTGACGCAGATTTAATTACGATAAGGATAATACATTTCACATGTAAACACGATACCTAATCTATTTAGTGCTTAGTTCTGCTTGCATAAATGTAGTGACTCCATCTTTAAACATTAAAGATCACGTTTTATTATGTAGTTTTAATTCCATATTAATTAATTTTTAGGTCTGTCGTTGTTAAAATTTGATTTCAGAACTATAACTTCGTTGTTTATACTAACTAAACATGTAATGTAACTAAACTTAAGTTTAGCTTCAATTTAATGCCTTAAGACATTTTATTCTTTATCACACAATTTTCAACGTGATCCCCCATGACCATGATTGCTGAAAAGCATCCGAAACGTCGGGCGTAGTTAAAACAAATTGTAAATATTTTAAAATTCTGGAAAAAAAAAAAAAAAAAAAAAAAAGAAAAAAAAAAAAAAAAAAGAAGGAAAAAGCGGTTTGTAAAAAAACCTATTTGTGTTGCTTATACACAACTGTATACTGGTAAAAACAATATAGGAAAAATAAATGATCAGCTTAGTGTAACGTTAAAATAATAACAATATAAAGTTTCAGTTGTAAAGAAGTAATTAAAATGGAATAAATTTCATGTAACCAGGTTGCGGTAACTCTGAAATTGGGTGAATAAAGGTACATTTCCCCTGTCCAATAATGGTGATTAAAGAGGATTAAAGTTAATCGGACTTCGGATTAAATAAATTGTGGAGCTTAATCTCGAGCGGAGTTTAAGTCAGCTTAAGAAAATGTTATTTGTTGTGAAGTAAACTGGTACTGGGAGTTTAAGCTTAAAAATAACAACGTTCCTTGTATGGTTGAAATAGGTTTAGATACAAACTAAAACAGGCTGTCGACTGTGTCATTGCTGAAAATAATAATAATAAAACTCCTTATCGCACAAAAATATTTACACCGTAGTAGAACGTAGACGCTTAAACAAATAAAAAATGATTCTGCAAAGGCGGCCTTATCGCCCATGACGATATCTTCCAGGCAAACTTTGCACGTAGAACACAATAATGTGTTTAATTTATTGATCGCTTTCATTTATAGGCACATATTTAATTCTGTCTTGCTCAGTTAAAATATGTTTTTCAGAAACAAAAATCTAAACGCCTATTTTATTAAAATGTGTTCACTACTTTTTAGGTGAAAGAGTAATAGACATACAATCAAAGGTCTCAATAGTAACAGCTTTCGTGAGATATTGGACGATGTTATTATTTATAAAATACTACGTTTTAGATATTTTTATCATAAACAAAAATCGTAAGATATATTTATATTATCTACAGTTATAAAACATTATTTGCAAAATTGCCCGTTTTTCAAATACTCACAAAGACAAAACCGATTGTAGTTGTGTGTATGTTAGTTTTTTCCTTTTAGATCAAAAATATTGTAAAAAAAACAGAATAAAATGTTTCTACTAAACTAATTTTACACCATTTATAATAGCTATTGAGTGATTAAATTCGCCCAATTAAGCCATAAATATATAACGCCCTCATTGAAATTTTAATTAACAAACTGGAAAAGTAAGTATTCATTAAACTGAATAATGTAGGGACATTGAACAGTATAGATTCAGTGATTTCAAATATTCATCTATTTATAGACTTCTATAGGAAATATATTGTCAAAGGTGGCTTTGTATAAAAAGAAAAGTATTTACAACGTTCGACTTCTGATACATTCGTCTAGGTAAGCTCTAAGTTTATGTTACTGTATAGTAAAGTATGTAAAAAAAGACTGCTCTTGTAAAAACTTAAATTTATTTTTGATAAATAACAATTAAGTCAAAAATCAATTTTAGATTTAAAAAAAATGTACGACTCCTGCGTCCACAGAGTTCCGTGCTCTAACCAATTGACATTGTCTTTTTTATAAAAATCAGTTTTCTTAACATACCAACTAAACGAAGCTAAATATTTTTTTTTCAAAAACTTTCAATTTATATAATTTAATATATATTTGAATTAATACCCAGTTGAAATTTAAACTGAATAAACATAGTTTCGTTTCAGTGCACATCGAACTGATCATCTTGTTTTAAAATAGATCAGTGATATGGACAATGGAATATTTTAACTGAATTTTAACTTAAATTTGTTTGAAATGATCTTATCAATCTTAGTAATTCAGTTCACAATAGCTAAGTGTTTAATGTTTGTTATGTAATAATTCTATCTGTAATATAGGAAATTAAATTTTCAAAATGGCTTTTAACATTTTATATATCTAAAAAACTATTTAAAAAATTTGAAAATCGAATTATTTAATATCTCATATATTCTTAGATATTTTATTCACCAATACATTAGTTTCATCTTGATTAACTTGAAACATACTCTTAATGAAAACTTTCTTAGATCTGTAAGGCAAGCAAATGGTTTCCAGGATTTTTATTTACAATAGCATGCTGTGGTCTAAAATTTTTGACAAGGCAACGTAGCTGGAACGGAAACGGAAACTTCAATTAAACTCCTTCAAGATTATCCGATATCGTGTCGGGTTGTAAACGGACGAAATAAAAGCAGCCATTAAGTGTAGCCTTGACCCACTCGTATTGTAACTTTGTACCGTTGGCCGTAAATTGGGCTTAGGGGAATACCATACGTGACCTCCCAAAAATATTATTGTTGACTAAGCATATAATTTATTCGTATCTTTGCTCGGCGTTTACTGGTGTGTTCATTAGACAAAGTAAATGGAAGTGTTTTTGCCTTCTTTTTTATAAAGACAATGCTTTTTATACGTACTATGTACACATTTGTTACGACAATAGACTAGACTAGGTATATTTCACTATTTATGTTACGAGTAGTTAGATTAAAAAAAAAACTAACTATAGCATTTTTTGAAAGACACTAGGTACTTTTAGTAAGAAATTAATTTAGAATTATATTTAATTAAAACACTTTTAACGGTTTAAATTTAATATATTAGTTAAACCTTATAAGTGACGTCTGCTACAAAATATCAGAAGGTTATAGTTAAAATAAATTGTAAATAAGTTTATGAAACATATTTCGCATGTTTAACTATATAAAGTGATTAGTTAAATTATTAGATAAGTACTACTTGTGTAGACGACAGACAGTAGGTACTATATAGAATTATACATAGCTGCTAAAAGCTTTTGTACATTATAAATATTTGGAAAAACCATGGCGTGACACGTTAAAATTCTGATTTTTAATCCTACTATCTATACCTTTTTCATATGTATGCCTTTTTAATAGTTTTTGTGCTTATTAACTTATATACATAAGTCCATTTAACATTTTGTATACTTCATTGTTATACATATATTAACATGGTATCAACAATAATTATAACTATCATCAAAAAATATATACGAATCTGTTCTTCAATTGAGTACATTGAAAACCCAATAACGCATTATAGGAACATGTATGGCTTGCAAAGATACGTCAATCAAAGTTATATGATTACAATGGGAGGGCGGAAACAGCGTTTTCATTATGATTCGATAAAGTCTGATTACAAAAAGGTTTAGTTCATACGATTTAGTACGTATAAGTTTGCTGATATAGATTTTGTGAATCATAGTTCGTTCAAAACTTAGTTAGATTAAAGATAGTATTCTGCGAGAGGTAGGAAATCAACAGTATTTAAAATTAATTTTTGATTGTTTTTTTTAATCGAAAATTAATTTTAATAAAATTCGACTCGGACAAGAGTTTAACCGGCATCGTCGGCGTTCCGTGCGCTTGTTCTACCAAGTGAGCTACCGAGTCCTACATCTAATTGACGAATTTCTTCAACTTAACGCGAACGCGAAGTGTAATTTCAGCATTAACACTTGCTTATTACAGTGATGATGAACATCGGCGGGACTCAAACTCACGATAACTGCACGCAAAAGGATCACCTATAAAGCGGAGGGCGGAAATTTGATGATAATATAGGGGGTACGATAATTGATGGAGAAATACTCAGGTGTTGCAATTTTTTGTTTTAATTTTAAAACATAAACCTAACAGATAGTGGAGATGTTACTCGTTTAAAAGGGTTATATATAAAAAGGTTAAAAACTGATATTATTATTGAGAAAAAACTATAAAACGTGATTATTGAATATAGATCGCGTATATCTCGTTACATAGATAGAGGTTTACTAATAAGAAAATACAACAAACATAATATGTTTTCTCCTTCGTTTGTAAAACAGTCTTAAAGTAACAAATATACTCCCTTAGTAAGTTCGGATTCAATTCAAATCCAATGAACCGTATTCGAAAAAGAACCATGGTCACTCGATAGACCAACAAACAATTCCTTCTGTCGACAATTTAACGCGGCCTTCGAAACCCATTTTCGTGCCACAAAATTACGCTTTGCCGAGTTTCAGCCGAAACAATGGGTTAGTTCGGCGTTGCTCTTACTCGGGTATCGTAAAGAGCGAATACAAAAAGCATTTTCATTTATGGATATGAAATCTTTAGTGGTATTGGTGCGATACATTTATTCCGCAGTGGGATGTGCGGGTAGATTTGGTGCTATTGTATGCTATAAAGGAATGAGAATTGCTATAGTGGTTATATTAAATAGTAAAATGCAACCTTGGTTGTGACCTTTTCTGTCTATTGCCATAAAAATACTGTCCGTAGTTTACACGAGAAGTACACATTTAAATAAAACACTTTAACGATTTATAACGCGATAAATATTAGTTAAATTTATTTAAAAATTATTGTTAACATCGTCAGCGGTTACGACCAGTTTCACCAAATACCAATTTTGACGGAACAGATGGCGCTAGCGTAGCAATTTTTACTTTAACGTCAGAGATATCCTCCATCTTTAGTCTTCCCGTGACCACGACTGTTGCAAAGCATCCAAAACGTCGGCCTGTTAAATTAGTTTAACTAATATATATCGCGTTTTAAACCGTTAAAGTGATTTATTCATTGCTATATATTTAAAATATTTTTGGAACGTGCTGTCCTTCGAACTTCGAATTTTATAGCTGTGGAATCAAATTTACTGGATAGAAATTAAGCAATTTTCTATAATTTATTACATACATAAAACGTTAATAGCTACAGTTGCTTGTATGTTGTTGAAATTTCCCCTTCTTATTAATTTATCTATTTTCATGGGCTTATTGTACCAATAAACGTCTAATGTCTAACGACCATGAGTTTGATTTCTGCAAAAAGCAACATGTTCGTGAAAGATTTTTAAATATTACATTAAAATACTGGCATTTTTCCAGGATACGAACCATCGGCTACATTAAAAAAAAACCGGATAAAATATCGCTTTCAGTCTGTGGTTTCCGAAATGTGTTTTTCGTTGTAATAAGTATGAACTTTTAAATATTTACAACCTGTATTTCTTTTATTAAACTGCCTTAATAAAATGATCATTTGGCCGGATGCAAAAATATTTCTTTCATTAATGAGGAATGCGCTACTTCACTTTTATCGTATAACATAAAGTTCTACAGTAGAAAATATTGTCTATAAAATGGTTAGTAGCGCAAAGCCATACAGCTACGTGTGTTGTGTACAAATATTAAACTTGCAACGAGCTCTTTTATTTGAACAACTACAAACTTTGAGGGTTAACTTGTTTTTAAATTCTCTATCTGTTGATGGAGAGCAATTAAATTTATGTTTTTATTCATATTATATATAGTTTATTTACAAAGTTTTGCAATATATATATGAAGTCTATACCAACCTTAGCGAACTACTATACATTTATAAAAGAATTTGAAATAGTACAAAATTTAAGTGGGCATAGTTTGATAATGGCGTACGTCCCATACAATTTCTTATGAGAAAAAACGTTTTTAATTTGAATTATACTTTTGCTATTGTGTGTTTTATTTTTAGTATAATAATAATAACTAATTATTGTTCTAAAAAATAAGATACTATGATTAAAATTGATATTAGAGGCTTTACACAGTATACAACTATGTACGGCCCCAAATATTTATTTATTATTGCTCAATTATTTATAAAACACACCACAAAAAATACATATTAATGAGGAATCTTACGTACTAACTTATAAATAAAAGGCGGCCTTATTGTTAACCTGAAGTAGAGGAGAAAAGAAATAGAAAATAACTTATTTAGTGGATAGATGTAAGAAATAACAAATAATTGCAAAAGTAAATAGTAAAGTAGTCACAAGTAGAAGTCTCACAGTAAGAGAGAAACTAACTTAAATATTCTTAGGTTAAAAATGACCGCATTCGTAGTTACAACATTAGAAACCTCAATCTTTTTACAATTCAGGCAGGAGACCTAGAGTCTCTCGAGGTTCGTATCTCTATACTTTAACTACAACAGCCGTGGTCACGGGGAAACTGAAGATGGAGAGTGTCTCTGACATCAAAGTAAAAAACTGCTAAGCTAGCGTCGTCTATTCCGTCAAAGTTGGTGGTTGGCGAAACTGGCCGGGTCCTTGCAGAATTGACTAACTGTGTCTTCCGTATTTTACCGTATGCTGTTTTAGAATAAGGAGTTTTTTATTATGGGATCCCAGGTGTTTGATAAATTGAGGCCTTTTAAACCGTTAAAATATTTATATGTATAATATATGTGCCTAAACTACAGAAGGTATGCATATCATTGTTTTTCGGGCTGTTCGGTCGATGTGAGCGAGAAGAGGTTCTCGACGTTTCGCCATCACGTTTGGACGGCATCATCAGGAGATGTTGACTCCTCGATTGCTCGAAGAATTGACAATTCTTTCACACGTGATGGCGAAACGTCGAGAACCTCTTCTCGCTCACATCGGCCGAACAGCCCAAAAACAATGATATGCTGATCGATGGCCGTGAAAGCCTTACTCAATTTATTACAGAAGGTATGTCCTAGAAATATTTCAAAAAACTCCATCTTTTAGCCTATATTATTATAATAATTATTTTAATCTTCACATACAATTTCTGCTACTCAAGGGCCGGGGAAGATTTGCGACAGTTCCACGCTGTTAGCATAAGTGGCTCACTCGGAAATTATTTGCATAAAACGATTTACGATGCTGTAAAACGAAGCTATGAAAATGTAATTGGTAATTATGACTGGCATAAATCAGTTCATCTCTCGTTTCCCGCGATCATGTAAAATGGAAGAAAATAAATAATTGAGACATCGTATATACCTAATTCAAGGAATTGCTCATTGCAGCTTACGACTTCAATCTAAATCAGTTTTTTTGTAATGCAACTATATGTTTAGTAGAGAGCTTATAATTTTATATTACTAGCTGTGTCAGCGGCCTCCGCGTGAATTTTTTTTGTGCAAAAAAAATGTTTTTATATCTCCTGCTTAACTCAAAATCTTAGTTGTTGAACGTCGTCTACGTGTCGTCGTTCTTGCAAGTTAATCTTAAAAGAATATACCGTCACGAACATTTTACATAATTTAAATAGGAATCATTATTTCATACAAGTTTTTTGAATATCACGAACGATAGCACAATGTTTTATAGCCCATAGACTTCCTCGATATATACTCTATCCAACACAAAAATAATTTTGAAATCTAACCTGTAGTTCCTGAGATTAGCGCGTTCAAACAAAAAAAAGCGTTATGACGATATGTGAGCCCAAAACTCTATAAAGAAGTTACCGTACTTCTGTTCAAACTAACCTCCGTATTAAATAAGAAGTTAAGCAAATGGCTGATTAAGTTTGTTTGTTAAAAGTGAGCAATCGCAGTTTCGAACTTAAACTCCAGGTTAGTACGATTCCTTAATGAATCCATTTTTAATGATTCTTCTTCGAAGCTATTTTGTTTTAATAGTAGTTTAGAAGTGCAAGTTTTATATTTTTTTAAAAGACTATACTATACTCAGTTATTTAATCAAAAACTAAAAAGTGTATATATGTTTAATTTATGTATGCAGATAAAACATACAGTTATATTCTGTATAATATATAACATACAGAATATAACTTATATTGTGTAATTTTCGCTATTGAATACTAACGAATGCTACTTACACTTAAATACTTATACGAAAATTATAATCTATCTTTTTAGAAAAAAGAATAAAAATTTTAAAGGTAAAAATTTTCATAAGAAATCAGTCTATGCAAAACCTATTATAAAGGCAATATAAATAAAATAAAGGCAAAGAGATAGGTAACATCAATATTTTTAGTAGGTGATTCTGTACGTTTCCGCTATAAATCTCATCATTTCCCACTATCACATTTGATAAATGATTATATTTTCCATATTCACAAGTATCCGGGCTTTTCAATTGGACAAAGATAACCTCGTCCATTTGTTTGGTTTTCTGAAGATCGATCAATCACTGTCCACCCATCTATTTATATCTACAATTCATTTGGCTCTTGTTGTGTTGGAAAACAGGAGATTTTTCTATTCCCTTAAACGTACTCAATATCCAATTGTTCAATAGTGTTGAACATAGTTGGATACTAATGAAATTAATTGCATACTGATAATCTTAATAACTTCCACTAAGGCCGGTTTCACCTGAAAATACACCTGTTTCACCAGCATTCACGAGCACGGTCGATTAAGCCAACTCGTTCTCGTGCATTTTAGGCAGATGGTAAGCTCGACTGACTTACGCGTTGAAACCGGCCTATAACCACAAACAAAAGTAAATTACATAGCAACAACTTATTTTTGGTTGCTTTAGCTAAAGATACATGATTTATTTATGTTAAAACTCTTATAAAATAGGGAAATATTCATTTCATTTACAGCGTCTGAAAGCTAACATACTCTTTTGTGAGGCGTTTTAAGTAATTCATTAGTAACTTAGTAAGCCTTTATAAATTAAAAATCGATTATAAAATTAAAGAAAAAATACAACTCGGGCAGGATTTGTACCGGCATCAGCAGCGTTACGTGCAGTTGCTCTAACCAATTAAGCTACCGTGTCCTAATTAATTTATGTAGATTTTTAATGTATATAGTTCAATCATGTGGAATAACATGTGATGTAACTTTTAAAGCCTGTATAGTTTTACAGTTTAGACGTGCTGTTAAACAAAGTTATAACACCTTATGATCAAATGTCATAGGTACCTAATTCTACTGACCGTATCTTAGCGGAAACTAATAAGTTCCTGATTAAGTTCCCGTTAAGGCTAATTTGATGGAACTGATAACGCGCCGGGAAATTGTGAGTGGGAGACGAAAGTTTTTCCGACTCAAAGTCATTTCCATCACTAGCTCATTGCTAACACTCGACCGAGCAAAACAAATTTACTCACGATTTACCAACTATGAGATATTGGAGTGGCACTTGTGGCTTTAATTAAAGTTTATGCGGTGTTTTTTCATCGTTTTAATATTCTAACTTGTCGTTATAACATTATTTCGCGTTGTTACTTTCTGCAGTACATGGTCATTAGTTAAGACGAGTAGGACATATTAAATAAAACACTTTTAAAGGTTTAATACTCAAAATATATTAGTTTACTTTGAAATTGTTTTTCACATGTGTAGATGTCTGTAGTTAACGCGAGTATTACACATTTAAATAAAACACTTTAACTGTTTAAAACGCGATGTACATGGTCTCCCCGTGATCACAGCTGCTGCAATCCTATACGTCGGGCCGTTAAAGTTAAAATATATATCGCGTTTCAAGGCCCAATGGGTTTTATTTAAATAAATATAATGGAATTATATAAATTATTAATCTATTTAAATTAAAAAATATTACGACACGGGCGCGCATTGAACCGATATTCACAGCGTGCCGTGCTGTTGCTCTAACCAATTGAGCTATCATCCAAGTTTTTCAACCTATTAATACGTGCACTTCTCGCTGAATGTTATTTCCATCTTATTTCTTACTTATGAAAATCAATAAGAATTGTTTTCTAGTAAATTGCTTTAGATTACTGTTGTTGTCATTAGCAGCAGCACGGACCGCTGTGCATACAGGTCCCGCCTGTGTTTTTTTAAATTATGACTTTAATTAACTTTTTAAATTTATCTACAACGTTCCGGATTCTTAGCAGCCGTGGTCATAGGGATAGTAAAAATAAGATAACCAATCGATTTCCCTTGTAAACTGTTAAAAGTAGTACATAGTTATTACTTAATAACACACTATAATTTGACAAGATTCTTAAATTGGCTTTTTACGGTAAAAATTCGTATACAATTCAGTGTAAACCAATTTTTACGTGTAAATTGGCTCCTACTAACATTTCATAAAACTTTAAGCAGTTTTTACGAAACACCTTTTACCAGGTAATAGAAAGGGTATAATATGTTTAGACACAGAAGCGGGAAATTGCATGCATGTATTATGCATGGAGCGGAGAAATCTGCGCCCATCCAGTTGGCTTCGTTCCAAACACACATCCTAATACATCGACACTTAGCTTCGAAACTAACTTTATATCTTGTAAATCTCGATCGCTTTGGGATACCGTAAAGTTTTAGTACATAGAACGTGTTTATTAATATTTAAATTCTATGTAAAGTAAAGTTTGGTAGAGCAACGGTTCAAATCCCGAATTAACTACAGACATTGTAAGGGAAATCACAGATGGCAGATCAAATACTTCTAGACATTGATATTGATTGTCATCGGATCATCATCGGACATTGATGATTGGGAAGTGCCCGTGATCAGTTGCAGTGAGAAAAATGCGAAGGGCCCTTAAAGTGAACTACGCAAAAACCATATCCTAATGATAACCTATATCATATCTTTAGTTAATCCTAATGCGAGTTAATAAGAATATTGAAGGAAGAAACAATCGTGAAGTAGTATCAGTCCCCAGTCTTGTGGAAACGGTAACCCAGTTTGAAAATTAGCGCCACAGGTGCAAGTTCTATGTGTAACGAATGTTTTGTCTACACGTATATTTAATAGATACTTTCAGATTATTTTCGCTCTAGCATCACATTTTTATTTACCTTATCCCTAATAATAATAATTTATTCAACAGACCATGTAGATCGTAGGTAAATACTGTCTATAGTTTACGCGAGTAGTACACATTTAAATAAAACACTTTAACGGTTTTAAACGGATAATGAACTTATGCAAGTTTTTACTCGAGTCTCCCCGTGGTCACGGTGCTCAAAGAGAAACGTCGGGACGAAGTTAAAAATCATTATTAAATAAGTTTAACTAATATATCGCGTTTTAAACCGTTAAAGTGTTTTATATAGATCGTAGGTACCTAAATTAGTTTTAAACGCGGTAACTGGTATAAAGGTGGTTGGAAAATTCGCTGTGGACCCCAGTTTAAGATCTGTCCGTTTCATCGAATTTTTGAATTTCAAATTTATATAACGGCTAAAAGGATTAAAATATCTGTCCAGTTTATTCGAAAATCAAGTGTTAAATAAATTTCGCTGTTCAATGTCGATGTTCGAAATTCGAAATTAAATTATTCACGTTTGTATACACTTTACGTATTCAAACTGGTAGTACTCTGGTAGTCTTTAAATGAAATTTTGATAGCAAGCTTTTATAGCATTTCGGCGTCAGTTTAAGACAATCTAATATTAAATCAATGCTCTCCAATTTTATCGTAATCGCTGCTCCGAGATGATTAAGTTGGAAACTGAAATCAAATTTCAATATTCACTTAAGTCTTGAATTTGCATTTAATGAACATTGCTGGCATTTTCATTTACATCTTGGCTATTGGAAGCCTGTTTTAGTCTTTTATTTAAATTTAAAATATTCTGTAGTAACGAAGTTTTCGTTGGAAACACAAATTGTAGTGCAAAAAAGCTAGGCGCTGCTTAGGTTATTGAACTTTAAGAGTGGTAGTTACAGTAGGTAGATAATTAATATAAATTAAAATCTATTTACATCGAAAACAAAAAAAGGATCATTTTCAATATAGTGAAAAAAAAACAAAGTAAATCATAATTTTTAGAGTTATATGTTATGATGTTTACCATAACCAACTGTATACGAAGATATTGTTTAATATAACGAGAAATTAAAAATAATTAAGTTTTTTTTAACTTGAGATGGCAAATTGCTTAAAATTCCATCGCATGCCATGTTCGCAGAATTAGTTAATTCCAACCTCGTACTTATTGCATGTGTAATTTGAAGTTATTATTCAGTGGTCGGGTACGCACGACAAGGTGTGCATACTATTAAAATTACTTAGCGCTGAAATATGCCTTTTTCATACCCTTTCCGTAACTAATTTAATACGGGCGGTGCAAAGCAGTTGCACTAATAACATAGCTTTCGTTTGTTTACAAAATATTACTTTTATAAATTAACAAGATAATCTACAATTATAAAAGGAACTAAAATTAACAGGTTGTTTTACACTTGTGTATAATGTTAGAAGTATATAACAGTGTTGTCGAATGGGCCGGTAGAATACTCAAAATAGACGTTTAAATAGTCAAATCAAAACAAATTGAAAAAAATCCACAACAATTAAAGCGATCCATACGGATTGATTATGGGCATTAAAAATCTATCCAGTCGATACGGTAAATGTTATAGATGGCAGCACTGTATATATAATTAAGTAGCATTGGAGTACTTTGTATGGAAAGTTTTTTTTTCACTGACCTTGATACTGAGATATCGAAACTGAATATATTTTCCGGGAATCGAATTAAGAACTTCTGACGTTTGATCTTACTAAGTCATGTGCATAATAAGTAAATCTAGTCTTTCGTAGGACTAAAGAGGATCGAATACCAATATGTAATTGGAGGCGACGCAATACCGACAAAAGGGTCACTTATAGGAAAGAATACTTTCAATTTTCTCTATCTGTCGGCCAAACTGATATTAATATTATCCCTTCTTATACCTATAAGGATTCCGAACCGTGTCGTTGCGTCCCTAATACAGTAAATGGATTACCACACTTTTACTAGCTCTTAAGATCGAGTGAATACGATTCAAGCTAACGATATTAGACATGTATATTATTAAAAAAACATTATACCAATAAGACATCGATTTTAGGTTGAGTAAAATTACGATACGGGCAGGAGTTAAATCTTCACCGTTCCGTGGTGTTGCTGTAACCAATTGAGCTACTGACTCTGGCGAATTTTTGCACCTATTGTACATGCGTCTATCGCGCAATATAATTTCAACCTTTACACTTGCATGTTAAAACAAATTAAAAATAAAACATGTTTAATAGTTTAAAATGCATAATGCCGTGGTCATTGACAGACGGTTGCTGCAAAAAATCCGAATCGTCGGGCCATAGTGAAAATAAGTTGTAGAGATTAACTAATAGATTTCGTATTTTTAACTAATTCAGTCTTTTAATTAAATGTCCCGTTATAGCTTAACGGGCAAGACTTTAATGTACAAGACGTCGAAGTGACGTTTGTGTTGTTGACGTCCCGTACGCATGACCCGGATGCGACATATTTATCGCGTTTTAACGTTAAAGTATTTTGTCTAAATGTGTACTACACGCGTAAACTACAGACAGTATTTTTTAAAAGTTGTCGTAATTTTTTTGTCAATCTACAATATATATATATATATACATATATTTATAATGCCACCGTGTTCAATGACATATAGGATATATTAAAGTTTTAAAACTACAAGCTACTTTCAATAAATTGTGTTCTAGTAGATGTTTTTCTATTTAAACGCCCTTAAGAAGAAACTATACACACTTAAGTATTATACAGAAATATATTTTTAGTGTATCTTCTCTTCCTAGAATCGGTATCAAAGGAAAACTTTAAGAGTTACTGAAGCAATTTATCATGTCGAAGGAGGCGGAATATGAAATTTGAAAATAGAAGTGTATTGTTAGTTATAAATATATCTCTTAAAGAATCCTTTACAAAGTTAATTAGCTAGTTTGAAATTGTCGTATTAATTTTGAGACTTTCATACTTTTTTATCAAAATCGGCTTAGCCACTTAAAAGCATAATAATAACGAACATGAATACGATTCAAGTCATTGTTAAGATCGTTTAAAAATCTGACAGTTGACAGCCTTCTATTTTTGAATTACACGATAATGCATTTAAAAAGTGTTCCATAAACAAACTTCGGAAAGGTTCAATTTCCTTGAAAGTAGAACAGCGGTGACCGATTAATTATTCGTTTGCTCTAGAGTGAGTCTATGTCTATCGTCGAGACGGCACGCCACAGTATTGATTCCGATTGTCGATTGTTATATAACTCGGAGAGCGGATGGCGTTCTTTTGTTGACTTGCTTAAAAATAATTAATGTACTATAGCAATTGACTATTCGTAAAAATTAAACACAAGTGGATGGAGCGTGAGGCAGACAGCGTAACATAATCAGACCTCGATATCCTATCCTATAGTGTTCACAGGACATCTAGAGCTAAATGCGACCTCACATAAAAGCAGTAATTATCATTAATAAAACTTACATACTGCTTTTGAGCTTAATATTTTTGGGCTTACCCTGTTTCATCTAAATTATAGTAACACTTTGTCGGTTTAAAACGCGATATATATTAGTTCAACTTATTTGTATTTTTTTTAAATACGACCCGACGTTTCGGACACTTTGCAACGACCGGTCAGTAGGAGACTGTCAAATTATTTATATATATATCGCGTTTTAAACTGTCAAAGTATTTTATCTAAATGTGTACTACTCGCGTAAACTACAGACAGTATCAAATTAAGTATGTTTTATGTCAAAGATATATTAAGTTTATATTAAAGTGGAAGACAATTTATTGTTTAACTTTTGAAATAAAAATTTCATGACATCGTCCGCGTCCCATCGTTCTTGCTAGTTAATCCTAAAAGATAGATATATACTGTCGTGGACTTTTTTCTAGATCACTTAGAGAGCAATCATTCTTACGCACCGAAAACCTATGAAAACTAATAACTTCGCCCACATTTTCTTCGCTTCTATTAGTCACAACAATGTCTTATAGCAATCCGATAAATGCTCTAACCAAAACAACAAGAATTTTTCAATTCGAAGCAGTAGTTCCTGAGATTAGCGTGGTCAAACAAACAAACTCTTTAGCTTTATATATCAGTATAGATAAGCTTTGAATCCTACTAAAATTAGCGTTTCAGTATAATTTGAAATTCGATTAACATTCGTTAAATTACACCTATTAAACCATGAACCGAATAAACGTGTTAATACTGTACATAAATGTTTCACGTTCATTTCCGATTCAGCAATGCAAAGCAAATGTACGAAAATATGCAATTTCAGGGATACAGCGGGTATAACCGCAATGCATGCGTGTAAATGTATAAAATATTTTTCAATTTTACTATTACATTAAGCTTGACGTGCTCGTTGGTCTAATTGTAGGAATGTATGTCTAATAATCGATCGTCGATTATTATCGAAACCACGAGGTTTCGCTCCCACCGAACGATTCCCCATGAAAAGTTGTAAATTGATAATAGACCCAACGATTCATATTTTTTTCTGAAAAAAAGACGAAGTACACTTCGTCTGGAAATCTGGATTTTATATGGGTGGTAAGTTAATCGAAAATCCGTCCGGGTCACGAACCATCGTACACAGATGAAAAAGCCGTAAAGTTCTTTCGATTTCAGTCTGTAGATTCCTGAATCTCCAAAGCTAAAATAGTTCGACATTGCATCTCGTATAGATTTTTTATGACTGGGGTAATTCATTTTCCATTCAGTAAACCCTATGCTCTCTGTCCTCCTCTACCATTAAAGAAAGCTATTATATTTATAAAGAATATAAATTACCTCAGAATAAAACCGAAAAGAAACGTTTGTTGTAAATAACATGTACAATTATGAATAATCATTAATTTTTAATATTATTTACTTAAGCGCCGAAAGATATAAATGTTGATTAAAAGTTTTAATGTAATGTTACTTGTCAGGGAACTATTCAATTAAAATTGTTATGTTTTCACTAATATAATATAATATACATGCGCAAATAAGTTTAAATCCGTTTTCCCAGTAAGGCAAGACCAAAGGTAATTTTGAGTCCATTTCACGAGTAATTTTATTTACAAGCAAGTAGTTGAACAGAGGTGGGCTGCCCGAGCGAAACACTTTATTCAAACTCAGGACACAGGCATAATGCAATGCTAGCAACGCATTCGATCATTCATCTGTGTAAACGGTTATACGCAAGTAGTTTATTTATATATAAGTTCTTACAATGACGTAAGACATGTAGTACGAGAAATAAGGAACTAACTTATTAAATATGTACCGTAGCAAAACGTAGCCACCTCGTAGCTCTAAGTTACGTTTCGTAGCATTGCTACGAATTCACAGAATGAGTTCGAGAGATTTCCACACTTTTCTAAGCAGCAAACCAAGCCTGTTCCAATAAAACCTTAACAAAAAGGTGGTTGCGTTTTAAATGAGCATGCATGCAAGTCTTTTGTGGTAAAAGTGTCGACGTTATTGCATTATAATTAATAAATAACAAAAACAATTTTCTTCTAATGGCCATGCCACACGAACTTTTATTATATGATTTTTCTACAGTATAAGATTAGGTACATTTAAAGCAAGCTGTTTGCAAGCTTTGAACCTAGTTAATTGCTAACTACCTTTGTGTAGGCAGTCGTCTTTTATCGATACCTTTTGTTATAGCATAGCAGCAAGAACATCGATTGAATAACACTAAAATTTTGTTTTAAGCTTACCAAAATTTTAGTATTTTTATCTAGTTATTTATTTACTTGTAGTTATTTGAATCTTCGTTTGGAAATCTAAACATTAAATGGGTGGTAGAAATATAGAAATTGCGGGTCACAAACTATTGTCCACAGATAAAACAGTCGTGAAGATTTATCACGATTCTGTTGCAGTCTGTGGGTTTCCGAAGATCTAAAGCCAAAATAGGTCGACAGCATATCGTGTTTAGATATTATATGGCTGGAGTATTTCACCTACTATCAAGTAACCACGATGCTTGTCTGTCTTCATCTATTATAAAAAATCATTTTAACGTAGCTTAGCACGATAAAAGCTTTCAAGCATAAGAATTTTAAGAGACCAGAGCCTTAAATGTACATAAAAGGCTCAAGCTAAAATCTAATATTGATAAATAAACCTTACATTGGGTTGATGTAACCCTTTGATTAAGTTTTAATTTTAACAAGTTGTACCCTAATAAATCACGGGGCATCTTCAAGCTTGATACATACTAAAGTGGAACAAGGAAAATAAAACAACGTCTTGAATTCGACCAAAAAGGAGGCTTTAGAGTTTGGTTTACTTCCCAATCTGTAGATATATCTTCGTAGTACACGTACAATAACAAAATGCAGTTTCCTCAAAATTAGTATGGTATGTAAACAATTTGTATATAATTTAACGACATCTTACTTTCTGGGTAGTAAAATCTTATATATTACTAGCTGTCTCGGCAAACATTGTTTTGCCATATAAATAATGGAGAAGAAAAATGATTAAATTACTAAAATGGCTATTAAAAAATAAGGGTTGATCGTAGAAGGGTGAAAATTGAGGATTGTATATATTTTTGTATGTTTTATCATAAAAAAATTGAAATCAAAAATTTCGTTTAAAAAAAATAGGGTTGGACTACCCCTAATATTTAGGGGGATGAAAAATAGATGCTGGCCGGTTCTCATAGAGGCTGGATAAGCACAAAAAATTTCATCAAAATCGGTCAAGCTGTTTCGGAGGAGTATAGCAACTAAAACTGTGACACGAGAATTTTATTTATTAGATAAGCGGTGTTTTCAGTTTCATACACGTACAATTTGTCTCACTAGCGTTCTACTTTGTATGGCTGATATTCTTGAATCGCATTTGTAGTAATAAATGTTGGGGTAGCGCGGATTGCACGATTACAAGTCTCTGCTTTTCTTCGTATTTCTTTTGTAAAATATAAAACAATTCCTTTCAGTTTCCTAGAGGCGTCTGTTTTTAAATTATTCATGTTGTTAGCGTTTGCAATTGTTGTTTAGTTTTACTGTTGCGAATATTTTCTCTTTAAAACTGTCAAATAGTATAAACAGTTCTAAAGTAAAGAATAATTAATGTGTAGTGACATTTAAAGAAAAATATCTTAGTTAGACTTTAGAGCTAAACTGATCTAGCTATGATGTTTCTTTGAACATTGTATAATATCAATGTATATTTATTAACTTGCAAAACAAACAATAATATGGAGATTAAAAAATAAATGAAACAAGCAGAGGTCTAAATCAGGTCGTCTTTGCTTTGCTTAGATTAGTTTAGTATCAGTAGAATTAGGTACTTAATCGTGCATGCATATCAAAAAATTATAAAAACGAATGCCTACATCCAAATATCAATTTTTTGTCTGTTTAGTTGTCGAAAAGTGCTTTTAGTATCTATTCTCCAACAAAATATGTTATACGATCAAAAAGATTTATCGTAATTTATGAGAATTTGGTATACTATCTAATATAATTTACATAAAGATCGTAATTACAGCATATACGAAACTTTTTCCCCGTAGTGTATAGGGCGTGCAAATTTCTGTGTCCATTTCACTAATCGATTTTGTTTACAGTTTATCCAAATTCTGAACCTTCCAGACCAAAAGAATATATTGTTTTCCCGGGATTTGAAGATAGAACCTCTCGCGCTTAACACAATGCTAGGCAATACCAATTAGCTACAGAAGCGATTATAAATTAAACTTAATACACTCGATTTACCTGTAACGCCTGCTATTAACAAAATGTTAATCCGATTATCGAATGGCCTGTAAAAACCTAGCACTTATTGTATGCAATTTTATTTGAATGTAAATTGCTTTTTATTTATACATAACGCACATTATTATTTGTTTCATGGAATAAAAAAAAAAGTAGTTCAACAATGACAGAATTTAATAGTCAGAAACTTCGACGAAACAGATGGCGCTAGCCTAGCTGTTCTTACTAGAGTGACGGCTGTCTCTGTATCTTTAGTTTCCCAGTGACCACGGCTGCTGCTGAAAAATAAGTTTAACTAATACACGTTGTGTTTTAAACCGTTAAAGTGTTTTTTTTAATAATTACTACTCGCGTAAACTACAGACAGTATTTAACTAAGAAATTAATCATAATTAATATACAATATAATATGTTTTACTACAATTAATATTGAATTCAGAGTACTAATTAGTACAAGCTAATTCATTATTTTTTAATAAAATGTTTAAAATATATGAAAGAATTAAAAATATTAAATTTTATTAATACCTACTATCTATCTAGACATGCCGCAAAATGCGCTGTTTTGCTACATATCAAATATCGGAAACATGAATTCAACTATGAATGTTTGATGTTGTAAATAGGTTGCCATTTGATGAACTGTGTAAATGCGGACGTATATTTGGAATTTAATATTCCAATATATATTTTACTGGAGATAGTCTTTAGTTCGACTATTCTTATTGGGGCGTGATGGGTCTTTCAGGTTCATAAGTAACCTGGTACACATTAATAGGACATTGGTTACTTGAAACGATATTACATTAAAATATGTGAATTTAACGCCTATATGATATTTAAAAATGTACATTAGTACTTTATTTCGTTTTACATATAAATGCTCATAGTCTCTCTCATAAAATTTAAACGTATTTTGAGGCAGTTCCAGTAACTTTATACATTTAATGAAAATAATAATAAGCTTATAAATTAACTTGCATTGTAATTGTTTCGCTATGTTATGAGGGGACAATTACGATTATCATTTTTTATTTATATATTGTTTAACTTGGTTGGTTAAATTAGTGCGCGTATTGTGATATATGTGTTCAATGTTTGAACGCAAACGTGGTTAAAATTTGTTACTTAGATACCTAAAAAGACCAATGAATGAATCTCTAATTCCAGCTGTTAGTTCTGAGTTAGAAAATTATACATAACGTAATAATAAATAAAAATGTGTATACATGAGATATTCGTTATAGAATTTTTTGCCGAAATGAAGCTGTGTGTGAAGTCGTGTGTTACAGCAAAATTGTCATACATTCCCTTGTTAAATCCAGGCGCAGCTGGCTCGGAGGCCACATTGCAACCAGCAATACCACAAATAGACTTTAAACAGGGATGAGAACTTTCCAATGCATGTCTGCGGTGGCGCTAGTAATATTTCCTATTGGGTTTTATATTATGCATTTTTTACTATTACAATAATCGTTATTAAGCACCATTTGCTTATGAAATTATTTAATAACTATAATTTTCAACATTTGACCGCCTCTGTAGCCAAATGGTTAAACATGTTGCCTAGTATTGCGTTATGCGCGAGAGGTTCTCGGTTCGAATCCCAAGAAAACATAAAATTGTTTCGGTCGGGCAGGGCACAGAAGTCTGATCAACTATTTGCCTGTTAAAGAACGGATCAGTGAAATGGACACAGAAATGTGTTCGCCTCCATGTCCCACGAGGGGGGAAACGGGATTTCACAGTATTATCAACATAAGTATATCTTTTTATGTTCAATTTAGTTTGTTTCTTTTGGATACTATACATTGTTGATCTAGTGACTAATACACTCGACTGCAGATTTGACGTTCGATTCTCAGGACGGAAATATTTCAATTCGTTATAGAAAACGTGATTTGTCATTGGTGGTAGTCAGTTTAGCCTGCCAACTCGCACTGGTTGTGGTTACATTATATGTTAAAAAGCAACTGTCATAGAGGGTAAACCGTAACAAATATCTTTATAGCTCGCTGCTAACTAGTTGACCTACCAAACTGTCTTTCGCTATATGAATTATTTCGACGAAATTTGATTCCCATAAAAACCAATTTTTCATCTTTATAACATTAGTACAGAGAGGCCTAAGAAATATATTTCAAGTTTATAAAAGTCAAACGACATTTTACAACCAGAAGGCTTTGTGGCTTGCAAAACTAGCGACTATAAAAGAGTAAAGCTATTTTCATTGAGTTTTTCGCAAACCTATTTTCCACTTCGTACAATGAGAACTCTTTGACAATTCCTCTTTTCAAATATTCGATTAAAGGCAACTCTTTGACGTTGCTGTCCTCCTAGCAGCGAGTAAACGAATGCTCGTTAGAAGCCCAAGGTAGAATAAAAGAAAAATTTGTGTGCATACAAACATCCCTTTACCACTTCAAATGTTGAAATTTTCTTTCCCTGTTCTTTGTATATTTTTTTGAAAGGGACAGAAAGTTAAATTCTGTCTGTAGTTTACGCGACTAGTACACAATTTTAATAAAAACTTAAAGGTTAAAGCGCGATACATATTAGTTAAACGTGTTTGAAAATTATTTTAACTACTCATAAGTTTAACTAATATATATCGCGTTTTAAACCGTTGAAAGTGTTTTATTTAAATGGGTACTACTCGCGTAAACTGACAGATTAATTTATTATTGTATTCGGTATGGAAGATAAAAATTTTTGACTATACCTACTCACTTCATTCTGATTTATGTTTTATCAAATCGATCATATAATCATCAATTGAATATCTAAAGACTATACAAAGAGTCACATATTTATATAGTCATCTTTCTCTCGAGTTTAAATTTAACCACGACTTTAAATAGCTGATATTAATTAGCTTTATGCTTTGAGGAAAGGATAAATATATAACAGCGTAGTCATAACGACGTTTACATCCGTCGACATTACAGTGAAAATTTCAAACAATGGAAGCCTTAATAATTCTAACTCGCTATGAAATGATAGTCCAGACCTAGAGAACAAAAGATTATCAAAATGCAAGCTAGACCAGTGCTGCAGCTTAAGTAATGAAGCAATAGCACAATACGACTAAGTGTACGCCGCATTGTCAAAGAAAATATACAAGGAAATAAAAGAAACGCGACGTAAAAAAAATATGATTCGTCCCGGAATCAAACCTACGATTAACTTGACATCAAGTTCACTTACCGAATTTTAGGAACAAAATGTGAAAATGAAAGACTAACCTACGTACAGTATGGCTGATTTAAAGAGAAATCTGCGGGTACTTAAGTACTGTCTGTAGTATACATGAGTAGTGCACATTTAAATAAAACACTTTAACGGTTTAAAACGTGATAGTTTATTATACTATACTCTTCTTACTACCATTTTACCGTTTTAAATAAGTAATATCATTTACACAAATTGAGATACACACAAAGAAAATTAAACTTTCAGACAATATAAAGTTCTTTGAAAATGCAGTATAAGTTAAAAATTCCTCTTCAAAGGCTTTCACAAGTAACACGAGGCGCCTATTTTCATTATCATCTTTCAAGTTGCGACCAAGTTAACCTGCCTAGTTTGTTTGGCAGCGGTATTAAGTTCTTTTTCAGTTGGCGGCTATTCAAATGTGTTGTTGGCGCAGTTTTATCCCTGTCTAAAATATTGTCGTATTTAGTTTTTCGATGTTTATTGGCTTGTAATTTGGCTGACTATATAGCCATTGTATTACTTTTATCCAAACCACTATTTTTGGTTCCAAAGTTTACAGTGAGAATTAATTCATTATTTCTTATTATACATTTATGAAACAGAGTGGTATCCCAATTATAAATCTGCTGATGTGGTACGTAGTTAAAATAAATTTTCATAATTAGCTTAATAAATTTATATCGCGTTTTAAACCGTTAGAGTATTTTATTTAAACCTTCTGCAGCTTAATCTATTGAATTACTGAGGTAGATAGCATTATATCATGAATCACCTCTTCCTAAGTATAAACAATTCAAAAATAGCAATAACTAAAATTGTATGATTATAGCATAGTTTATGAAACGTTTTTTAAGAGGTTTGTTGGTGTTTTTCTTGTATCTCTCTGTATCAACGGGTCATGGATTCGATTCCAACATGTTTCGAATCAATTTATAATCTTGCCGAAACACGTTGGTCTTAGTTTTGGAAATGTGAATATTAAGTGGGTGTTATGAAAACTAAAATTCCATTTTCAAAAATATTTAATTTCATATTGTATTCTAACTATAGCGTTAGTAGACTTTACGTATAATAGGGTAGTAGTTAGTAGACTTTACGGCTATTTCATTTGTGGACAGTGTTCCGTGGCGCGGAAGCAATTTCAATATTCCTATCACCAATTTCACATCCAGATTTTTCAGACAAAATCCAACATGTTGCAGAAAAATTATAAATATGTTGGACCCGGTGGGGATCGCACCCACGACCCGTAGATTATGTGCCATACATTGCATTAGACTAACGAGCCAGTCTTTTCCCAAAACGCTAAATAGTTTTCGTAAAATATAGCTTTTGGGCATTCGATTAACAGCACCATAAATATATATTAGTTGGTGACGTCAAGCCTAAGAGGAGATCGCGTGCTACGAAGTCAATTTGTCAGTTCCGAATGTAGCACGCACGTATCACATGGCAGATGGAGTGGTTAACATGGCCCGAGTTAATATGAATTGACTTTGGAATCGATATTGATGTATTAAGTTGGCCTTTAGTGTTTTTATATGAAGTGCAAACAAACAAATGTACTTTTTAATTATATGCGTATATTTGTAATAATTATAACGCCATTCTGATAAACATTATCATAATAAAATAAGGTTTTTAGGCGTATGTGATTGGGGCAGACAAAAATTTATAATGGCTCTAAACACAAAAATACGAGTTACTTTATTTTTTACTGCAACTTGAAGTTTCTGATGCCATACAGTATGACTATGTGGCATCAGAAACTTCAAGTTTTTCAAGTACTGTATAGTAAACTGTAGACTCTCTAATATAATTTGTGTTTAAAGACACGAATAATTATTTATTTAAAATACAGTATTTTGATTTAGAAAGTATATTCATGTTATAATTTTTTAATATACAAAAAAATAACAGTTTTATCTCGTCGGTCTAAAAATATATGGTTAATAATAATTAATAGGTCTTTATCGATAAGTTCGATCCCCATCGGGTGTAACATATTTTTAATGAATTTATAATCCGAAATATGTTGGACTGCGTATGAAAATATGGATATGAAATGGATGGTAGAAACATCGATATTCTGGCCGGGTCACGAACCACCACATAATAAGACCCCGGCCGAAGAGGCCGTTTCGGTTTCACTGCATTAATTTCCAATTATTCGAAGCTAAAGTAGGCCGACGCATCTTGTTGCGATATCATATGGATCTAACATAAAATCGTATTATCTATTTAATTACTTCACATTTGAAAAAATTACCGAGGAAATGTCATACTCGCTTAATATATTATAGAGAATACAGCTTGAACATTTTTCATATAAGACTCCCAATTTCTAATAAAGAATTATTATTGGTATTTTCTACACGACAACAGGAAAATAGCTGTCGTCGCCACGCGGCGAACGGTAGTAAAACGAACATAAATGTTGAAAATAGGTCACTGTTAAAAATCCGCAACTCTCAAGGAAATATTTGAGTATATAGATGGCAGAGATTGAAATAACCTTGGCGGAATGAAAGTACAAAATGCTCCGTAAATAATGTTTTTGGTGCCAAAAATCCAGTAAAGTCAATACGTTACGTAACACTGCGCTTCTAAATGATAAATGAGTGCAGTAATTCAGTCTCCTAGGTGCAGATAATATGTGTTTTGTATTAAATTGCATCATTAATGCAAAATAATAAATAATGATTCATATTTAGGTAGGAATATTGGAAGGGAAAATATTTGAGACTATATTATAACATAAAAAATTAAAGGTAGTTTTTTTTTAAAAACTACTGTTTGTTATTAAGAAAAGTCGTTCTTCTATTCTTGGGTATAAGTATTAAGTAATTTGTCATTTAGATGTCATCATGGATGATTTCTTATTGTACTTATTAAACTTGATATACCTAAGATTTATCATACTCTTTTTGCAGCGCAATTTTCTTTAATAATTTATTTGTATCTTTCAATTAAACTTGTGTCGTTTCTTTGATCTTTTTTCTTTTCAATTTCTGGCAAGAAGATATTTATACTATTTGCCAGTGCTGTGTAAACTTTACACGGAGAATTGTTTAATCTTTGCAATGTAACATTTAAAAATAGAACATACCTTCGTTCGTAGATAACTAATCTAAATGAAACTCCTATCCTGTCTATATCATTATAAAAATATATTTTCATTCAATACTTTGACGAGCACGTTGGTGTAATGGGAACACTGTACGGCTAACAATCAACGGGTCGTGGGTCCATCATTTTTCTAATCAATTTATAATTTGTCTGAAACATGTTGGTCTTGATTTGGAAATCTGGATTTTAAATAGGTGATAGGAATATCGAAATTCCATCCGGTCCACAGATGCAAGCCGAAAAGTTTAGTAGTCATTTTTCGATTTCAATCCATGGATTTCCGATTTGCCAAAATAGGGCGACAGCTAGATCTATAGGCTGGGGTATTACACCTGCTATCAAGTTAATCCCACGCTTATCTATCTTCTTTTCTGATAAAAAAAAACAAATGGTTCAGATTTTAGTGGCCTACAAAATCGAAAACGTTTTTCCCGATATTCAAACCTAGGACCTCCAAGTTTTAACAATATACTGTATATAAATTATAAATATAAAAAAGAAAAATTTACACAATTATGAATACAATGTTTTATATAACAACTTGCAACCTTGACATTGCTTTTCATGCTTTCATTAGCTTTATAGCTGAGTCCTAAGTTACTACATTCAACGTTTTCATTCATACTCCTGTAGTAAGCCGACTATTTATAGAAAATCGATGACTTGTTTACCTTCCTCCTCCATGAAGGAAGGTTAAGTTAAAAAACAAACTCGCTCAAACAAATCGACAAAGCGTAGACGAAAACAACAGAATTCGAAGAAAAGACCTTTCAAATCAAGAATTCTATTTTAAAAGACATTTTTGAATTAAAAGTCGTGTTTAAATACAAAGTAGACAAACCATAAAGTTTCGAAGTCTATAAATAGGCTTAATAACATTAAGTAAAAGTAACTAATACAATATCAAATACTGTCTGTAGTTTACGCGGTTAAAAAAAATTAAAAAAAAAAATAAACGGTGTCAAACGCGATATATATTAGTTAACCTTATTTTAAAATTATTTTAACTACGGCCCGACGTTTCTATTGTTTGCGGCTACCGTGGTTTATATATTCTAATATATTTAGTGTTTTAAACCGTTAAAAGTGTTTTATTTAAATAAGTACTACCTTCATAAACTACAAACTAAAACTTGGTAAGTAATTCCATAGGAAACGTTAACACTGCATTACGACCCGACGTTTCGCATGCCGTGGTCACGAGAAGACTAAAGATGTAGGGTGTCGTAAGAGACAAAGTAGAAAATGCTACGCTAGCGCTATCTTTTCTGTCAAAGTTGGTTTTTGGCGCAACGGGTCCTAGCAGAATTGACTAACGGTGTCTTCGCGTTTACTGACAGCTAAGCTAAATGTCAAATAAGTTTAACTAATATGTATCGCGTTTAAAACCGTCACAGTGTTTTATTTAAACACATTACTAAAATATTTAACATCAGAAATTGTAACTACAAATAAACAATACAATTTAATTTACAAATAATACACAAATAATATTTAATTTTCATGAAGACAAACTTGTTACTAAGAGTTCATTCTAGAGTTAAATACTATAAAGGAAGTTGCTAAGAACATAAATTGTAATATGTTTTAATGTAAGCAATGCCTGATTAAAACCATAATTCACAAGACTCGTTAAATTATGTTTTTGCAAGTGACATCAAAGCAAATGGTGCACTAGAAACACTCGGGTGAGGAAGTAATAAAAAATAATAACTGTTTCGAGTGTAAATTATTTAGTTTATCATAATGTAAATATCTCAAAATATGTTCCTTCTTAAATCATTTCTAGCACAAAATAAATCCCCTCAATTTTAGGTCTTCGCAATAATATGAAGACACGATCTCTTTGAAGTTAGGTCTGAAAGAATTAATGACTTAGGAAAATTATATGAAAACCTAATAGTGTATAAGTTGTGTGGTAGGAGCACGCAGCTTCCGTTCGCGTGTTCGGGAGTTCGATATCGGTGTCAATGAATTGTAACTCCGTGCTTATAAATAAATAAATATTTTTATTACTCTTAGAACTTCGGAGTCCCAACTGTGTGAAAGGTGAGTATAAAAAGTATAATCCCCTTATGGGGCATGGTACGAACAAATTTCCATGTCCGTTTCACTGGTCTACTTTATTTACAAGCAAATAATAAAAATATTAAAACACGAAATATATATGAAGGTCCGGATTCTTACAAAGCATAAAAACTGCAGCCAGCAAAATATATTGTAAAGAAGTTAACTAATATATTTCGAGTTTTAAACCGTTTAATGTGTTTTATATAAATGTGTACCTCTCCTGTTAACTACAGACAAAACAAGTAACTACTTGATTACTCTTGTTTTCTACCTGACCGAAACAATTCCCAAGATTCAAACCCTGGACCTCACTTTGTTATGTAACGTTATTAACAATTGAACTATGGATCTTATAAGGTAATTTTCATATAGTATGTAACATATATTATGTGAAACTTGAGTCATATTAAAAATCATATTATAAAGCACTTCCTAGGAGTATACCTAGTTTATTAGTAAGCTAATTAAGTTAAAATTAGCTTTGCCTGCTGTTGCTCCAGCTAAACGGATATGCTACAGAGTAGTGAGTACGTTATTGTATCTAGATAAATTAATTTATATTACTCAGTATTATTAGGAAATATATATTATTTTAGAAATTTTAAGGCTTCAATATTGTAAATATTTTAAAACCGTTTGTTTCAAACGCGAAAATATTAGTAAACTTATTATTTAATTACGACCGGAAAGTTATTAAGATATAATATTACTTTCGTCAACTACAGACAATACTTATTGAATATATATGTGTAGGTTTTTTTTGGTAACATTCTATAAATATTTTAGTAAGTAAAGCAAAATATAAGCCACAGATAAAAAGGCTAGAAGTTTTTTCGCGTTTCGGTTTCAATTTGAGAATTTCCGAATATCCAAAATAGATCAAATAGCCATTGCATCTTGTTTAGATTGTATATACCATATGTTTCTCTATCATAAAAAGATTTAAACATGAAAAAAAAATACTTAAAATTTTAATTATTTGGACCAAGGACACAAGCCTGTTAGAACTTCCAGTATAGGTACTATATATCAATAAATACATTGTTCAAAGACTAAAATGACTAAAAAGATATAATTCTGAAGCCTAAACACAAAAAAAAATACATATGGGTTAATATATATCGACTCAGAACACAAAAGGTTATCAGTTTTGTAATATTCCATGTCATATTTGTTTCTATATGTATGCAAATTTGGCGTTCGCATCGATCAAAAATTTTAAACTTTCATTCGCATTATGCCCAAAGTGAATTGCTACGCAGGCCTGAATAACTTTACAAAGCAATCCGATAATGGCCCTTGTTAGTCCTCGATGCTTACAGACGTACTCTAAAGTGGGACAGTCCGAACAAAGAGTGATTTGAAGCGGCAAATAGCATTTATGACGTTGAAGCAAAGAAAGCAGTGATAGAAACGTAATAGCTTTCAGGATTAGCGCTAAGCACTATTGGATAGAGGCTCGTTGGTCGAATGGTAGTATTGTATGGTTAAAAATGATTATGTCGTTTACGTCCTACTGGGCTTAAACACACTTCTTACAATCGAGGTCACCCCATGTCCACGACTGTTGCAAAGCATCCAAAACGTCGGGCTGTAGTTAAAAATAATTTTCAAACAAGTTTAACTAAAATATATCGCGTTTTAAACCGTTAAGTTTTTTTATTTAAATGTATTTATTTTAACCATGTAAGACTTTGTTTGGTTCGGGAACCCCCGCTCACGTATAAAGTAGTAGTGCAGGGTAAATCTGCGTTTTCTTTTCAGTCTTTGATTTCCAAATGTCCAAAGGCAAATATGACAGCGCATCATTTGAAAAGATTTCAAGATGTTATCTCGATGACCTTCCAGGAAGGAATTGTTGTTCACTCTGGTTATCTCCTATCTTCCTCTGATATTAAATAAGGGTATTGTGTACCAAATCATTAAAAAACCAGCACGCACGGCAGAAATAATCAACTATTTTTATAATAATATTACCCCATATATGGAAGCAAAAACGCTTAAAATTATGTAATAATTGAATGTGTCATTACATTTTGACCTCACAAAACGGCATTGACAAATGTAACGTGTTGCAATGTAATTTAAATTTCAGTGAATATAAAATTAATTATTTTTAAATATTGCATACACTTATGTTGAGCCTTTGTGGTTCTAACGATCTACGTATTCGATAAGTCTGTTAGGTCCTTGGTTCAAATTCTGGGAAAAACATAATAATTATACTGAGAGGGTGCGCAGAATTCTGATCAACCCGACGATGGAAACAGACATAAAAATTGTCCGTCTAGCGCAAGAGGTTTGCATGTAGTTGAAAAACGACGGAAGTAACAGACGCCTTTACCAAATGCCATGATTTAGATGCTTACGGGAAATCATAAAAGTGCCTATTACGCTTCACGACTCACTCATTATGCTAATGTCACACATCGTCCTCACTTGCCTCGTAAAATATAACGTCAAAAGTAAGAATTCTTATTTCGGCTCACGTAAAAATATAATGAGTTTATAAGTACGTGAAAGTTCGATCCGTGAATGGAATAAGCGAGAGGACTTCTTAAATATCACTTTAATAAAAGTTCAATTATCTTTGACGTCGGCTCAAAGAGATATTCGGGAG
This sequence comes from Leptosia nina, assembly GCA_963661955.1. NCBI lineage: Eukaryota > Metazoa > Arthropoda > Insecta > Lepidoptera > Pieridae > Leptosia > Leptosia nina. The sequence goes on from CAVLEF010000003.1 coordinate 4,436,156, forward strand.
CCCTTGAACTAGAAAAATCGGAATGTACAAGGAAACAATGTTCCCTACGAATTTCTGTACATTATACGATGTCGTGGACATGCGTATTGGCCGCTTATGGGGACGAAGCACGAATCTTCTTCGGCGAACGCGGTTCGTTGAAACTGAGATCTATTCTGAGGCGCATAAGATTTATTTTTCCTTTCCTCAGCGGTCGAGCAAGCGCGCTATGTTGGGCGGAGGCATCGAATCGAGGGTGATTCAGTTGAAACGGCGCCGCGTCAGGGTATACTATCGTGTTACACCCCAATTTGTAAATAGTCTTTGAGTTAAAATAATTCGAAATGTCGCCAAATAATCCATCCAATTCGTACAACCGAGTATCTTCAGTGTAACGTATTTATGGACCGCAAACTGCTATGTTGACACCGCCGGCTGTCAGAACCGGAGAAAATAGTAACGTGACGTTTTTTTAATATGTTTAATTAGATATCAGATTAGTGCATCCTTTAGTGATTCTAGATTAGTGTATTAGATTTAGTGGTGGGTTTTAAATGCGATTCATGGATGCCTAATGCCGAGCTGTAACTGCAATGGGTGTATTGTAAATCTTCGTCGCTGGGTATTTATTTCTATGAGACTTTCACGGTTTGATGCATAGAATAGCACAGAGCACTTTTTTTTTAAATTTCTGCAAATGTTCGTATTCCTTCTTTAGTACTGTAACCGGTCTGTTTCCATTTAACTACAAATATTTGACCCAAACGCTTATAACGTCATTTCATATTTACATATGAATGTTCGGTATAATTAATAAAGCAGGCAGCAAAAAATACCTTTTTTAAAAGTTACCGAGTCAATGACTTAACACGCAGTTATGTTTTACTTCTATTTTCGATGAAATGAAATTTACACTACGTAAAAAAAAATAGTTTGCAAAGGTTTACGTATTCTTATTAAGTGGTATGTGTCCCAGTAGTGTTATTAAGTAAATAATAATAAATATATATTGGAATATTTTGAGATTTTAATATTGCGTTAATGAAAAAAAAACTAAATTTAATATTGCGTAACGTAGAATATTTGTAAATTTGTCTACGTCTTTTAAGAGAAACTAACACTACTTTTCAAGCGGATAAATTCAGGCCTCGCTGTACTAACTTCCCTCTTCGGGCGTATAAAAAAGAATAAAAAGAAACAAAGAGATTGCAATATGTTCAAGTGTGGAGCGGACGAAACTATTTGCTCATCTTCCGTCAAATCGGCACAAAGGTCTCAATCCCGGGAGGGTACTTTCTTGTCACGAACTTTTTACCCTTTCCACACCCATACTATATTTTTTCTTTTGATTATAACATGACAGAGGAAAGCAACCACCAATAAGTTCACTTCTCTTTCTCTAGATATTGTTAGTGTTTCTAAACGTAAAAACAGAAATATTGTATTATAATCGCGTTTTTATTTCAGTCTGTAGAATTCCGATTATCCAACTAAAATAGGCCGATAGAGTATCTTGTTATGGGAATATAGCTGGATTAATTTCGTCTCTTATTGATTAATTTATTTATATAAGTGAAGTTAGTATTTGCTTAAAATGTTACTTACAAAAATAAATAGATATGTATATTTTAATACGTTGAGAACAACTAATGGTCAACGCGTTTCGTAGAAGCGATCTTAGTTTAGATTCTCACATTTATATTGCCTTAAACTGGCAAACATATAAGGGCTACATAAGAAGGCACTATGACCCCCAAAAAAAGAAGGTACAAGTAAGCTTTTTCTTGTTTATATTTTTTGTAAATGTCAGTAATAAATATCAATAATGCGCCCAGTTTATGGTTAATAAATGTGTGACGCGCAAAAAATATGAAAAATTGCACATGTCAATTAGTCGATATGACAATATTTTATGTCACTGCACGTTGACAGAGAGTCCAATTACACGGTCGGGGAAACCGTGTCTCGCGATCATCAATCTTACGAGAACGAAATGACTAATCGACGCTAAGGACTGAACCGAAGACCAATAAAAGACCGTTTTTTTTTCAACTTTGGCAAATACTAAGGCTTTACATATATCACACGTATATCGTTATAAGCTTCGTCTGAAAAATCAGGCGGTAGAAATGACAAAATTTTCTTCGAATTTCTAACCACCGTCCAATAATGTGTAATTTAGCGTTTCGGTTTTATTCTATTGAATTTTGAATATCTAAGGCCAAAATAGGTCGACAGCGGTTCTTGTATATCTTACATGGCTGTGGTATATTAATATCCATTACGCGATTTTCCATCCTCCTTTGTCATAAAAATAATAGCATAATTATAGAAAATAAAACTGTCTAAAATGGCATAGACTCCAAACTCACAATAATACAGTAGATTTTGTTTTTACACAATTGCACTCAAATCAACTTCATATTTTGATGCAAAAGTTTATTCCAATAAAATAATCATTAAACATTATAAAATATTTTTCTGTACCAGCTGTTATGACGTCACTGAAGCTGGTACAGTTAGTAATATAATAAGGCACTTATAGCTAAATAAATTAGCCTAAAGAGATATTTACTTATGTTTTTCATTCGCAGTAAATGTCGTGTTTAAATTTGTTCAACGTATATTATTAAAAAATACTTTTAATGTTTAATTACGAATTATAATGTTAATTAACTTTGGTCGTTGTCTCTCGTGACCACGGCTGAGCGTATTCAGAACCATATTCATAGCGGGCCATAATTATTTTTTACTAAATTATTCGCATTTGAAACCGTTCAAAATGTTTCATCAGCGTATCACTTTCGTGAACTAAAGACATAAAGTGTCTTATTTAAGTACTTGATCAGACTTCAGTGACTGGTTAAAAAAGATTTATCGTTGTATCATAATCCGAAACCTCTCATGTTTAATGCTATGATAAGCAGAGCGTTTGATCATTTAGATACGAAGCTTGTAACTTGGGTAAAATAGCCCAATAATAGCATAGTTATGTTTAATACAAACTAAAATGTGAGTAATTTTACACAAAACTCCACTTCTATTTTCTATAACGAGCTATTAATCTACAAGTGTAAAATAAAATATAAAAAAAAAACAAAATACATTGTTAACTAAACTTCGTATTTAACATTTTAAAACTATCCTACACACCCTATCATTACTAACAATTTGTTTCTTATAAATATTATAACATCGATCTTTTATTTAATCATTGCTTCTTTCGGCCTACATTTACTGGCCATTCGTTGCCAGCGAGGGAATTATTGATGATACTTTATCGTGACATGTTAATGATACTGTGCAAGAAAGTACTTATATTTTTTATACATAGATTTTGAATTTAATGAGTTTATTGAAGTGTAAACCTGTATGTAATGTCAAGGGACAAACTTATGTCACTCATTTATAAGAGCCAAAATCAAATCGGTGGGTAGGTACTTTGTATTGTAAAATGATCAATAATGTTGTATACGCCAGTAGCATTTAAACACAGTTAACATGATAGATTTGACCCTATAAAAAAACATCATTGAATAACACAATCTTTTGAATTAAAAAAATCTATTAGATTTAAAAAAATGACATCACGGGCGGGTCTAGAACCGGCATCTATAGAGTTTCGTGCTGCTGCGAGGTCCTATTGAGTGTTATACACCTCTCGCGCAATATGTCTTTCCAATTTCAATATATTTTTCGCAACGTACGCATCTAAAACCCACAGGGAGGAAAAATTTCCCCCCGTTTTGTACACATTTGCCGCTCTATCTTCGCTCTTATTAGTTACAGCGATGTTTTATAGCCTTATAGCCTTACTCGATAAATCTTCTAACCAACACAAAAATATTTTTTCAATTCGAACCCGTAGTTCCTGAGATTAGCGCGCTCAAACGAACAAACAAACCCTTGTGCTTCATATATTAGTATAGAGGATAGATACGGGTTGTATAAGAGCTCAAACGTTAATTGGCAATATAAACGTTTCTATGTCTTCCAATATCAGGACTATAAACGGCACAAGGAGTGACATTACTTTTAGGTAGCTCTTGGTTTATTTGATTAAAACCTTCGTGGCTATTAGTACACCGTACTTTTTGTAAATACAGTCATTGTAATTTCGTATTTTTATAGTAGTATAGTATGAAAAAAGTGTTCTTAAGTACATATTTAGCTGCGAGAGAAAAAGTCTTACTTCATTGTTGTGTTTTAACGTCTGCACTGTTTTGGAGAACAAACTTCTAATCGTTTATTCGCGTGTAAATAAAATGTATTAGTTAAATAGACACAGAAATGTATCTCCTCACAGTTGGTGTAATAAAATATATAAAATACCATTTATTACAAGCATATGAGAAGGATTTAATAATAGTACAATATTATTTTCTATTCAGCGTGCGTATACAGAATATTCGTCCAGCGTATAAATGTGTTTTAACGTGTGTGTGTGTACTGTATGTATGCAATCGACTATGTGTGTACTCCCTAATGTACTTGGGAAATTGGCAATAAAGCAGTTATATACAGTCGCAAACAATACAATCTCGTAAAACACACTTAATATAAAGTGTGGCTTACAACTGGATACTCATAAAAACTGCCAAGATGTGCCAAATGTTTTTATTAATTGAAGTTGTAGCTTTTATATTAAATATTTGTGTGTTTGAATATTCCCACACTGCTAGGTAAATATTTTGGTAGCTCAGTTATTTAAAATCATTAATAGTTTTCGAATTTGAAAATCTAGCTGTATACGTAAGTAATGTCTGGAGTTTACGTGAGTAGTACACAGCTAAATAAAACACTTTTAGCGGGTTTAAACGCAGTTTGAATAGATAGTTAATAAGTTCATAAATATATTTCGCGTTTTAAACTAAAATAAATGATTTATATAGTTGTATAAGTAATAAAATGAATAATAATAATTATATGTAGATAGTGGATTAGAAATACCTTATTGCTTTATTGCTTATAATATTAAGCAGAGTTTTGAAATTTAAGTAAAAAACTTTAACGGTTTAAAACGCGATATATTTTAGTTAAACTTGTTTGAAAATGATTTTGTAACTATAGCCCTACGTTTCGGATGTTTTGCAGCAGCCGTGGTCACGGGGAGTTATGAAATAATAAGATTCTCTAAGGAACTATGAACACTACTTTTATGAGGTTAATATTTACCCAACTTACCGTTATATTATTGTACTAGACACCTTGAAATAGGTAATAAATTCGTGTACAGCGTATCAAAAGAATCGACCGCACTTTACACGTACGCACCCATATTACCTTTTTACTATCCGAACATAAAAAGAAAATACTCGTTTTTATTTAATACTATTGCACAGAACAATAAGATTATTTTACTGGTTAATATATTTAAAGAACCCGGTTCGATTAATAATATTGAATAAAACAGAAAAATAAATTGTAATTCTATTAAGATCCTGCCTCCCCTCCGTACTGGTTTACCCATACGGGTTTACTCATACCCATGAACTTTTGATTTTATTGCTGTATAATAGCAGATAAAGAGACAAAACAATTTTGTGCTCAGCTTGACCGAAATCATGAGCTGTTCCTCCGGAGTTTAAAGGGTTAGACAAGTCCAAGTGGACTTCTTACGCTTACCGCAAATGGTAGCCGAAGAGTCGTGGAGGTCAGTATTTTAATTGACTGTAAAAAATATATAGACAAATAAATATATATATATATACAATATATAGTCTATAGTTTACGCGAGTAGTACACATTTAAATAAAACACTTTAACGGTTTAAGAGATATATTAGTCTCCCCATGACCCCGTGACCACGTCGGGCCGAAGTTTAAATCATTTTCAAATAAATTTAATGAATATATCGCGTTTTAAACGTTAAAGTGTTTCATTTAAACCATAGACAAAGTTAAGATCTAGAACTTTAAACTTGAAATCTAATCTAGCATAGAGTATCTTAATGGTTCATTGATATGATAAAATATGTAAGAGGCACTATGGCAGTAAATTAGGAGGAAATATTGACTTGTCTACGGAAACACCTCTGCTGAATAATCTATGGTTTTATTGTAGCAGACTCTGCGGCGCCAAACCAGGGTCAATGTTCTTATTTACTGAGTTTATGATAAAACAATCACTTTGCTATTTTTAAATGTATGTTTTATCATAGGAAAAACACTTTTACTATTCTTTAGAAAAATAGCGCTAGTTTTTAGTTTTTGCAAACTGTAATCTTTGTTTATACAGAACAATAAAAGAAAGGCACATTTTGTATAATGAGTTGCGATATAGATTAAACAATGGTTAAGCAAAGGGCGCTACGAACTATAGTACTCAATGAGAGTTCAGCGCTACGCGTCTACGAAATAGCGTAGCAAATAAAAGCGTTATACCAATTATGTATTGGCTAAATGGTAAGTGATTTTTTTTACCAAAGAACAATTCAAAACTCGAATATTTTTCACATGATGGCACAATATACATTAAAAATCGAAAATAAATTGAAAAATATTACGACTCGGGCGAGAGTTGAAGTGGCATAGCCGCGCGTTCCGTGCTGTTGTTCTAACCAAGATTCAGCTCTGCTCAGCTCAATCGGTTAGAGCAACAGCACGGTAGGCTAACGATGCTGGTTCAAATCCTGTGTTTTTATTTCAATTTATTTTTGAAATTAATTTATAAGGATCACTTAGATAAAAGAGAAACTATAAATGGTTTAAATAAATAATTTACTTGGGTATATACGTTCCTAATAAGTAAGTGATTTTTTTATTCTGTAATAATTTCAATATTTACTTAAGTTTTATTTTTTAATATTGGCTTAGTAATAGCATAGGCTATCAAATTACTTTCTCGTGTGTAAAAATGTGACTTACTACAATATAAAAATATATTTCCATAACTTAAACTCGATTACCGTCGTTCTATTTATAGTTATTTTGAAGTTGGTAGAAATTTACTTTGTTTGACAACGTCAACTTCATAACTTTAGCAGTATATGTATTTTTTTTACAATAAACCAGACGGTTACAATAACATTAATGATAATACTATATATAGTTTACGAGACTAGTACACATTTAATAAAACAATATAAGGTTTAAAACGCGATATATTTTAGTTAAACTTGTTTGAAAATGGTTTTTACCCACGGCCCGACGTTCTGAGTCTCCCGTACTACGGTGTGTTGTTTGAAAAAACAAATTCTATAACTAAAATATATGAGTTTTAAACGTTAAAGTGCCTTATTTAAATTATATGATAATATTAATTTTCAGCCGACACATATTCAATGATTTAAGTAGGTAAATGAAATTAATTTTAAAATCTCGTTCTTGAGTCAATAGTTTCCCTGAATTCCTTTCTCTCGTGTGTATTTATTACTAATTAACAATAATCGCTATTTTATATTTTTTGTCAATATTCTCCGACAATTAACAATTAAAGTGAAATCCCGTATCCCCCTGCGGACATGGGGTGAGGATAATTTTGTGTTTTAAAGATGTTTTATTAAGGGTAAATATTGATCAAATTTCGGCCCTCCCGACGAAACAATTTTATGTCTTCGGAATCGTACGGAGACCTCTCGTGCTTAACGAATGCTAGACAACACGTTTAACTATGTGGGAAAGGCGGTCGATACGAAAGAAATATTATGAAAACGTTTACTAAAGTTTAAAATAATTTGCTTCAAATAATTTGACGTTTGAAATCTGATATTAAATCAATTAAAATACGAAGCATGACATAATAATCTAGTTAATTTTTTTTACTCGTATTTATGGAAAAGCTTGTAAATTGGTACTCTGTTTGTCCTAAAAATTATTATATAACGAATTACTTTGACAGAAAAAAATGCAAAAGATATTTTACTTTTAAATAAAACACTTTTAGCCATGGTCAAAGCTGCTGTAAAGCATCTAAAACTCGGGCTGTAGTTAAAATAATTTTGAAAAATTTAACTAATATATATCGGTTTTAAACCGTCGAAGTTTTATTTAAAACACATATACATGTTTAGGAATTTTACGTTTGAAAAATTATTTTTAAAATTGTCTTAACGCCAGAATGGAAAAGAACCAGTCTCTATCGAAAACTGTTTTGAAGGTGAATAGAATAAAAAACTCCAATTTAGGTAGGATCAGTAAAGACTAAGACTTAAGATGTTGAGACGAAATTTAAGCAACAAAAGGAATTGACAGTCGGTTACAAAGAACCGAACATAACAAACACTTAAAACCAAACGTCTCGAGTGATATAATGTAAAAATCCCTTTTTATGACTGATTTCAAGTGTAAAGAGTTCATTGATAAGTTTAATCTTTTTCTGCCGATAAAGGCCGATTTATACCAAGATACAATAAACGTCATTTATTTTTAATTATTTATTCCTTCTGGAAACGTTTCTTTTAACGATGGGCCATTATTTTTTGGTAATAATTTAGCGTATTTTTATTTATTTTTATTTAATTAATAAATTTTATACGCATATAGTTTCCCCAGAAACGGTGGCGCCAGGGGCCACTGAAAATCAGTGTTGTAACACAAGTGTGTTCGAAACATTATGCCGATATGCCGAGCATTATGCTCCTGTTTTAGGAGTTGCCATTGTTAATTTTTTGAAGCCTTTTATTTATTCTATATATTCTGTATAATTAATTTATTAAGTTAATATTTTTTTATTTTTGTGAGCCACTTTTGAATAAATGATTTTTAATTTAAAAATCGAAAATAAATTTTTAAAAATTTTCGACTCGGGCAGGATTTGAACCGACATCGTCAGTGTTCTGAGCTACCGAGTCCTACACCTCATCGACGAATTTTTAGCTAGCTAGGTAGCTCAAGTGCCCGAGTCGAAATTTTTTTCAATTTATTTTCGATTTTTAAATTATATAGTGCCTTCATGTGCAATAACATGTAAACAATATTAATGTTTTTTAATGATTTATATATAGTTTAAAACTCTTTACACGGGTTGTATTTTGCACAATCGAAGTTGTCGTTATCTGTAAAATACGCAGCGTCCATTTTTATTATGCATTATTTTCAGTTCGGAATCACTGTATAATAAAATGGCTATAACAATATTTGTGATCTGTTTTATATTGGTCCATAAAAAAATGTAGCTGTCTTTTTAATTGTTATATAAATTCCGTTTCGTCAACAGACCTATTTTTACGTTTATATTACTGATCGATTTTTATCTAGAGGAAAGTAATAGTAGTAGATCTCTTTGCCCAGTTCAACCAAAATTAGTAAGTTTTTACATAAACCAAACCAAAAAATTCATAAAAAATGATTAAAGCAATTATGTATAACATAAGTTTTTATATAGTATTAATATTGTAGGCTCCTCAAAGTCAATTATTTCCGACTTATACAATTATATATAAATAAATGAAAACTTTCGCAATGACATATACATTTAGGTACATTATAAGTTATGTGACTACCAATTTTAACCATTACTAAAAGCTATTTCTATTATCAATGCTAATCAACCCTATTTAATGCTCGTTTCTATTGCACATTCGTAGTATTCCAATCGCTCTATGAATTTCAATTAGTACTAATGAGATTCGTAATTACAGAATTTGATAATGGCTCTATTATAGGTAGTTGATATTTGACAAAATTATGCGTTTACGCATTTGTCGTGAAAATTAATTTGACGCTAACATCTAAATCTAAACTAATATATAGAACTGAAGAGCTTGTTTGTCTGTTTGAACGCGCTAATCTCAGGAACTATCGGTTTGAATTGGTTATTTTTTTGCGTTGGTTAGAGCATTCAGATGGAGTATAGACATAACATCGTCCTGTGATAAATAGAAGCGAAGATAGGGTAAGAAATGTGACAAAAATCGGGAAAATTATTCATCATTATGGGTTTCTGAGGCGTACGCTGCAAGACCGTTCACGATATCCAAAACATATGTAGAAAAGAATGATTCATCTTTAAATGAACTAAAAACAACGCGATGTATCTTTTAAGATTATCTTGCGAGAACGACGGGTAGGGACGCGACAGACGTCGTGAGTAACAGCTTAAGTTTATAAAGACATTATGCAAAAATGAAGTTGGATGCCCAAAATAACGATTCTCGCGGACGAAGTCTCTGATATAGCTAGTTCTTAATATACTTCTTTTAATTGAAACACTTTAACGGTTTAAAACGCGTAATATTAGTTAAACTTAATTATATTAGTTGACTTTCAAATAAGTTTAACTAATATATCGCGTTTTAAACCGTTAAAGTGTTTTATTTAAATGTGTACTACTCGCGTAAACTATAGACAGTATTTAATATACTTCTTACTTGTTCTAATACAGTATACATACATTTGATACATACATTATTATTATTTATACATTGTATACATTTGATGTTAGTTTTGACCAGCACAAATATTCATCTTGTAAAAAAGTGTAGCTTTTAATTCACCACCCTGACCAAAAGTGATGGGATTTTTAGATTGTCGAAACAAAGTTACAATGATTTCTTTAATTATATAGTAATATCATCACTAAGTTGTGTTGGGTGCTTTCCACTAACGATCACCACGATCTTAATACATTTATTTAATTAATTATTTACTTTGACATAAACATATTTTGAAAACTTCTATCTATTCTAATTCTATATTCTTATATTCTTCTAATGTTATTGCACATGATCGAACTATATAAATAAAAAAGCCGACATCCACAGCGTTCGCGCATCAGGATGTTGGTTCAAGACCGTACGGTGTCGTAAATTTTTTCAACTTATAATCGATAATTATTTTACAAACATTATTTTTAATAGAAATATTCACATAATTCTATGAATTGTATGGACAATTTAACTAAAGCTGTAAGAAAATATAAAAGAAACATTTTGAATAAATAACGAGAATAATACGAACTTTATAAAAAAGACAATTAAAAGAGTAAAGAGAAGGGTGCATGTATTACCGAAGTGCATATGCCAAGTCAAAGTTCTCTCAAGCAATATGCTGAGTCACTAATTGCATAGCATCAATTCGGTATGCACACGTTCATTTAATTACTGGTCGTCTTGGATATACAGTTAGGTACAGAGTTTACCAAACAGCTCACCGCAAACCTATTAGTGTAAGACAACTAGATTGTGTGTTTGCATTTGTTTTTTTGATAATAAAATGTACTGGTGAATTGTAGACAATGTTTACATCGCCCGTATCTAAAATTTTCAGGTGTTATCAAATGCTATTCGAGTAAGAATTTTTAGGTTTTTAAACAAATAATGTTTAATAAAACACGTCATACAATGAACAAACTTTATTTTAAAATTATTAAATCATGTGTGCATTTTTCAATACTTTGTACTTTGTTTACATAACCCTTAAAACGGTATCTTTTTAAAATATTATATTTTTTAAATAGTTATTTATATACAAACAAGTTACATAAATATGCAAAGCCAAAGTAGGTCTACAGCCATCAGTCATCTTACTTAGATGCTTATGCGCTGGGGTATAAAAAAAATTGCTCCATAAGATAAATACTCATAATACTTATCTCTAGTGTCGGTGTAGGTTATTTTGTGAACCTTATTATGCTAATCTTAAATTAATATTATACGATGCCTGCGGTCTACGCCAACGTTAGCTACATAACTTAACGAACAATGTCATGTTCAAAACCACTTCAAGTGAACATATTTCACTAACAGCTGCAACAAGAAGCAAGTAGTTGAACCTGTCTTAAATATTGATAGTTTGATTTAACGTGTGAAGGAAAACATAGTTAGGAAATTTGCAAGACTTAGGATAAAAAACGACTCTATGTAAGCCTTAATTATAATAGCTCGCGTTCTTAAACAACTGCTATAGAACTGATCATGTTATTGCAATTATTTTTATAAATATACGTAGCTACAAAAACTCATTCTACTGCGTCTATATAATACTTTATAAAAACCTCTCAATCTTAAAATAACTGACACCAATTTAAAAATAACCATTTATAAATACTCTGGTCCACCTTTGTTTGAAAATACCAACCCGCAACAGCTCCTTGATTGATACCTGTAATAGCCGTCCGTCGATACCGGATCAAAGCGGTTACAGCCAGTTTTTACTAATAGCAGGGAACTCGGAACCTCTGAAAATATCGCTTTTAAGCCTAGTGCTATTTGTGTTTAAAAACGTTCCATTTTGCAGCCAATTCGGAAATAGCTACATGTGTTAAGTGTTTAGTGATGTGACGATGTCGATAGAGACTTGTGTGTGTCGAAGATCGACGTAATTACACCACGTAGCTGATGTCACAGCCCTGTCGATGATAGTCTGCCTCGTCGCGGAACTCACTGCGTATCAGGTATGCATGACAAAGAAGGCTTTTTGATTCTTTGTTGCGATATTGGACAGAATTCTAAAAGGTTTTCCAGATTAAAAATTCCAGCGTTATGTTTTCAAATATTTTTCGGTTGTGACTTTTTCTAACGTCAGCCTACCTATATATGAGGCCGCTGGAGAGTAATCTAACTGAACATTTTATGACTTGAGTTATATATATATTCATAGTCTATAAAATGTAGATCTACAAGAGCAAATTGATCGAAAACTGTTAACATAATTTCTATATAATAATTGCTATTTAAAATCAAGTTTTTTGTTATTAGGCCACTCTGCCTCTAGCCTCATATAAGCCTTAGTTGAAATATGTAAAAGCTATTGGAAAAAGTCATATTACCATTTTATATTTATATAGACCCGGAAAAATATACATTAATTTACAAACCCTGTAAACTTTACATACATAAATTTGACACGTCTGACTTACCAAAATTAGTAGAAGTTAAATGGTTAAACGTCGTGCCGAGCTTTGCGTTAAACAAGGGAGGTCCTGAAAGAATGAATTGTTTCGGTCGGACAAGGCACCGGAATCTGATAAATTGGTCTGTATAGCAAACACAGAAATATGTTCGCTCCGAAACGAGATTTTACACTTGAAAAATACGATTACAAACGATACAATCATCCTTCAGTATAAAAATATCACGGGAGCTAAAAACGTTTCTAGCGACGTAATAAGTAGAGCTAGACAATAACGATGCAAGGATAAATATTAAGATGCTATTCTGAATCCCCAAGTACCCGCGACCTCATTAAACCACTAGACACTTAGGAGCCGAGAAGGTCAATGTTAGTGCTAAAATTTCAATAAGAGATGGCGTTAACAAATGAAAAGTTAAAGATGGCCATATTCAGACTTGTCGCGTCATCTAAATAATGTGGCGGTTCGTTCTCACGTTTTGACGCGGAAGCCAGTGCTAAGCGATTTTGCGCAGGTACGATCCGAGCCTTTTTATCGTAAAGAATAATCGGAATGGTTTTCTGGAATCCTTTTCTACCGAATGGCTTTTGTGTCGGCGATTGAATGAGGGAATATTAATCAGGATTACGCTAACGGACAGTGGTTTTAGAGCTTACGTGTTAGAGTGGTCCATTTTGCTTTAATATGTTTTTGTAATGTAATTAAAATGGATTAAGATTGTTCATTTCTTCGTGGTTCATAAATTAATTTGAGAGCACTTTCTATATTTAAATAAAATACTATTAGCGCTGTGGTCACGCAGCTGCAAAGCATCCGAAACGTCTGGCCGTAAGTAAAATAATTTGTAAAGTTTAACTGATACATTTAGCGTTTTAAACAGTTAAAAGTGTTTTCTATAGTTAAGAATAAATAATAAAATAAGTTATGTACAGACCTAGGGGTGTTAAGTCGCCGATCAAAGTAGTCGTTAAAACTCAACAAGCCAGACTAGATAGGCGTGGTGGGTCTAAGCTATTAAACGTGGTCTTATGTGTGAGAAAATCTAACATAAAAATTTAGAATAGTCAAGCAAACCAATATTCTTCTATTGGAACGAATCTTTGGAGTGTCGCGCTGTTTATTCTGTTAAAAATGTGTTACAGTCTTATTCCTTATTAAATCTATGTACAATACATAACAGCGTCACGTGTATCGTTGGAAATGTCGGTAATGGTGGTAATTTAAGACGGGTTATGCTATAAACGTGTTTATTGTAAGGAAGGAAGACTCAAAATCCGGTGGCTGGGATGTTATTTCAATTTCTCGCACACTCGAAAATCCCTCCCGGTTATGTAAGAAGTGCGACTACACAACGAGATGACAAACAATAGTTTAGTCCATTAGCAACCGTTGCAAGTATCAAAGTTGTTGTCAATGAATTCTTGGCGTTTCGCTTGAAACGCTATTGTCTAAAGTCTAAGCTATTTTACTCAAAATAACTACGATTTTTCAGAATTGGAACAGTCCCAGTTTAAGTTGAAACATTTTAAATTGAAGCACTGCAAACATGACTAGAAAAACACAGTGGAAAAGACTCGAGGAAAAACAGAGATAAAGGTTAATCATCCAGAACGGATCCCTTACACCAATAAACCGAGATCCCTGACGCATTTCTCAAACCGCGAAATAAAGCTATCTCCGCAGTTAGTTACCTCCCATAAATAAATGACTTTTATAAGGTAAACAATTTATAAAATCCACGAGAACTCGGCAGCGGATTTCGTCAACTTTCTCCAGGTTTATATTATGAGTTTGATAATTGTATCACATAGTTGTCACTTAATAAATCAGCTTAATAAAGAAATACAAATAAATAACGCATAAAATAATATATTAATAAATATTGTAGCTATTAAATTAACTTAACTGTTTAAAATGGAAATTAACGCGATGAACTTTTAACTACTTTAAAAAATAATTTCGTATTTCACATGTTTTATTTATTAATAAAAACATCGTGTTTAGGAATTTAAAATTCTACTAGTCTAGTATTGTATTCTCTTAGCGAGGTCGTGTCTCAACAGAGACATATATTAACATTTTCGTGAAGCTTACTGCAGTTTTGTATTGCCGTAACAAGATATATATTTCCTTTTACATTTCAAATTAGGATCTATTAAACGGTATTCAAATTGATTCTGATTTCAAAAATATTTGAAAAATAGAATGCTAAACAAACACAGTGACAGGTCCGTCCTTATTTACCAAAAGAGCTACTATACGTATATTAGTATTTTTAAATTTATTTAACCCCTCAATCAAAATAAATATTATAACGCAGATGTATTATTATGAGAACATTACAATCTACGATCAATTT
The DNA here is from genome assembly GCA_963661955.1 of Leptosia nina. NCBI lineage: Eukaryota > Metazoa > Arthropoda > Insecta > Lepidoptera > Pieridae > Leptosia > Leptosia nina. The sequence goes on from CAVLEF010000003.1 coordinate 4,451,286, forward strand.
TCTCTGTATAAACTGTATATTTAATCTGTTAAAAAAACTATCTGTATAGTATCTAACGATACTAAACCACGTGAGCTTAACTTTGCTTTACATTTCTTAAAGCCGCTATTAATCTTCGCATGATTATTCAAGAGATGCCAAAACTTTCTGTAACTACTTTCAACTAATTATTCAAGCTAATGTCTAAATTTTGTAACGGTCGTTTCTCATCGCCCTCTGTAGCGTGTCACGCTAAATATAAATGGTTTGTCGTCATGAATGCTCTAAATAATAAAACAAATAGCATTTTCGCTGTGAAGTACGAACTTTTTAATTAAACGCTTATCACGATGCAAAAGACTGTAAGGCGTTGTAACTTAATTAGATTGTTATGATTACATTGTACACAATTAATTAATGAAAAATATAAATAATATTCTGAACACAAGTACAGCTTTTGTGCATTATCAAATATCATTTAAGTTTTGACTGGGTCTTTGGTCCAATGATAGCAGCGTATGGCTATTTAAATAAAACACTTTAACAGTTTAAAACGCGATATATATTAGTGCAGCAGCCGTGGCCGTGACCACATCCGAAATGTCAAGCCGTAGTTAAAACAATTTTGAGTTAATTTTACTAATATATATCGCGTTTTAAACTATTAAAGTGTTTTATTTAAATGTGTACTACTCCCGAAAACTACAATATTGAAGTAGGGCTAATTACCAACAGGTCGTGAATTCGCTTCTATCTTCAAAATCAAATATCCAAAACGTTTCAAAATCAATTTATATTTTTAAAAACATGATACACTTCGTTCGAAAAATCACGATATTAATGCGTGGTTGTCTTATCAAATTCCTTTCAGATTACGTTTCACCGTCGACAGATGAAACAGCAGTCAAGTGTAAATCCGCGTTTCAGTCTGTGGATTTTAAATATCCAAAGCCAAAATATGCTGACAGTGACATTTGTTTAGACATTACATTTCTAGGGTACTTCACTTTTCACACCTTCATATTTTTCATGTTATATGCAATGTATATCTTTATAAATTAAAAATCGATTATAAATTGAAAAACTACGACTCGGGCAGGACCTTAACCTACCTCCACGGCGTTTCCTGTTGTTGCCCTTGTCTATTTTTGCTGTACCGCTGTAGCTCAATAGTAAAACGCGCGGGTTCAAATCCCGAAAATATTATAAATTTTGTCGGTTGGAAAAATGCCGGCAAAGAACTTTAAGTAAGTGTAAAATAAAATCGATCAGTGAAATACACACTGAACTGAGTTCGCCCATCCTCTACAGAGGTATACCAATATTTACTGAATTTGTGAAACTATACAAAATAGATTTTGAATTTTAATTAATAATCTTTAAATCATTTCGTTACATTTATCACAATTGCGAACAATCATTTCTATGACCTAATTAACGTGCAAAAAACTAGGGAGTTCTGAAGCGTAATGAAAATGGGAAGTTTCACAAAATTTCAGCCTTGAGGTAATGTTGAGGTTCATCTATCGTCCTCAGTAGGGACATCAAGGGGGATTTTCGTAGCGCCTTTCAACGTCAAGATAGCTTTAAATGTTCGCACAACATCCATCTTTATTATTTCCTGGTTTTGCTACAGAAACACCCTATATAAGGAAAGTCGAGTTACAGCTATACGTACTGACTTTAAATTGCGAATTTTACAACAAATGTTTTGGTACTAGATTTAAAACTTTACGATTTATCTAGAAATTTATTAATTCCAAATTTAAACATATTTAAAAAAGGTTATCAGACCTGAATCTCTTACTTAACTGTTTTATAAAATCGAAGTTAGCTCAGTTAGTTAGCTCTATTATTAAAATGAGGGGAGAAGTGTTCTTGAAGCATCCATAAACTCTATGAATAAAATATAAACCATAAGAAAACAACATGAAGCAACTCATTTATTACCAAGTAATAGTAGTATCGCGTGACTAGCTCTATTTCAAAAAACATGGAATATCTTCAGACGAAAATTTAATGCCAGCATTAAACATTTTTCATCATCATAACCTATCCTTCCATGATCAAAACCTTCTACATCAGAATTAGCTGTTCCAATACTGTTGGTCACAGCTGTTGTCAATCATTTAGAAGTTTCGGTGCTCACAAAGGTAATTTTGTTTCACGAACAGGCATCAAACTTTGAATTTTACGTACAAAAATCAGTAACAAATACTCTCTCTACTCATCTAGCATATTTACATAAATAATATATGCACTAAAGTAGGCGGAAATGACGTCACAATTTTATTCCCTTGATAACAGAAAAGTTATGTTAAATTATTAAGGATTTCGCGTGACAACTAATATTTTAAAATGCGTGGCAATACAGCGTGTACAATATGTTTATGGTATTATTAGCCCAAACAAACATAAATATAAGACTTCTTTGTGTTATAAAACAACAGACAATTTTTTAAATCAAAACAGAAATAATAGAAATCAAAACATTTTTTAAAATACAAAATTAGTATTAGATTAGCTTAAATACTGTCTATAGTTTACGCGAGTAAAACGCGATATTTATTTATTTATTTATTCATAAGGTACACAAACAAAACACAAACAGTTATAAACAATAAGTCTTAAAAAAAAAAATATATGTGATAAATTAAGTTTGTATCTCAATTACATGCGTACACGGAGAAACTAAATCGTACTGTTATCAAAAATAATGTATAGGTTATTATGTAATTACATAAAATAAGTAAAAATTATGTTATAAATGTTGTCTTACGGTAACATCATTTTTGTATTAATTTTTTAGTTTTTTTTATTTAGTTACTACTAATTCCTAAATTAAATGGTTTCGTTTATTTTTTTACAAAAATTAGATGTGTTACTGTTGAAGACGTCCAACTGGCAAGAACTGCGTGAAGAGTACTCGTTATATAGTCTACACATGCGAACAATAGGATTGAAAAAAGAGGTGTTGTTCTTAAACGTTTTTAGTTGAAAGGCCATCGGATGTCTAGGGTTGGGTCTTGTATTTAAGGAAAGGAGAGAAACAAGAGAAGGGCAGTCAATATGAGAGTGTATAATTTTATGAAGTGTAAGTAGGTCTTGGCGCTTGCGACGGTTTGACAGAGAAGTTAACTGAAATTTTTTGAGTCTCTGCTCATAGTTATTGACCGCGCGTCTAAGGCCAGATTTGAAGCATATATACTTTAACGCCTTGCGTTGGACACGCTCAATATTATTATCATGTAATTGATAGTGCGGTGACCAAATTACTGCACCATACTCAAGAACTGTTCTGACCAGCGATTTGTAGATATAGATGAAACTATTACTGAACTTAAAATTCTTACTTGAGCGTATTACAAAACCTAGCATTCTGAGTGCTTTATTAATTATATAGCCAAAATGTTCACGAAAAGACAGCTTAACATCAAATATAATACCTAGATCTTTTACAGAGCTTTTGAGAGGTAATTGTATATCGTTTATTTTGTAATTGTAGGTGGCTTTTACTTTTTTATTACTGAAACTTATCGATACACATTTATCAACATTTAAGTACATCAGATTATCATCACACCATTTGATAATACGATTAATGTCATTCTGAAGAGCAGAAAAATCAGAAGTACTGTCAATGGTACGGAAGATTTTGAGGTCGTCGGCGTATAATAGACAAGGACTAGTGATACTTGTAGCAAGATCGTTTATAAATATAGCAAAGAGCAATGGGCCGAGATGGGAGCCTTGCGGAACTCCTGATTTTACACTAATCGGTGAAGATTTATAGCCATGCAAGATCACAAGTTGACTTCGCCTCTCGAGGTAAGATTTTATCCACCTGAGCAGATTACCGTGCACCCCGAGTGAAGATAGTTTTTGACACAGAAGATTATGGTCAACCTTGTCGAATGCTTTTTTAAAGTCAGTATATATTGCGTCTACCTGACCCTGACGCGCGAAAGCTGAGCAAATATAGTTTTTGTATAGTAACAGGTTAGAAATCGTTGATCTGCCTTTTAGAAAACCGTGTTGGTTTTCAGAAAGATAGGGCTTAAAGTGAGCATAAAAGTATTCATAAACTACTTTTTCGAATAATTTAGCTAGAGTTGATAACATGCTTATTGGCCGATAATTTTCACATTTGGTAGCATCTCCACTTTTGAGAATTGGCACTATGTAAGCTGATTTCCACAACGTTGGAAAGATACCATTGCTCAAAGAAGCATTAAAGATAAGAGAAATTGGTGCAGAGAGTTCGTCTGCGCATTCTTTCAGGAACCGTGGTGGGATGCCATCGGGACCGGCAGCCTTATTGGGGTCGAGTTTTTTTAATCCTGATAAAACATTACTTTTATCTAATTTAATGTGTGACAGGCAACCCACAGTGTTGCTATTCGAGGGAGTGGAATAGTATGTTGAGTTAGTAATAGACGGTTCCTGATACACAGATGAAAAGTACTCAGACAGGAGATTACAAATATCTTGACCAGAGAAGGCGCATTTCTTACCAAGATTCATTGTGTTCGGAACTCCTTTGGAGTCTTTTTTGCTGTTAACATATCTCCAGAAGAATTTCATGTCTTCCTTCAGAGACAGTTCTGTATCGCGTATATAAGAATTATAACAATCCTTAAGTAGGTTTTTGCAGCGAACTCGTAGAAGAGAGAACTCGTCGTAATCTCGAGGATTTTTAAATTTTTTATAACGCTTGTGTAATCGAGCTTTATTTTTGATCAATTTTTTTAATTCTTTATTGTACCAATGGGGAAAAGTAGATTGTTTAGTATATATTAAGGGGGTAAATTGGACATTAATATCATGCAAAATTGAGTAAAATTTTTTGACTGACAGATCAATGTTTTCGAAATTTCCTAATACAGTGAACCAATCAATCGCAGCCAAGCTAGATTTAATACAAGAATAATTACTTTTTAGGAAATTAAAGTGAGCTGTTGTATTGCGCATGAGATTAGAACGTGCATCACTTTTTAATTTGAGTTGTATTAAAAGTGGAGGATGATGTAAATCAATGCGCGATAGTGGTTCTGCAGCAACAACTTCAATGGCGTCAAAAGAAGAAAAGACAAGATCAAGAAGTCGATTATTAATATTTGCTATATGGTTAAACTGATACAAATTGCACAGATAAACCGATTCAGAGAGAAGACGTGCTTTGGTGTCAGAGGGGTCAATAGGTTGATAGGAATTAGGATTAACCTCAAGCCAACTGAGATTGTGCGTGTTGAAATCACCTAATATTAGGACATGCCTATTGTTCGCTTTGTGAAGTACAATATCTTGTAAATGGCTATAGTAACTATTCAAATCCTCTTTAGTCAGGTCTGGAGGCAAGTAGCAAACACATATCAGTAGGCCATTCAGAGAAGAATTGTTCAGATTTACAGATATCCATAAATTACGAAGGGGGTAGGAAAAAAATTACGAGAGCGTGTATGAAGATACACGCTCTCGTAATGTTCTAGGCGAATTGCATGGATATTATTTTTTACAGCTATGAGCACTCCACCGCCATCTCGTTTACTTGAACAAGATAAGTAGCGATCCTTTCGGTATACTAAATATCTATTATCAAACACCTCGCTATTAAAAACCCCCTGAGTGAGGTTTGTTTCAGTAAGACAAATTAAGTCATAACTTGAATTTAACACATTTAAAAATAAATCAGTAGTTTTAGACCTAATTCTATTTACATTTTGGTAGTAAACTTCCATTATTAATTGCTAAATTTAATATTAAGGTTCTTAAGTAGGAAATTACAATATAAGAAAAAAGAAAAGAAAATCAGCATTAAACTATTTTAGACACAAATTCTAAGTCCCTAATATAAAGCGCAGCCCCCCCATCTTCTTTTCTGACATACACACGTTCGTCCTTGACCCAACAATATTTATATTTCTTCTCTTTGCAAGCTTTTCTTGCAGCTGCGAAAATGGCTTTACAAGTGGAGGAGTGGTGTTCAGCAATAAATAAACGATTTGCAGGCCCTGGGATATGGAGGTGGACAGAGCTAACAGGGTTCTTCTTGTTATAATTTTTAAATGCTGATATTATTGAATCGCGGTGTCGAGTTGAGGGTAGACTGACAATAATATTGCGTGGGCGTTCTGAGTTAGGGTTGAGCGATGCTACTCTCTTGATTGAAGAGATATCGCCTTCTGACATGGGGTGGCCAATTAAGTCGCACAATGATTTAAATATAAAAATCAAGTTCTCATTCCGCTTCTGCGGTATGCACTGTATTTCCAAATTACGGCTTCGAGACGCCTTGTCAAGAGCATCCATCTGCCGACGCATATTTTTAAAAAGGGACTCGGACTCCAGTTTATCTTTTTCTAAAGCCACAATCCTTTCCTCAGCTGTCTCAAGCGCCTTCCGCAAGTCCTTCTGTTCACCAACCAGGTACTCCGTTGTCCGGTTTAGGTCGTCTTTTAGTGCCCGGGTAACTGAGGCACACTCATCCTTCATTCTAGACGTGATGTCGCTCATCAAAGACGACTTAATAGTGTGCAATCTGGTATCAATCTCGTTAATTAGACTATATTTAATACCTTCGAGTTTCTGATCTATTAGTGCGCTAAACTTATCAAATGAAATCACATCTTGTTGGTTGCACGAAATATCAACTACATGCGAGTCCTCAATGGACATGGTGGAGACGTCTAACCGAGCAGGAGGCAAAGGTGGCGATCCAGATGGAGTATTAGACTCGGTTTGGTCAGCCGACAATTGTATGCGGGTAACTTGCGAGCGAACTGGCGTATTATCGCCCTTTAAATATTTATATTTGATATCACAAATCGGACAGATCCACTGCCGTGCACCACTCGCAAGGAATTTCTTATATTTTTTGGGCGTTATGTTTACACAGCCATGGTGAAAAATTTCCGCACAATGTGAGCATTTCAAAATTTCGTTTATGCTTACAGCACAATTGCAGGCTTTACACAGCATTGTTACAATTTTGCAATGACACTAGAAGAACACGAAAAGATAACTGCGCGGCCGATGAAATCCGTTTGTTTACTGCTCGTCCGAGTGTAGAAAATTCCTTTACAGCACTCGTAAATACACCGAGACAAAGGCGGAATACAGTTACAGAATACTAGTTGATTACACTTTAAATTTATAATCTAGCAATTTACACACAACACTTCTATTATTATTAGTTATACTACTAAATTCATTATTGAGTGAGTTAAAAAGACAACAGTACGAAAGACACATCAAGCCCGTGCGGAGGTTGACAGCTGACTGAGACTGAGATATATCAGTTAAACTTATTTGAAAATGATTTGCTCGCGTTTTAAACCGTTAAAGTGTTTTATTTAAATTAGATTAACTTATTAAATTTATGTAAACTTAAGTTTATTGTACTAAGTAACAACAAGAAACAGACCTTTTCCATATAAATATAGTACTGTCTTGCGTATTTATCTGTTTTACAAGAAACATATTAAAACAAAATCATCTAGTATATATGAATACATTTTCGAGTTTTGGCAATGTCTCGCTCTTATAGGTATTACTACAAACTTCTTAATTACTTCATAAATGTAACCAGAAAAAAGACGCGAATTAAAATTCGACGTGTAATAATCAATCATCACCATAAATTCACGAAGAGATCTATCTTGAAAATGTCATTAATCCTGTGATGATAAATTATTTGCGAATTGGGCAATTTGTTCTCGTAAAAATTTGGATTTGAACATAAATTTTACGGTTCCAACATTAAGATGGTACGCCAGATTTGCTCTGCCACAATTGTTATCTTAATTTACAAAATTAAAAGCATATTAAACGAAACATAAATTATCGATATTAAGAGACAAATTATTACATTAGCATTTATTTATTTCATTTAACTTGTATTTATACTAAGTATAAAACCGAAGAGTTTGTTTGTTTGAACGCTTAATCTTAAAAACTACTTGTTCGAATTAAAAATCCGTTTTGAGTTTACTAGAGCATTTATTGACGAGGCTTATTCTCATTAAAAGGAAGAAACAGTGGGAAATATAGAAAAATTTGCGATGCTTGTACTGCAAAAAGATTCAAGAATTCCAATACGTATGAAAGAAAGATTCCTCTTTGAATGGTTTAAATAAAACGACATTATGTGATTATCTTTAAAAATTCATTTGCTAAAAAGCAGGGTCAAACGACATCTTAGGTAACGACTCTATTTTATAAAGATAGGGAGGTGGTTTGCAAAAACAAATTACGATCTCCAAATTATTATACGCGTACAAAGTCGCATACATAGCTAGTTATTAATAGTGTTGGTGCCTTTTTCGTGATTTAAGTCCAGTACCATTGGATTTGACAACGAACGTACAAGCCAGCCAACTAAACGAATAAAAACGAAAAGTCGGAAACGAACAAATGCACGGTACTGACAAGCAGCGCTTCTTAATTATATATATACGTCATTTCCATTTTTCCTTTTTGATTTTTATCGTATTGGATGTTAACTTGGCAAAACTTCTCCATGTTTTTGCAGTTGATTCTGATCCAACCAGTAATTTATTTAAAAGGTATCAGAGGCTAAGGTAATAACAATAGTTGCTAAAAGCTAAAATCAATAACATTATTGTTCAGTAAATTGTGTATGGCTTTCACGGCCACCGTTCAGCTTATAATTGTTTTTCGGGATATTTGGCAGACGTGCCGATGAAACTAAGCAAGATGCGCTATCGACCTATTTTGACTTTGGATATTCGGAAATCTTCAGACTAAAACCGAAACGCGATTAACGCTCCACGGCGTTTTCATCTGCGGACGGTGGTTCGTCCGGATGGAATTTCAGTATTTCTACCACCAATTTAATTGCTCGATTTTGAGACAAAATCCAACATGTTTCAGAAAAATTATAAATAGAAACATTAATTTATACGATAGTTTAAAATAGTTTAGTTGCTTTTGACGGTTCGTTGTGAACTTATGTGACACCAACGCTCCCCTCAAACGGAATTCTTAAATGAGCCGTAATTTAGCTATAATATATTATTCTGTTTTCGCGTCGAAACCGAGGCCTAGTCTTACGAGACAGTTTTTCAACACGTCACTTAAGTGCAACACTCGACTTGTTTGCAGTTCTCAGAGTGTTAGTTGCTTCATTAAGGCAAGCGCGCTCCACAGCGCATTTAGCCTTTTCAAGTACTCTGCTCTATTTGGAGCTTACACGTTCCGATTTCGTCTAATATAGGATGATATTTTCGACAGTAAACGCCTATCAAGTTTTATATTTATTTCAAAAAAGTGTACTGTTAATAACAAAGTACTTTAGTGACGGTTACAGCTCACTTGGTAAAGACACTGAATAAGTATAACAATAATAATAATAAAAAACCGTTTGTTTAAAAGTTGCTCTCAAAAATACAAAGTATGTACTAATTTAAAAATTAATTAATAAATAGTTATACTATATAACTCAAGTATAGACTTATGTTATATAAATATATAAAGCTAAAAAATTTACAATGCCAACTCCTACGTCATCAGGAGCTACTCAGCAGAACGTTACGATCACGCTTGTATTGCAACACTGATTTTCAGTGGTCCCCGTCGCCACCGCTCCAATCCACAGAGTATATGCGTTAAAAACTAGTACATATATAGCATATCATTGTCTTTCGGGCTGTTCGGCCGTTGTGAGCGAGAAGAGATTCTCGATGTTTCGCCATCACGTGTGGACGTTTCTCCTGATGATGCCGTGAAAGCCTTACACAATTTATTAGTACATATATAGTTATACTATAGATAGTTGGTACTAAAATTAAACTTATGTTATATAAAATTCTAAATCGAATTTTGAAATATCAATGTCCATTTCAATGACATAACTATTGAAATGTGTAACAGATCATATACATTTTATACTACCACCATTTTATTTACCAAACTTACCATCCTATATTAGACAAGGTACAGATATGCTTATACGCTTATGAGTATAGGAGGGGTTAACGTTTTACCTTTTGTAACTGAAATAAAAGAGCTTCGAAATTTGGGTCAACTACAAATTAACCCACGCTCGCGTTAAATCGGGTTTAGATTGTGATATAAATTACTATAGTACTATTTTCAGTGTTTCAGTATCTGGAGCTTATCACAAATATATTTTTAAAGGGAGAATGTTAATAGTAAAAGTAAATCGAACGCTTGAAAAATGGCCTTTTATAAGATAACTAGCGGCCCTGTCCCGGCTTCGCATGGGTAGACATAAATAAGTACAGATATTAAAATTATAAGCATTGTAATTAAAACGACCATGAATCACAAATTTAGTAAAAAAATGTATTGCGCGTCCAAGCTTTTAACGAAAGTTCTGTCTCGTTGTGTCTCGTGCTCGCGTTCGCGAATTCCTAGCTCCTTTTCCTTATTTCCTTCAAGTCGCTGCGAGCGCTCGGCGCTTGACTGTCATTTGTATGTCGCCGATCTTGCATTTTGTTCGACGCTAGACTCTGGCTCGCGATTGGGACGCGTACACTCCAATACTTTCCAGATGATCTTAGGAAGAAGACTCTCCAATACGACGAACTTTTGCTACTCTCGCTTGGGAATTCTTGGGAATTCTTAGATAGATAGCTGCGACCTTCTTCTTCTAGGCACATTGCTATGAAGAATGTTTATTTTAAATCAGAGAAATTAAGAATAAACTAATAATAATACAAAATAAAATATTCAAGTTCAAAGCGATAGTTCTGAAAAGAACTTTGACAAATATTATGCAAAGTGTGATTCCTAATACTAAAACTAAGTGGCTCTGAAAAAACTTTTTAAGTGAAGCATAAAAATGTTAAAAAAAAACTCAAAATATTCAATGTCGTTCGCGCCCACTGCGTGCTCTATCGTCGAATTAGTTACCCGATGCGCGGCTTGGCGGCCGCCGCCGGCATGTATTTTTATTTTATGATATCTTTTGAATAGCATGTCCGATTTCAATAATTAAAAAAGTAATCATCAGGTATTGAGACAGTCTTGAATATTTAATTATTTATTTGAATAAAAATTTATAAATGGTATGGATAACACAGTCTGATTTTGATCGGCATTTCTATTAATTTGTTAAATATTAAAAAGTAGTTATAATGACGTAACTACAGCAGTTAGACATATGCTCTTGCGATGCTTTTTGTAGATATTGATATATTCTATAATATTGTCGAACATTTTTTTTGTCCTATCATTAATACTTTTCGCAGCGTATGCAAAGAAAGACATATTACGGCTAATTTTTTTACGCCTTCCGTTGGTTTTAGTAAGAATTTCTATATGTCATGTCCATAGCAATCGAGTACTTAATATATCCTATGTAGCTAGTGATAATGTAGCTTTCTAATGAAAAAAGGATTATTAAAATCGGTCCTGTTACTTCATAAGTTTTAATAACCCGAACCAAATACAAAAGAGTTAGTAACAATCTTTAATACCTCTTAAATATTAAAGATTTTAATCCTTGAAGTAATGTGTCTCTAACCATTAAAAACGTGCTAGGATGCACGACGAATGATAATAGTTATTTAAATACCTTTCAATCTTTTTTTATAACCTAGTTAATTAGTATTCAAGTACGACATCATCATGACAGACAAATAGCATCTAGTCATCTACATTGTAATAATCAATTGATGAAAAATCATACCAATAAAAAGTTATCTAAGTGGCTTAAAGGCAAAAAAAAAAAAAAACCCTTTTTAAACGTAGAAAAGCACAATTAATAGTGTTTTGTTTACAGTTTATTGAACATTACAGAAACAAACTTCTAAATTATATGTTTGTAGACCCAAAACGTTTTGTAAAGGAAACCACTCACTTAGGAACCCATAACCTACTTTGATGAACAAACTTTATGGCTTTTGAACTCTTAATGAGTTTGGGAATGGATATAAACCATGAAGTGATAAATATATAAAACTAGGGTCGTTATTGGGAGATCTTTATGTGGTTATATTAATGTAATTTTAAGTTAACCATTAGTCCATCTTACTATGTATGTCAAAGTACATATTTAAAGGCTATCCAAACCTTTCCGTTTAAGTTTTTAGTAGTTGTGTAATTTGTTTAAATACAAAATTGTATATGAAACTACTGACTGATCAAAAAAAAAACTTTGAATTGAGATTTTAATTAAAGTTTTCGAATAGTCGTATGAATTAAACTATTTTAACATCGCTATAAAGAAAAAAACTCTACTCTGAACGATATTATGACCAAAAGTTATAGTAATATTCCACAAAAGTCACCAGGGGATCGAAAAACTTACCGATGCTTTATGGAAATAGCTCGCGGAGTTTGAAAATTAAATGAACTTTCAAATGTTTAAAAAATAAAACGTTCAGAGAAACTTTTATTGCACTTACTGTTAGAGAACTTTTGTGCAATTTTAAATTGTATCGCGTTATAAAGTTTAACTCTATTTTTGTCGAGAATTTCGTTGGTTCTTCACACGAGGGGCTAATCGGGGGCTTGTTGACTTAACTTTTCCGACATCATCGTAAATGTTAGAAGCGTCTAGGTCTGATTTAAAAAAAGAATAGAATATAAAAGCAAAATTTGATTTACACCATGGAGTATTTATTGTGCTGCTGTTGCAATAAGTAAGTTATATTACGCAATGACGTCTTCTGTTTTACATGGTTTTATATGGGAAATACGGATAAACACAAAAACTGGACAAAATTAAGACTCATGAGCCACTTTAGCTTTAGAATATGACGACGATGAAATAAGTATGTGTTTATTAAATATGGCATTTTAAAAAATGAAGTGCACATAACAATTTCATAACCTCAAAAGGTGCCTTATTCCGCTATATTTTGTAAAGAGTGGTCTAATATGCGGTCAGCACACAACTAAAATTTAAAAATTCACCGCGTGCAGGGAAACACACTCGTGTTTTAACCTTTTTTAACTTTTATAGAGTTACGCTAAGCTACGTACGGGGTAAAATTAAAACTCCATTCCACGTTTTGACTATAACCGTAATTGTTGATGTCTTTTTTTAAAACAAGAATTGTGAATCGAGGCTTTCATTGTTATGATGATTAAAAATGTACGTGGACTATTGTGTTGACGATTCCAACGTTTATATTACTTTACGATTAAACTGAGCTATGTAATCAAATCGAGGTGTTGATTTATTTATAAAGGGAAAAAAGAAAAAAAAAGACATCCCCATCACCCGTCTACTGACTACGTCATCGTTTCTATTATACGATTATACGATAGATAATAATATGAAACCATCAATTTTGTTAAAAATACCAAATTTAAAGTAAATAAAATCAAAGAATTACGTTATCCCAAACACAATAACAATAATAGGTAGTCAAGACATATACGTGACATATTTTTTAAAAATGGTTTAAATGCAAAAAAACTGGTCGAGGGCGAAAAAAATATCTTTTAATAGTTATAAAACTTTATGAAATAGGCATCATATAAAAAAAATGCTAAGATAATGTTAAAAAACGCAAGAGTCAATCGAGGGCGTGGAAGGACGATATACTACGAATCCTTTAACTCCTATCCTAAATATAAATTCTATCCCATATTATGTATAACTGAATTTATTAAACGAGTTATAGGATAACAGAAAAATTTAGTCTAAATAAACACGAGCTTTACAATCTAAGTAAATGCCTTGACCTACTCAAACTTAAATGATCTGATGATCTTATATGATTATAAGAATTAATTTTTAAAACAATTACTATCAGCGATTCTCATAAATTCCTACAAAATCCCAGTTTGACACGTAAAAACTCGATTAAACTTTTACAAAACAGAGCCAAAGACAAAGGAAGGGCCTTGCGTAGCTCTGATAACAACTTGGAACTGATAACAAAATGCCATTCGTTTGCCCTGTTTAATTCGGCTTAAAGCATGACATCGGGATTTTGGATTGTTCTAAAGAGCGGTTCAACAAAATTACTCCTGAAATAAATTCTTGTAAACACCTGTGACTCAACCGCATCTGAATATTCTTGAATGAATATTTTTAAAGAAATCCCCCGAATTACTTATTTATTATATATATTTGCCTTATAAATAAAGCTCTCTGTTGATATTTTCAACGTGTATATAAGATAAACATTTTACGGAAATAAACTTCACATTTCCCTAAGTTTAATAAGCGTATAATATATTACCAGTTAATTATACTATGACATTTTGCACCTAATCTATTTCGCGTTTAAAACCGTTTAAGGGGCAAGTTATAGACAATATACTTATAATGTTTAGTACTATAATTTAGTTATTTTAAAAGGTGTGAACTAAATTGAAATTTTACTTAAATTCAAATAACACTTTTTCATATAAAACATTTTTCCTTCTATACTAATTTTATAGATACGAAAGTAACTCCGTCTGTCTGTCTGTCCGAATGTAACTCCGAAATTACTGAACAGATTTAAATGAAATTTGGTACACGCCAAGTAAGGGTTGATAGGGGTTGAAAAAGGGGATGAAAGTTTGTATGGAAAGTGGTTATTGAAGCTAGAAGAATGAAACTTTAATATTTGGCTTTTTTGGAATAGGAGTGGGAGTGGGGGTGGGAATGGGATTGCGAGTGGGAGTGGGAGTGGAGGTGGGAGTGAGACTGAGAGTGTTGCAGCAAAGTACCATTACAATGATTGGCTACCTTAAATGTTCCCTTTCATAAATTAATAAAATGCCTAAATAATTAAAAATTCTACCCCAAGTCACTATTCCACGCGGACGAATTCGCGGGCACAGCTAGTACTATATATATACTACTTACTATAGTAATCTAACTGTTATCTTATTCGACTGCTGCGTTTGCTAGTATGCGATTTCCTCTAATTTTGTCACCCTAATTCTATTTGCCATTGTTCGAGCACTTCTTACAAGAATTACGATGTTGTTTTCGTTCTGCAGCGCTAGCCGTCGTAACTCACGAACTTAAGATCGTATTCGTTTACTTTACTTAGGACTTAATTAGCTGTCTTTAAGTCGTGGTGATTCCTAGTCAATACTTTTCGTGCAAGATTCAACTGCATTAACTGAAATATATTGAACTTCGTCTGATAGTCTGGTTATTAAGTGGGTGGGATATTGAAAGTAGCCCCACGCCAATATAGATCGACGGTGCATCTTGTTTAGATCTTATACGACTAGACTATCTACCATCAACTGAACCCTAGGCTTCCTTCATACTCTATCCAAAAAAAAATCTTTTTAAACAAACGAAGGGCCAAATAATATTGGAGAAATTTCCTTCTTCAGACTTTAATAATATGATTGTCAGTACTGTAATTATTTTGTATATTATACACTACACACGTCCTTTTTTTTGTAAAGTTTTCGGAGATTATGGATTTTTGATAAGAATAAATTCACAGACAAAAATGTCTCGTTATAAACAGCTAAAAGTGTTTATTTATTTAACTTAACTGTAAATTAACTTAAAATGTATATAATAAACTTTAATGTTAAACAATATAAAATGTTGCCCGACACAGCAAAAATATAGTGTTATCAATGTATACGTCGTAATATCGCGAAGCGTTTGCGTTTTTAAGAAAATTTACTGGTGCTTGTCAGAAGGTTGGCTATACGTAACGACATCGTATGAATAAAATATAAGCGTTGACTACGACATCGTTTCTTTTATATATCTTTTTTATTTGGAATACTCACAGCGCACTTTAAAATCTTTGGCGGAAAGGAAACCTCAATGATATGTTCAAATAATTATTTTTACATATATAATCCTAATATTGCTTATCTAAGCAAAAATAAATTGTTGAGACAATAAACTAATATTCTTGTATTGCTTTCAGTTCTTGTTCCTAAAAATCGAATAATATAATGTTTAACAAACGATTGTTGGATCTATTTTCCATTATTAAGCTGGTTATAATTCCGACTTACACACATATGTTACAAGCTATTCGATCTTTCCTTAAACTTTCAAATTAGATGGGTTTTTAATATCATTATTATATAACAATTATAAACATTAAATAGCAAAACATTTAGTCATATAAATTATCAAATAAAAGCGAAATCTCGTCTCATCCCGTCAGTGTGGCGAACACATTTCTATGTCCGTTTCACTGATCGCTTGTTTGCAGGCAAGTAATTAATCAGACTTTTGTGCCCTGTCTGACCGATATATTGTTTCGACGGTATTCAAACCCAAAGCCTCGCGCTTAACGCAATGCTAGGCAATACATTTAACAAGCTACAAAAATTTTCAAATAAAGAAAACTGAATTTCCTTGTAGACGAAGATCGAGCTACACAATTATGAATAATTTTCAAAAACATAACAACCCACTTTCGTTAATAAATTGCGCTAAAGCGAAACGTAAAAAACTTGTCTAATTTCCCGGCAAGATATTTCATCACTTTTTCAGTTAAAGCCTTAATTACGCGCGGAACTTTGATAATAACATTTATTTTGCTCACTTCTGTTTTCCTTCAATTTAAACTTAGTTTTAACAACATGACTTGAATCCCTTCGAACTACAATTATCTAAGCTTAAAGTTTCAAATTCTGATGTATCTACAGCTGAGTCTAGACAACTTCTATTTAATACGATACATTTTATTTATGCTTACTTTGTAGCTAACTTTAATTGCAGTTAGTCCGTACTCAACAAACAATGTTTGGACTGACTTTGTGCGATAAAAGCTACCAAAAAGCGACTGTGATTTTTATGCAACTTCTAACCTTCGACGCGACATTGTTCTCGTAGAGAAATTACTCTTGGTAGCGTGGTAAATTTATATATATATGATTTAGTAAAGTATATATCTTAATTAATTTTTGTGAAAACAAGAAAGAAACGCTTTTCTTTTTTATAGAGACAATAGTTTAAGATTCAACATCTACCCTAACAGCTGAAACTTTGCAGTGACAATTGTCTTTCAAAAAAATAGTCTCATGGTTAGCCTAATCCATTGTGAAATAAAGGAAAGCTATTTATATTAATTTCTCTCATTATGTAAAAGATTTTATTAATCTTCATACAAACTACAGACACACACGTTTATTTATTTTTCCGTCACACTTACTTACGATATTTTTATTAAAAGAACTGCAATGCTGTAGAGAAAAACAAAAAAGAAAAAAAATAGTAGAACTTTGTGATTCTTATAGAAATATTATTGCAAAAAACAATTCCTTTAACATTTTAGGAAACTAATATATTCAGAAGTCCTTGTTGATGTTATGACCTAGATTCGTTATTGTGCTAAAACCAATTAATTATACCGAAATATACGATTAAGTATTTATTGCACACCTGGCTCATGATTCCTAAACGCTAATGGTTCTCGGCAAATATTTCGATCACATAAATATTGGACGCACCCAGGGTCACATATTCTGTACGGAATTTATTGTGGGATTATGTGGGGGTTACATTTATCATGAATTGGGGAGTTATGCACGTTTAATTTAGAGGAAAGGAAATGTATTATTTTCTATCTATATTGTTTGAAAACCACTGCATAATATATAAAAAAATCACATATATTAAAAACCGAAAATAAATTTTAGAAATTTTCGACTCGGGCTGGACTTCAATCGGCGTCGTCAGAGTTCCGTGCGTTTTTAATTTATTTCGATTTATAAATTGTATAGTGCCATGATGTGAAATTCTGATTGAGGAAGGGGAGACCCCGTCGTCCTTAGCTCTTTAAACACTATGGACAAAAATATAAAAAAAAACATGTGAAAAATTTTAAAGTTCAAAAATTCTGTTGTTTCTACATATTAAAATGCTTATCATGTTGTTAATAATGGTATCATTGAAATCATGAAAGTTAATGTAATATTTAGAATAATATTAAAACTCTTTATTGCACAAACACCGAAGAAGACCATAGACACATTGTATTAAGTAGTAATGTCAGTGATTGAAAAATTGGGTAATTTTACAAAGCCACTTACTTTTGCGAATTCGAAAGGCCGATGTAAAATCTCTATTTTTTTTCCTTTCCGTTAACTTTCAGTTAAAACGCAAAACTCCGCTTATTCCCAAAGTGAAATTAAATTGTTATTCCTCTAGAGTATCCAATTGCAAGCTTTCAATATTCAAGCAGCGAAACTTTGCAAGTCCAAGTGAAATGGCGTGTTTTCGCCCAATTATTTTTTTATTTTCAATTTCCCATTCAGTGAACACTGCGAATTATCTAAATTATTCACACGAGAGGCAACTTCAGGGAACTGTTGATATAGCGTTATTTTAGGCTTTGGTTTGGTATTGTCTTGTTTGGAAGAAGCAATAACTTGCTGACTTTTTTCTTCTAAATAAAAGTAAAGTAATAGTGGATCCCATTATCTCAACTAAATAAAGTAATTGTAGGTAATAGTTAGCACGTATTTTTTTTTTCATAAAAGTGTAAACAAGAATCTCGATGTGTTTCTTCCTTAAGCAATCGTAATTATATTTTTAATCTTATTTTGGGATCATAAAAGTTACTAACGTTAATACAACTACTACTAGCGTTAATAAAAAAAGAGAACAATTTATCATGTTCGTTAGATATTTCAATAAATGAAACATTTATTTTTAAAAATACACACAATTTAATCCTGTACAAGTAAATATGAAGGCGCAAATTACACAAACTATTACTTTTTTCTAGTCGAATTTTATCCAAGCGAAGCGTAAGTTATAAAGGACATAAAACGCAGATTTTTTGAATCTCCGTAAGAATGTTTTGTGTACTAGGCTAAAAATAAAACTAATTTTCTTTGCTGTTTATTTTCTTAAGACTTAATTCCATGCAACTGCTACTTTTATGTCTAAATAATTAGTTTTAGTATGCGTTATATTAAAAATAAATAAATGCTGTTAAATTTTAGATAAAACAGCATATTTTTTAAATTTAAGTTAGAATACAAATCGAATATAAAACATAATATTAAGAATTTCAGACGTAACTGGGACTACAACCCGATTTGTTTTTTTTAACAAACATACGTAATGTTGTCCCGAAGGCATAATAACGGGGCGATGTTTGCGGCTAGACCAAGTATGCCTTATGCTAGATCAAGGATGCATCAGCCTCGGCTTGGACTACCACACTGTCGATGAGAATTTTAAAAGGTGGACGGAAGCTTAGTGACGCTTTTGTCTCCTATATTTTTTTCTAGTAAATTACGTTAACAAAATCTATAAAGTAAATCACCAAAATTCTACCATTACACACTATTGGATTATTTGTGACATTTGAATATAAGGCCCGTGCCATACGATATCCTTTGCTCGTAAAATCAACACCTGCTCGCCATAATAAATGTCAGGGATAACACAATTTTCCCCGTAGAGGAATTATATTAGAGGAAAAATGTGAAGGCTGCGTATTTTTACGTTTACAGTGGCACGACTTAGGCATCAGTCTCCTATGAGCGCTGTAAATCAAGTCGATAATTTACGTTGTAAACTATTTTAACTTATACTGTTGTTGTTTCATTTCATTCCATTTCTTATCTTATGGCGCAAGTTAGTTATAAGTTTACTGTAAATATGTTAAAATAGCATTAGAATTTCAATTTTAGTTGAAACAAAACTATTAAACTTTTAAATAAATTCGATATTTGTTATTTAATCGAATGATTAATTTACTTGGTAATAATTCGTTGGCATGATAATTGTGCTGCAGTAAAGTGAACCGTAATATAAATGAAAGTAAGAAAAAGTAATTAAATCGGGGCCCAGGCGACGAGAGTTAATCATAATATTAATCGACTAAACGGGTCTAACGAACTCGATCATTTTGTCAGTAGATCAAGTGATTCGGTTCTATACGATCCGTTGATCCGATCCATGGCGTTGTCGTGTAGAAGTCGTATATATATAACAAGCGGTATGGTGACCAAAGCCTAATACAGTATTTGTTGAGAAGTAAGCAATTAAAGCTTAGCCACGCTCACTCTTGGTAAGGTATTTCGAGATAGAGCTTTTCACTTTGATAAGTTGGTTTTCTTTGATGTCGTGTTCCCAAAAATACTTTGAGTTGTATGGCAAAATTGTTCGAATTTTAAAGGTGTTCGAAAATTAGACACAAATAAAAAACTTATTAAACGGAGTAGATTGCATTAATAATAATATTAAGTAGGTACAGGTACAACGTAAAGTTTTTATTGTTTGAAATTGGAAATATGTTTGGTTTTTGATCTAAGACACGACGACATTTCAAATATTTTGTTTCAAAACAATACCCATTTAAAGAATCATTTTATTTAATATCGAACGGTTACTTAAACTAACATCAAGAAATCAGTCCGTTTCAAAGTAGAAATACGCACATATCGTTTAATTATTCCTCTCAATTTAAAAGACAATAACTCAACGAGTGAATATTTGCTTCATACAGTATTCAGTGAATTGCAACCCGGAACTCGTTTTAAATAGAAAATGCATGCTAAATGAAAACGAGATAAAACATTCCGGATTTCAAGCAGAAAATTTTAATGACTTGGAACATTATTGTGATTATGACTCGGAGGATTTATTACTGCTTCGGTCTAAAGCGATCGCGTTACAGTAATATCCGTACTAAAGCCATATTTAATTAGCATCCTATTCATACAAGTATCACACTTTAATTGCTCGAAGTATGTATAGTATATTTAATTGGTTTACATGACCCGACATTCAGACACTCGTTGTTACTTAAAACAGACAGCGTTTGACTTGAGAATAGGTACCTCTGCCACCGCCAAGAAGATTTTCTTGAGACCATGTCTGGTTGAAAGCTTCAAATAGAAATATTATAATACTTAGCGTTTGAAACTGTTAAAAATATTGTAGTTGAAAAATAAATAAGCTTAGAATAAGTCTTACTTCACACAATATGGTTAGTTAGATACTGCGTTGGTTATGGCGATAACTCTTTTATTAGACATATATTTGGTCATAATTCCATAGATATACGATTATGGAATTTATGGATTGTAGTGGATTCACTACGTATGAATTATCATAGATATTATAAATGTTTGTACATTTTGTTGAAAGAAAAACTTAAAAATAAACGTACGTTATATATTTATATGTATTTTAAGGAAATTTTCCTAAATTTAAAATTATCACCTTATAAGACTTATCTAATAAACGCGTATATAAGATAATATGAAAATAAAATAGTCTACACCATACTATTGTGTTAAAAAAGTCTATTAAAAGTACTTCACACATTACAACTTTGCATGTCCTTTGTTCTAGCCTTATGTTTATAAGCCGTTGATAGCTTTGTCGTATGCATGTGAAATGGTTTGCAATCCAAACAATTCATAATTCTTTTGTTTGTTTGTGAAAAGTTCGTATGAAGCCGACTAAGGGGAAATACCCTTTTGTTTTACTGAGGAAGGCATTGATGGAGTACAATTATTAATAGCCCGGTTTAACATATGGAAAAGATCTAGTCACCAAAAAAAGGTTGTAAAGTTTAAAATAAAAAATAATATAGAAAAAATACATATTTAAGTTAGTCATTCTTTTCTGGAAGTTATATCGTCGCATATTTAACTAACCCTTGTTTTAAATTGATTTATATTAGTTAGGTTCTAGTATCTACATCTTAATATTTCTATTTCGATAATAATATACCCAACTACCGTTAGTGAATGTCGGATAAGATAATATATCATTTTTAAAAAAAAAAAAAATATATATTTTTAAATATTACAAATAATTGTCCTCTCCTCATGTTAGACGCGTTGGATGTGGTTAGAATCCGTAGAAAACATACTGTTTCAGTCGAGTCTAGGCACAAAGGTCTGAATATAAAATCGATCAATGACAATATTTCGCCCCCTATCCGATTCTGGTAAACGGGATAGAATGTGAAGTAGAGCATCATTAAGTTTTTAAGTATGAAAGAATGAGATAGACATTTTCCCCTTGAATTTCAGTAGTAGTAAAACTTATTTCAAACGCAATAAATATCTTTGTGTAGACTTAAGAGATCCAACTGGATAGAAAAGCTTGATAATATAGGCGAGTAATATTTCAAGTCAGGTAAGCAATAAAACTTGTAGTATCCGCCAGTGCCTCGCGGGAGAAATTAGAAGATGAACCGCGTTCTCTGTAGGCTTGGATGGCTCACTTTGAACCTAAGTTATTGCTGACTCCAACTTGGAATTGATTACATCGTTGAAAGTTTTTTAGATCAACGTGAACTTGTTCTAGTTCTAAAGTCTAAGTAGTAGTAATAGTTTTGGAACATATTCTAATTTTTATAAAAACGTCCTTTAAAAAAGCAGCGTTTTGAAATATGTGGATGTTGAGTTGGTGTTTTTTGGACTTAATTTAGAGTCCTTTTGTCAAGGGAAATTTAAAAATATGTCTTCAGTGTAATTTAACAAAACATTTGGTGTCATGAAGAAGTTTAAATCCTAGTATAACTGATATTTAGAAACAATCTAAGGTTCATCTTTGAATCACGAAGACCTCTACTTGTTTAGGAAATTAACGTGACTGCTGCAGATTGATTATATTTTAATAGTAAAGCGTCAATAGCGAAAAGTCCCGGGTGCTAATTCTCGCGGAAACATAAATAAATTGGGTTGAGTACAGAAGTGTCATCATGTAATTTTGGTAAAAGAAACACAGCAGAGTCTAAATCTATACTATTATACTAATATATAAAGCTGCAGAGTTTGTTTGTGTGTTGTTTGTTTATTTCAACGCGCTAATCTCAGAAACTACTCGCTCGGGTTGAAAACTTATTTTATTATATAAAATATAAAACGAATTTGGACGCCCAAAATAAATTTTTTAGCGGACGAAGTCGCTGGCATAGCTAGTTTCAAAATAATTTTATTATGTCATTGGTTACTATTACTTAATATAGTAGTAATTTTAAATATACAGCTTTCAGGTTCGTAATACATTATTTCGCTATACGTTTGGTTAATTACGAATTGTATTGCAGGTTTTGATTTCATATTGCTGCATAAACATTTTAAATAATAATGTAATGCCATTTCATTGTGAGATCCAAAAAAACTCATTAAAATAAAATTCAATCGATCCAAAGACTTCTTCGATTCAGTTTGATTTGACTTTTAAATGAATCCTATAAGTGGCTTTCCGCTCTTTATCGAAGATACTTTGAAAAGTCGGAGTTGATTGGAAAATTATATACTGTTCTGGTGAAAGAGTATTTTACGTGTAATTATTGCGCCTCGCTATTAAGAAGGCCAAGAAATATAGCATTAAAACTATTTTTTTATATAATTATTTTATCTAACGATCACGGCATTACATACTGTCTATAGCTTACGCAAATAGTACACATTTAAATAAAACACTAAACGGTTTAAAACGCGATATATTAGTTAAACTTATTTGAAAATGATTTTAAACTTCGGCCCGACGTTTCAGATGCTTTGCAGCAGCCGTGGTCACAGGAAGACCGAGACGAAACTTCGGGCCGAAGTTAAAAATCATTTTCAAATAAGTTTAGCTAATATATCGCGTTTAACCGTTAAAGTGTTTTATTTAGATGACCACGATATTGCTAATTATTTAATTATTATTTAAACCTGAACGTTATTTGTTAGTAGTTTATTCAGTAAACTACTAACAAATAACGTTCAGGTTGATCATGAAATAATAAATATATGATACAGACGAAATCAGATTACTTCCAGGACTTCAATGTCAAATCAGTTAATACTCGTAGAACTGATTTGTCAGTCCCATGGTATGGTGTGGTATATATACCTTTTAATATACAGCCAATCAACAGACCAGAAATATCCTAATGAATACAGTACAAAACCTTTCGCAGTTCACTTAACATTTGGTTATTCGGACGTGTGGCTGGACATTGAGTATTAAATTCACTGTAACGCGATGCGATGAAAGAATCTAGTTAATTCGGTCCGTTTGTAGTACTGACAGGCTCATTCGTTTCGAGTGGCGGAAATAAAAGCCTGAGAAATAAGAGGCCGATGGAATTCGATACATTTTATTTTTCTCTCTTTTTTTGTGAAAGAGACAGACAAACATCGAATATACTGGATGGGAAGTGAAATGCTCAATTGACTAAGATGCGCTATCGTCCTATTTCGGAAATTTATAGATAGTAAATGAAAATTAAATTTACACTACAATATACGGGAACCGGACGGAATTTCAATATCACTACTTTTAATGCTTTTACAGAGGTGTTTACAAAAATCCGATTATGACATAAAACATCTTGGACTAGTAAGCAAACAAATCTACAGACAGACATTAGTAAGTATGCGTTTTCCCATTCTTTCTATGCCTATGATTTAAGAACTAGTAGTAAATATAAATTTAAATTTGAGTACACGTACAAAATTACAGTTACAAATAAAACATAATTTAATATTTACATATGGCTACGTAGTTACCTTTTAGAATATTTTTTATTGTAAAACGTAAAGACATCCATAATAAATTAAACTTTATATGTAGATCGTTGGAGTGATCAGGGCTCTCTTAAAGCACCGTAGAGGGCTCGTGGTGTTTTTAGTGGTTCTAGTCGGCTATTCGATTTACCACGTGGGCATGCATTAGGCAATCACATCATCAGTTCGAAAAAAAAGGAGTGGTCAAGACAGGTAGTTATAGTTAAAGCTAAGTCAAACACACAGTCAAAATTACACGTCGCTTAGACCACATACAAGAATCGATATATATATAGACGAAAAGCAATTCAATCAAAGCGTTTGAAAACATTAATATTTTCACATTTGCACGAAGGCACTATATAATTTAAAAATCGAAAATAAATTGAAAAAATTTTCGACTGCGGGCGGGACTTGAACCGGCATCGTCAGCTTTCCGGACGCAGCAGAGCAACACACGGAAAGCGGGGGGGGGGGGGGGGGGTTGTCCCCCCCCCCAGAAAAAAAAAAAAAATAAAGACATTTTTTTCAATTTATATTTTCGATTTTTAAATTCAATCAAAGCGTCCAATATTTTTAGTCTCAATGTTTAAAAATATTTTTTCCAATCCCACTGCTACATCACACCTGAATTTTAAACTGAAAATTTCAATACGTATATTGGCTCGTGGAAACTACGATTTCAAGTGGTTTTCTCTTTAGCCTTTTTGTTGATTTTTTTGCTGATTCTATTTCTATTATTCCGAGGGAAACAATTTTGTTCGGAAAGTGTAATAAACATTTGTTTCATTTACAGTATGTTTTTATGATAGAGGAGGAGAAACAAGCGTGGTCTACTTGATGGTAGGTGTATTAACCCAGCCATATAACATTAAAACAAGATGCGCTATCGGCCTATTTTTGCTCTGGATGTTTCGAAATCCCAGAATAAAACCGAAACGAAAACGGTTTTTCTTCTTCTTCTTCTGTGGACCGTAGTTCGTGATCAAACAGAATTTTCATATTCCAACCATCCATTTTCCAACCCAGACGAAGTCCAACATGCTTAAAAAAAAAATCTTGAACCCCTTCCAGATCGAATCCACGACCCGTTGATAAATAGCCATGCATTACACTACTGAGGCCGTAAATTGTGTAATGTCTTTGATCATTTCATTGTTAAGTGTTTAAAAAAATTAAGCAGTTGAAAATTATTTTTAATACGTTTTCCAGGGCGATTTTGAAGCAATTTGCTGAATTAAATTTAATTTTATTCCTAGAAGTTGAATATCGAATATTGTATTTGTTAGCCATATTTTCCTCGCATATATTAATGTTGAACATTGGCAAATTATTCCTAAAAGTTCTGCCCGTAACAAACTATCCGCATAATTTTAGTAAACTTTCACAGTTCATCATATTTTAGTTAAATAACGTCATCATTTGGTAACCAAAATTGTTAATGTTCTAAAGCTGTTATTATTTATATATAATATGTTTTATTTAAATGTGTTATTATGGTGTTATTTTTATACAAAGTAAACTATAAAGTAAAAAATCATTTTTGACCGTTTATAACTCAAAATATAAATGTTTATTTATTTTTTATATTCCCTCCGTGACCACCGCTGTTGGAAAAGATCCAAAACGTTGGGGCGAATTTACATTTTCTGATATTACAAGGTAGGTTATTTAATAGAAATTATTTGGCTCGTTCTTTTCACTACAAAAATAAAACCTCTCTCCACTGACATTACCAGGCATTAGACTATGAAAGAGTATCTTTACGTCAAATTGAGAACGTGAGTTGAAATAAAATTGGGTATAATGATTCATATTATAATAATAGCGGTAACACTATACTGCTTCGAAAAGAGATAAGGCACAAACAATGTTACAAATAAAAATATTACTTCAAGAAAAAGGTATAGAAGAAGATAGATCCCTATTTGGGGTTTGGGGCAGATACATATTTATGTCTCTTGCACTTACTTTTATTTACAAGCCAGATGTTCTCGAATTAGTGTGCCTGACCCGACCGTAACTATAATTTATACCCGGGACTCGATCCTAACAACTCTTATCCTGAACACAATACGTTTGAAGCCAGAAGAAAAAGGCTATACATGATAAAA
Source organism: Leptosia nina (assembly GCA_963661955.1). Lineage (NCBI taxonomy): Eukaryota > Metazoa > Arthropoda > Insecta > Lepidoptera > Pieridae > Leptosia > Leptosia nina. The sequence goes on from CAVLEF010000003.1 coordinate 4,477,781, forward strand.
GTTTTTTTGTTTTTTTCTTAGTCTTAGTAATATAAACCGCTCCTTCCGGACTGGGTATTTAAAAAAAAAAGTCTAGCTTGTAAAAAGAATATACTTTTTAATTTTGTCTGCTTCTGTAATATTTAAACCATAAAAAGTATTCCGCGCTACAAGCTTTGCACAAAAAATAGACCACGTCGTTTCAAAACCGTTCAGCGCTGTAACACAACGACTAACTCTATTCCATTTTCAAACTGGTTCTACTGAATATCTAAACGCTATTCTGATACTGAAAAGTTTGCTTGTTTCTTGTACGATAGAAAATAAAAAACGTACCATTCCAATTAATATAATTAACTGGCTGTGTCAGCGTCTTCGTCCGCTTAGAATAGTCGGGCATCCTAATTTGTTTTTGCAAACTTCCTCTTCATCTTTCTATATTTTAGCTGAACCATGAAGAATCAGGACAGGTTCGTGAACATTTATTAAATCATTTAATGAGGAATCATCCCCTTCTTACATATTTTTTGGGTGCCTGGAACCATTTTAGCAGCGTATGCATCGGAGACTCAAAAAGAGGAACAGACAATAGCGCAATGTTATATAACATTTGCCTATAACTTTTCTCGAAAAATACTCTAACCAAGAGAAAAATATTTCTTTCAATTCTAACCAGTTGTTCCTGAGATTAGCGTGTTCAAGCAAACAAACAAACTCTTCAACTTTACATATTAGTATAGATTCATGAGAAGTTTGTTTATTTGTAAGGTAAGGAGTTAAACAATGTAATTTGTATCTAAAAGGGTTGAAAGCTAAATCGAGAGCTTTTATGCCAGTTTAAACGGAAATAATTACATGCAAGTTATTTAACACAATTCTGTTATTCTGTTCTCTTGCTTGTTCGCTGGGTTCATTATATCATTTAAAGTATCTGATAAAACACAAGTAACGCTGGGACTATAATGGGGTAACAACTAGTAAATATAAATAATGAGGTATAAAACATTTAGTACTGGTATTTTTCTGGAATTATTATAAGTATAGTTGTAATATTTAAAATTGTTTATTATAATTATTGAAATTTGACACTTCACGCACTTGTTAAACATTGATAACGAGAAAATTGATCTTAAATTCGTGAATAATTTGCGATCTTTTAGAGTTCAAACAAAGATTTTATTCTGATAAGTATTTCGTAATTTTTATGAAAATGATTCAATTGAAATTATATTCCATTGTCTCAAATGTCAACATGATAAGACCTACTTATTACACGGAGAACCCAAACCTGTTAGACCTACGTCAAAATGATGAAGGTTACGAGAATCTAGGATATTAGTCTATTAGTCTCGTTAAACTTACTTATAGTAATGTTGAAATAGTAATCCACACGAAATAAGAAGAGAGTTTTCACTTTAACTATACAGTAGATTTTATGTAAAGGCAACTCTTAGACTTCTGTGTCTTGGCTGAACGAAACTTTTAATTTTTTCTAACTCTAATTTTAAGGATTTGAACCCAGGACGCAATTATAAAGCATAAAAATATATCTGAGTTACAGTTTACGTACGGCCTGAAAGTAAATCGTTACTCAGAAACACATACATACATAGTTTACATTGTAATTAAATTTTTAATTTGTAGCTTGAATTAACAAAATCATCGAACATCTTTAATTTATGTATTATTTGCGGACAAAATTTTACCTTTTTCTTTGTAAATTATAGACATTTCTTTTGTCTGTTTTTGTTGGCTAGAACTAGTAATTAATTTCCATTAAGGATATTGCAATAGTTTCAATTACACTAATGTCTTGTCTGAATAAGCCACTCGAGCCATCAGACGAAGTTGAAAATCTTATTTCCTTTCATTTTAAAAAATCCTGAGCAACCTTTAAAAATCTTGGCCGCATTCCACACGTTGAGCTAAACTGGACAAAGTAATTTGCAGTACTAACACTCGTGGAATATTAAACAAAAATTTTTCCTGCTTTAGACGATTTCTTTAATAATAAATCGCGTTATCCGGTTTTTATCTAAAAGACATTAAGATATCACTAGGAACGCCGTGTGGGGTTACGTTATATCTTTAACGTTACTGCGGTAATCTTCTTTTTAAGCATTTCACAGAATAGAATGAACGAAATTGAATTAATAAATGTATAGCTTGCGTAATATTCCAATAGTAAAAAGTACTATCATTGTATATACAAAGGTGAGCAAGAGAAACCCATGTAATTTTTTTAGTTTTCAAATTTCCAAGTTTTATTCAGTTTAATTTAAAACTCTATCTATATATAAACACTTTTCAAGTATTTGTTCCTTACAAATAAATAAAAACTACTAATGGAGCAATTTTTAGTTTTACTAACTAGTGGTTTTATTTATCACCCAGAACTGAGATTTCTTTGTATCTAATGAACTCTATAAAGGTCTTGTAAAATACTAAGACAAAATAAAAACTTAAAAATGTCAATAGATCTCTAGGCAATCAAGTACCGCAGCTTCATTATTTTTATCTCCTGAACGTATCAACTGCAGTGCCAAATAAAATTAGCCAAGATATTATCAGCAATTTAATGAAGTCGAGATCTCAAAGTTATAACGAAGTTTGCACCAGCGGTTCTTAAGCAGCACTTATACGCTTGTAAACTTCTGCTGCTGAGCAGCAAGCTAATTAATAATTCAGAAGAATCTGTGGTAATCAATATATGTGTGGTTTGTTTAATCGTCTCAAATAGTTGAGAGTTTGTAAACAATTTGAGTTTTGGAGGTCGTATTTGAATACTTTGTATATCTTCCGCGGAGTAGCACATAAATGCATTTACTTTTCTGTTATGTAAACCGTCTTTTTACAAATATAATTATTTAATGTACAAATACTATCATAGTATTATTTTGTTAGAAGGATAGTTGTTACACAATAATAGATTAGTAGTTCACACGGGGGGGGGCAAGAACGGGGGCGGGGGGGGCCCGGCGGGGTGGCTCCAAAAAAAGAAAGGAGGAAAGTTGTTATTGTAACAAATTGTATACGTACTGTCTGTAGATTACGCGAGTACTACACATTCAATAAAATACTTTAACGTTTTAAAACGCGATATATTTTAGTTGTCTCCCCGTAACCACGGCTGCTGCAAAGCATCCGACACGTCGGGCGGTGGCTAATAATCATTTTCATACAAGTATATGGTAAAACTTTCTAAAATATATCGTATCTTAAACCGCTAAAGTGTTTTACTAAATTGTATAGGAGCAATAAAACTAGAACATTCTTATTATTTTTTTCTTCTGAGTTCTATAAGTGGTTTAAAAAAATATATAATAATAAAAAGAACTTCCTCATATTCTGTGTTAATTACCGCTACGTAAGTATTAAAACGCGTTGAACTTTAGTAATCGTATTAAAATTCAACAATAATTGCACAATTGCTCGTAAAAACTATCGACTCGTTTTCCAACTTTTCATGACTCTTTAAAGTAATTTTATCGTGAAGTATTTTATTTCTTCAAGTTAGTAGTTTACAAGTGTTAATAATCGTATTTCTTTCGAAGTTCTACTCACGTCTGTGCTAAAAAGTATCAACTTTGGTACACAGTAATAAATTGTATTGTGCTAGAATGGGGTATTTTCCTAACTAAAGCTAGACTTACGTTTTTAATATGTTCCACATTTATTTCACAGCTGTGCTTTACTGTTTCAATTAAACTTGCAGAATATATTGAAACTCAAGATGGCGTTAAAGAGCCTTCACGCTACAAATTAAACAGAATTTAAAATAGAGTAAAAAAATTAGAGTTAGGGAAAAATAGAAATATAACAGTTAAGTAATAAGTTACTTTTTTTCACTTTTACACACTCTTTTTCTGCTATTAGTAAAGAAACTTTACCCTAAAATGTTACAATAACACGATGAAAAATAACGTCAGAAGCAGGTGAAGTACGTTACCTTGTAATAGTTTATGAAATATAAGGTTTTTGCTTAAACTCAAAGGCGACGTTAACAATGGCGCAGAAACACCTCTGTTACCGGTTCGTTGAATGTTTTCCGGATTCTTTAGCACTCTATTTCGGAACTGCGACAGATGTTAGTCCTATTATGTTCTTCAAAAGGATTTATGTATACATGAAACCTGTTTATGGAAACTTGTAGAATTATTGTGAAAAATGTGAAATTTTAAAATATTTGTTTTACTGGCTAGCTTGTTCTTATGGCATAGGACATATTTCGACTTATTTTTATTACAATAAAAATGCTTCTTGTGAGTTTATATTAAAAGATAGACAAATGTATTAATCGTACGACACATTTTTAGATTAATAAAAAAACACATTCTTTTATACACATTTTTTGGTTTCTTAAACCGTTTTCGCAGCGTACCAACCGATGGATAACTATTCCCGTGTTTTTTTCCATATTTTTCATTGCTTCTTCGCTCCTATTGATCGCATCAAGCTATATATAGCTTGGTTAGTTCTTCAATAAAAAAATCCAATCAACACAAAAATCATTATTCAACCCGAACCAGTAGTTCCTGAGATTAGCGCGTTAAAATTTCAGCTATATAATTACTATTCGTAAAAACTATTCTTCATTACGTCCGAAAGGTTTACTCTTTAACGGTTCAAGACCCATTAGTCTAGTCTAGTTAAGGAACTTTAACAGGACTAATGATGAATTACGTTAATAAAATTATAAAGACTAAAAGTGCTAACTTCTGCAACAATGTTCCAAATGGCTTGATAAACTCAAGGGGCTGTTATGAATGCTAATAGTTTCACAACAATACTTCTGAAGTTAATTATTCAAGTCTCCGCGGAAAATCATATTCAACAGACTGCACTTATGAATGGCATTGTTTAATATTTTACAACTACCCTACGTATATTTTCAACGTAAACGTGTGTAACTTTGTTTATAAATTGACGATCTTTATTGTAATAAAGATAGTCAAAGGAATTATTGTATTGCATTAGTTTTCATTTTACTTCCTAATAACAATTTAAGTACGAGTACTGTCTGTAGTTAACGCGATGGTACACCTTTAAATACATTTTGAACTGTTTAAAACGCAAAATACATTACATAATTCCTTTACAATTTTTTCTAAATATTACTACAGATTGCACTGCGTAAAAAATTTTGATTTTTGGCATTAGGGCCGCTCTCCACCTTCAGTCCCTCAAACACTACGGTTGTTGCAAAGGACCTACGTCGGGGCGTAGTTAAAATAAATTGTCAATAATTTATCTAATATACTTCGCGTAAGAGTATTTTATTTTAATTTTTTACAGTTTCTTCAGATCTAAGCGTAGGTATTTAAATACCAAGTTGGTTATTGTTTTTAGCCAAAAAGCACACTTTTTCTAACTTTAATGGTATATAATATTTTCTATGTTTAATGGTATACATAACACATTCCTTCAAAGAGGATTGCCTTTTTATGACTAACCCTGTACATAAATAACTTGGGCGTTAGCTCGTCACGCGAACGAAACAAAGCCACCGTATTAAATCTCATTAAGTTAATAATAAGCTTTTTGGGAGCACCTCCGCCATCGTTAGGAACAAGACAATAGTTTACGTGTACCTGTCAAAACTCAAAGGCCGGAAGAAGAGTTGGACTACTATCTATACTAATACTTTATAGCTGGAGAGTATGTTTGTTTGAACGCGCTTGAAGACCGACTGGTTCAATTTGAAAAAAATGTGTTGGATCTATCGAGGAAGGAAACTACCTGGTTGCGACTAATAGAAGCGAAGTAACAGAGGGAAATGTAATATAAAACAACTGGATAAATTAAACATCTTCGAGGCCTTCCTCTGTATTACGTAACCGTAAACGGATTAAAAAATTAAACAATAAGCACGATTGAATGATTGTGTGACTGATAGTTGTTTGTTAAAAAATATATGATACCCACAATAATTATTTCACGCCGACGAAGTCACGAACGCAGCTAGTGTTATACATTTATACTTAGACTCCCCTGCTGTTAAAGTGTTTTATCTAAACGTGTACTACTCGCGTAAACTACTGACAGTATTTAAAAGTAGCACTAATTATTTATTATTCCATGTTTGCAAAAAAAACACAAAAGAAAACCTTACTTATAGACGTAAAAGTTTTGTAAGTAGAAGAGGTTGGTTGTTATATTCTTAGAAAATTGTGATCCATTATGACCTACTGCGTGGAGTTTCATATACTAATCAAATCAAGATTCGTAACTAGATCAATGTGTTACAGAGGTTTTGTTGTTACTCGTACTTTAGAAATATAAGTATGAAGTGTACTAAGTTAGTAAGTATGGGGGCAGTTTTATTATCTACGTCTCGTATCAAGTTAAACGTTTCTTATAAGTGATTTATTTCACTTGACTCTAATTAAATTAAGATTTGCTTATTTAATAGTTAATATAACTTTTTTACTTTGAATATTTATATAATAATAATAATTAAAACAATATTAAACAGTATATACGAATCAAATGTTGATAAAATTGTCAAAACAATGTCTCAAAGAGATTGAATCTATGTAATTAACAGTTTCATGATTATGATAATTATTCAGACACTAAATTTAAGTATTTATTATATATAATCAAAATACTGGTCGGCCCATAATCTGATACTTTAAGCGAATGGGATCGGCAAACTTTGCCGAATTGCCGACGTGGTTCGGAAACCTCATTTCGGTAACACTGAACAACCGGGACGCGATTCTACTAACCCTAATACTATTACTGTTTCCCTCCAAATCCTTTTCATTTATTCATATAGGGCATTTGATTCCGAAAACGTATATATGTAAGATGCCATTGGGCAATGTTTAGGCATTTATTGCTGATCAAATTCTTTTCTATCTAAAATTTGAGAAAGAAAATCTTAATAGGTTACAGTGAATACCCTTATAAATATAACATGTAAAAGCAATAATTACAAATTAATAATCATCATTTATTTATCAAACAATTGTTTCAAATCTTTAATGTAAACGAAAGTTAAGTAAAAGCCGATATTAGTGTTAATACTAATATAAATTTCTTTTTAACTTTAATATAATTAACTACTTATATTACTATATCGAAAAAAATAACTGAGAATCAGAAGGTAATTTTTACCGATATTATCTATGACATTGTAGTTAATCATCTTAGACTTACGTACAGTGCTTGCGCCATAACTTAGCCATTAATAAATAAATTATCTTTTTATTTGATTTAAATTAGTTTTAGTGTACAACATAATAAATATATAATGTATAATTCTATGACATAGTAGTAATGTAAAAAAACCTATCAGTCTTAAAGAATAATAAAATTCTACTTTAAACATTTCCAGCTGCGAAAGCCGGTATCGACGCTCTCGATCCCAGGCACCATGAAAGCGTACTCCGGGGGTCGGGAAGCCACAGAGGAAGCCGGCGTCGCCCTGGTGGGGGTGCATAGCGAGTACCCGCGCTTCGGTGAAGAGAGGGCGCTTGGCGGTGGCACTTACAAGGGCGGGGGGGCTGCGAAGCATAAACCTAATATAGGATATAGGTAAGTTGAAATTTCTTTTAACTGTTCAACTAGCTGTGTCAGCGATTTCATCCGCGTAGAATAGTATTTTGGGCGTCAAAGTTTGTTTATGCGAACCTCGTCTTCATCTTTATACATTAAGGGTTTGTTAAACATCGATAAATATATAGTGTAGCAGACATTTTTTAGATCTTTTAAAGAGTAATTCTTTCATTCATGTTTTTTGGGTACCCGTTTTCGCAACGTACGCAACGGAAAGCCACAAAGATGAAGAATCTTCCTCATTTTTTTCACATTTCCCGCTGCTTCTTCGATCTTAGTCTAGTAGATAAATGCTCTAACCAGTACAAAAACATTTTTTCAATTTGTGCCAGTAGTTCCTAAGATTAGCGTGATTAAACAAACACTGCAGCTTTAAATATTAGTAAACATAGATGTCGTTAATTGTAAGAGTTTGATATCGAGTAAGTAAAGCGTCTATCACTAGACTGTCTATCAAGAACCGTGATAGTTGAAATGTCAATCACACATGATGTATTTGAATTAGCCCTGTAACACAAACTGAATAACACTTCTCTTTCATTCTATGCCCTTGATTTGAGAATTGGAATTAAATGTAAAATTAATCGTTAGGTTTTAACTGGATGGCATTATAAGTGGACGTAGTGAAAAAAGAATTTGACTTTACTAAAACAAATAAAAAAATCTATACTTTACAACAGTTATTTATTAAATAAAACACTTTATAATTAAACATAAATGATTACGGGGAGAACATGGATATTATCAAGGTTAAATCGCGTTTTACAGCGTTGATGTATTTTATAGCGTTCTAAGACAGTATTTAGTGATTTATTACGCCAGAAGAAGCCAAGGGAACGATACTACGACCTTACCTTTTACATTTAAGCGTTCTCACCTAAATGCGTGTCTCAAATAATTCTAAAATATTTCGTGATAATTGTTATATCCACTTGACAGCGAACAAATATTTGTTCACATGTCCACAACGAATGGCTCGTGTCTAGACTTTGACGGTGAACATTTTTCAAAAGTTTTTCCTTTAAAATTCGAGCTAAGCCACGACGTCAAAATGTCAAATAGAGTTCATATTTTTTGAGGGTTTAGTGCAGTTACTCATGCTTCTATCGAATTAAGTTGATAAATCACTTCGTTTAAGTTTTTCAAACGCATCTAGCCTTTAGTATATTTAGAAAAGTAAGATAAATCATTAATGCTTTAGTAAAAGGATCATTTGTATACGTCACACAAATTAGTATTTTAAATACTGTCTGTAGTTTAACGCGAGTATTACACATAGAAATATAACACTTTAACGGTTTAAAACGCGATATATATATAAGTGAAACTTATTTGAAAATTATTATGAATACGACCCGACGTTACTTTGCAGCAGCCCTGGTAAATTAGTCACGCACGTTTATTTAACTTAGTCCTCGATCAGGTCAGACAAACATGGCGTTTACTTGATAAAAGGTGAAATAGAAATATAATAGGTAAAAATTTTAAATGTATTAGAAATATACTGGACCCGATGGGGTCTAACTCACGACCCGTTGACTAGCCATGCATGATATTAGACCAACGAGCTCGTCACTTACAATATTAGTAGTAGACAGATTTAATCGAGCTTGAACCCTCAACACAGTACTGTATGTACCACAGTCGGTCGCAAATATTGACAGGTTCAAATCAAATATTAGGTCCGGGGAGTCCGCTTCACGAGTAGTACTTACATCAAGCGATATTAGACTAGTTCTATGAAGTTTCTACTTTTAAGTTACTCGTAGGAATTTCGAAATTATGTTTTGTTTTGAGCACAGTTACACAAGTTCTTAGATAAGAATAGAAGTTCTTAGAAATAGCTCAGTTATTTAATTATTAGATAAGGTGAATATAATATTAAGTACTAGTAACGTACATATTAAGAAAGGAAAAATTGAAGCCAAAAGTCCCTGTATGCCTGTATATCCTACAAAAAGGGGGACCCCAAGTTTGTCTGTCCTCCTCGATTAAAAAACAAAAACAAATAGTAGACTTAAATTATATAAGTAAGTAATTATTTTTTTATTTTTGAATTTCAACAATTATTGCTAAATATGTGTATAAGACTGGATCGTTGGCTTAGTATGCATACCAACAGATTGTGGGATTATTATTTATTACATTACATTAAATGGGCGGTAGAAAAATGAAATGGATCACGAACTAACAGATTCTATGGTGAGGGAATTTCCAAACTTCTCTATGGTTCAAAAATCGAAATATATTGAAAAAATTTGCTGGCAGGGCTCATCGGATGTTGCTCTACCAATAGAGCTACCGAGTCCTATTTCTCTATGGTTTTAAAACAAATATTAGTCCAAATAAGACTGGGCTTAAAGATCTCGTTACCAGGCCATTAAATATTTAAAAAAATCGTCAATAATGTTCTTTTTTAAATGATATTCCATTACACGTTCGTATACAAACTTCTAAATGTGAACAGTCAGAACGTATCAGCAGTAATGCCTTAGTAATTCGCTATTTCGGTTTTCATTAAGTCTCAGGGGTAGTAAAACTAATAAAACGTAATAAAGTTACGCGTCTCTCGATCGCTGAGGACATCCATCATGCAAGAATGTTACCCACGAAATACCTAAATATAGAGTATTGGTTTTCTATTGTTTATGATAGAGTGAAGCGGTAGACAGTAAATTAGGATGAAATGACAAGCAACAATTTTGATTAGAGTGGTCGAAATAACATGATATTGAATCTGTGGTAACGATGGTTGTAACGTATTGATACTGTCTATTTCTGATTGATTATTTTTTATTAATGTTTATTGACGAGAGCGTTTTAAAGACATACTATAATTAAGTAGTAAACATCTAACACAAGGAATTCGTTTTATAGGTCGGCATTATAAGCTACATATATTATGTTTAATAAAACATTTTAACGGTTTAAAACGTGAAATATATTACAAATTTTATTTCACCTACAGCTTCAGTCTCGCCGTGACCACGGGTGCTGCAAAGCCTCCGAAACATCTTACACCAAATCTTACATATCGTGTTTGAAACCATTCATATGATTTTATTTAAATGTCTACAACTTGCATACACAGACAATACTAAATTAATATGTTGTAAAAAAGCATGTTCATCCTTAGTGTGCTTGAAAATACAATGTGGTTCATTAAAATCTTCTGCTGAAATGTTTTGTATAATACGAGAGGTTGGAGTACAGCCAGGATCTCAAAAGATTCTTGGCCTGCATGATATATTGTTGATTTTGAATTCCGCGTATCTGCCATCAATTCACAAATAATGATGTTCGACATACTTACGGAATAAATGATGTTGTTTCTTTCACGTCTTGTTCTAATATTCCCAATCTTATACGGCACATAGATTTTGGGGCGTTAGTTGTACTTGTTCCAACCGAAAGAATTATAGTAACGAAAAAAATATGTTCTATATGTTAAAATTAAGATACTAATATGAATGCTAATGTAAACAAAATTTACAAATAATGTGAGTAGAATTCAAAAGTATGTACGAAATTGTGTACGTGGTGAAGACACATTTATACTGTTATTATCGTTTTCGCCATTCGGTATATTAACAATGAAAGCCTTGAAAATTCTATCTTAGATAAAAATACACAGGCGAGAATCGAATCCACGACAAGGAATTTGCGTGCTGTTGCTCTACCGGGGCTTTTAACACACACATATAAGCATATATAATAATATGGGCGAACTGACACTTCACTGACATTAATTTCAAATATTCAAAATATCTCTGTCTGTCTGTCTTCTACTTTTCGTATTCTAATAAACACATTTAATCACTAAAGTTATTTTGCAGTAAAATAAAAAGGTATTACAGTACACGGTACATCGTAGGACAGTACGGTACAGTAAGTACGGGTAATTATTTTACATCTAATATCGCCATTAAAGCGGCACAGGCGTTCAATAAACGGAAATAACTGACGCTGGTGCGCTATCGATTTGTCCATCTTTAGAATGGCATCAGCTATTAAATTATGCATTTAACTGGTATCGTATATCTGTTAAAAGTTAATGATTGTCCCCATTATTTTCAGCCTGGTTTCACAGTTGTGAGTTTTTTATCACCTCGCTAGATGATTACGATGGGAACAAGTAACTGAGATCGTCTCGTTTAAGACTATTATAATGATTAGATGGGGTTAAATTAAGTACATAAAAGATATCATGAAGGATCATTATATAATTGTATTGAAGTATCCGAATATCCCAAGGCTAAAATAGGTCGATAGCGCACGTTGTTATCGTGTTATATATAGCTGGTGTATGCGAACCCTTATGTATATTTTAAGGAAATATTGTGCACATCCAAAATCTGAACGGGATATCAGATTTATCGTAAATATCGAGTATCTGACAAATTAATTCAGTTCGGAATAGAGTTCGTGCCATCGCTTACTATTCCCAGATAAGCTTTATTGATACGACATGATGGACGTTGATTGTCCATCAATGATTAACATTGCGGAGGTGAAGGTGGGCTTTATATTTATAATGAACACCAAAATGATTTATACTTATTCGTCTAAAAGACAAAGAAATCTTAAAAACACTTTACACATGTCATTAATTTTATATTTACATTACGTACTGGCTGTAGTTTACGTGAAGACCTCGGTTGATGCAAAGCATCGGAATCGTCGGTGGTTATTAAAAAAAGTTAAGAAATTGTTTTATCTGAGAATTACTAAATTACAATTTTTAAAACACAATAATTTAATTTAATATTATGTGTTCTTTTGTTAAAGTCTGATTGTTTAATTTGCATATCTGTAAACAAAAGTAATATGTTATATATACTTTGTACATTGTACGTGCCTAGCTAAAGCTAGCCTTATACCTCAGTTGTATTTGCGTTACCTCCGTTAAGATCTAAATTTGAATCTCTGGAGACAATTTAGAACATTATAAATAGATTAGCTTAGACATAATATGTTCATATTTTATTGAAATGTTTTTAACATATACTTTACGTTAAGTTACTAAATCTTATTTGTTATTGTTTCAGGTTAGGTAGAAGAAAGGCATTATTTGAAAAAAGAAAAAGAATAAGTGACTACGCTTTAGTAATGGGGATGTTTGGAATTATTATTATGGTTATAGAAAATGAATTGTCTAGTGCCGGTGTATATAGTAAGGTAAGGATATATTGATAAAGTGCAAGACTTAAACGGTTTTAAAGTACATTATTGCAGCGACCGGCAAGTGAGGCTATGATGGACGAATGTGTGAATAGTGAATATGTATATTTGGTACTTTTCTCCGACAATATACTTAAATCAACGGAAGTTAAAACTAAGTAGTACAATTCAGATATTTAAAAATAATAACGAAGTTGACGATTAACTAATAACAATAGTTTTTTACGCGCCAAAGTACTAAATAGTTTTTTCACTAAACTGGTAACTGGTTGGCATGTAGCGGAATCGAAGATTTTTGAATAACACGCAAATATGGTTTTACATACTAATCTATTTCCCTGCTAAACACGACAGATAAATACTTTTTTGCCACTATTGCCGTCGCGGCTCGACCAGTACAGCTCGATTTATCTCGAAGACTCAAAATAATGGTCAAATTTCCAAGCATGTTTGAGACAAAATTAATTTACTAATTCGAATTTTAAATTAATTTCTAGTTAGTAATTATTAGAAAAAAAAGCGTTCTTGTAACTAAAACAACATTTCGGTCACATGAAATTAAACGTCTATCGCAGAAGTGCCACAGCGCCAACATTTATTTCTTTTTTATTTGAAACAGGCTTTACCTAAATGGATTACTTCGATTTTAATAGATTTAAGAGTGAGAGAAGGCTTCAATTGTAACCGGCCAGGTTCTCATAAACTAATTTTCTATTTGCAGGCTTCAATTTATTCTCAGGCTCTGAAAACGCTTATATCAATGTCGACTGTGATCTTACTAGGCCTAATCGTCGCGTACCATGCATTAGAAGTACAGGTAATTTTTTATATAACCAATTATATTAATGTATATGTAATAGTAGCAATATATGGCTATTGATCAACGACTCGTGGGTTCGAACCCCGCCGGTTCCAACATGTCCAATTGATGTGAACAATTTAGCATATCGACGACCCTCAAATTAATATTCTAATATATACTAATTAATATAGAATAGTTTCGGTTCTGCATGTTGTTAAATTAAATTGTGTATTCATCAAATTAATTTAGCTGAAAAGAAGATAAAAAACTTCAATTTCTCGAAATACATGAAAAACATGTGTTAATACTTTGATGAAATTTTTAACTTAATGTAAAACGATTCCTCATAAAGTTAAAGTTTTTTTTTTGATTTTGTGGATCATTTATAATTAGTTATTATAACCTCCTTCAAAATATAATTCCAGACACAATAGTGATCATAAGAAACTAATATTAATATTAATATCTGTTAATAACCACTGAGTCCTATAGTTATATAAGAGACTTAGAAGCAATAGGCATAATTGGAATATTTGCTTATCTTTTAGGAAGTTCCTGGTAAGATAAAAAAATCGTTTGACCCTAGGATTTGATATACCGTCGCCCAACTACTTGGATGGGACGCACCACTTTTTTGTCAATTTTGAATTTTATTAGGCACGCTATTATATGTTTACAACTTCAACTATATAAGATCGTTACTAAACAACAGTAACGATAAATTATTTATCAATGTATACTGCAATTATGCTACTTACTTAATAAACGTAACTTTGTATGTAAATCGATTCATGAAATTATTTTTTTTCATGTTGGATTCAACTGTACCACTAGGTATTATTTGTACCGAGTTTTTTTGTAGATCAAATAACCAATTAACTGAAACATCTTAACTTATAACACAAAATTTTACGCCGGTTACCACAATCGGTAATATCAAATTCATCCCGGTCAAATGTGCTTTAATTACCCCTTGCTAGCCAATAATTAAACATTGTGCCTTTAACTTATAAGGATAAAATGACTGCTGGCGTTGATGCTCTAGTTGTATTGACAGACAAAAAAGTAAATGATAATGAAGTAAGTCTTTTAAAACTTTTCTTCATAATTGTACTAAAATATAATTTAAAATTTCCAGTTATTTATGATAGACAACTGCGCTGACGATTGGCGGATAGCCATGACGTGGCAGAGGATAGCACAAATCGGTCTAGAATTAAGTATCTGTGCTGTTCATCCTATCCCAGGGCAGTATACATTCACTTGGACGACCAAGCTGGCGAATAAAGGGGGTGTAATTGGTGTGGAAGTTGTAAGTATCAAGTACATGAAGTCCTATAAATACCAGCAATTCTTAAAGAATACTTATAAGCATGTTCCTAGAATTGAAATAAGCTTGCCGTTATTATTATTTTAAGCATTATCTATCAGACATTTAAAGTACAATTTTCTTTTTCCTCAACAATTTTTTTAGCTTTATTTCGTTTCCTAATATTTATTTTAATTTTCTCTCTAGGGCACAATGTACAAACAAATTCAGGTCGGTATATATGTGACTTGCGCGATTTTGTGTGTCCGTTTCCTACGCATGGTAGATGTTTGTTAATTTTATGTGATGGAAGTACTGTGTAAATATCGCGGTTCAGCGCTCATAACAATACAAATAAAAGTAAAAAATCAGACAGTTGAATATTCTTCGTCAACTTTTAGGGTTTAAAAATGTTTTACTTAAATGTTATGGTTATTCAAATATTTGAACCAATATAGAACATCAATATCATGTATTAGCACGGGAGATGGTATGATGATATACTGTAGCCATATTAACGATTAGGAACGACACACTTCGAAAGAAATGTGATCTAATGTACATCTGTCTGTTCAAAGTCTATCGTTTGTTAATTATTAACTTGGCTACAACCCGAGTGTACAGTCCTTTTCATTGTTGACACAATTGTAGTTTGAACACTATAAGAGTGAAGCAAAATTTTTGTAAATTGTAGATGAATGTGGGTTTTAATAACAATTTTTGTTTGCTTTGCAATTTAATATATACTGATACGTAACGTAATGTAATTATTTTTATTACATTGCAGGTGCCCTACGACGTCACGTTATCGCTGCCGATGTTTCTACGGCTTTATTTAATATGCAGGGTTATGCTTCTACACAGCAAACTGTTCACGGATGCCTCTTCGAGAAGTATAGGAGCCTTGAATAGAATTAATTTTAACACTAGGTAAACCTTTGTGCCTTTGCGGTTATAGTGCGTGCGATAAAAGTTTTTTAATAATTTTACATAATTATCACCAGATTTGTACTGAAGACCCTTATGACTATATGTCCCGGTACAGTCTTACTTGTATTCATGGTTTCATTATGGATTATTGCGAGTTGGACACTTCGTCAGTGTGAGAGGTTAGTAAGAAAGTTCTATCGGTGTCATTGTGCAATATTATTAGCTATAATATACATAAAAAGTTAATCCTCATAACCGGTTATATATTCACATGTATAAGCTACCCATTGTATTTCATTCGTAATTCGGCTTTCATTATTTAGTTTCAACACCTTTCTAACAACGGTTTATTGTATCGGTATATTGATGTGTCGCCTAAAAAGGCATGGTGCTTATGTATTGTGGCTATGTGGATACATTTGTTTTGCTTTTTATCCCTGTCTGTGTTTTCTTTACCTATGTTTATTTGAAATTTTCAAAAATCGTAGATGGTTATTCAACGCAAGAGATATAAGAGTTTGACTTTGACTATTTTTGCTAAAGTAGCTTATAATTGATGTGTTAGACCATTGATGTACATTCTTATATAGAGTATGTGTTAGTGTTATTGAGTGCAACTTTATTGATGTTCTAACAAAAGTCTGTTAAAATATGCTATCACACGAAACTAATTTGTTGTAATTGCTTAGACTTCAAATGCTTATAGGAGCACTATGTTCTACTGATGGTATGAATTAAAAGCAATTGCAGATGCTATTAAGCACAAGAACAGTTTAACAGTTCATGAGTAGAATGCCCATATCACAGCACAGGCCTCTTTAAAACTAGTGTCAAGAGGCTTATCAATGTATCTTTACGTCTCTTCTTTCCTACTACGGCTCCTTCTTCAGTGTTGTTGTGTTCATGCAGCCCTGTATCACTAATTGGTATTTCACAGCATGGCTATGTAATTGGTTATCCGTCAAATCAGTGTTTAGACTGCACGTGTATCAATCGAAGTCGTGTTAGTGTATGTAGTTAAAATTATGTTCACCGTTGAAAGGCATGCGAAATATTGTGATTTAAATATTAAATTAATCAATTGAATTGAGAGTAATTTCAAAATTAACGAAATGTCAGCATCGAATTTATTAGCTTTGAATACGATTTATGCTAATTGGTTCTCTATTCGGTTGTCATGTGGTTCTTGTCGGGCATTTTGGCTCTCAGGTTCCACGATGAAGACCATGCCAATTTGCTAAACTCAATGTGGCTGACGGCTATAACCTTCCTTTGTGTCGGCTACGGTGATATCGTACCCAACACATACTGCGGCCGAGGCATTACTCTCACCTGCGGTATGGTGGTATGTATGAATTGCGGTAGGCATTCTCGAAATAACATTCATCACGGACAAACACATTAGGCACAGCAAGGTGACTCCGTCTTGCTATGTCTACAAACATTTTACATCGGCAAAGGTGAGCCATTTTATGTGCCAGCGCAGATCAGTGTTTATGATCAAAGTCAAACTCTTCTAAGTCGTTATTTATCTTCCTTTCCTCGAATTCTCTTCATTTCTCGAAACCCTTCTCTTGACGTAGCTTGCGTAGGTAGGAGAACACATACAGGAATTAATCTTTTAAAGTGAAACTTATATTGTGAGTTCATAAAGGAGTTCCGTTTATTTCCGAAAGGTTTCACGATGAAGAACATGCTAACCTACTCAATGCGATGTGGCTTATCGCAATTACTTTTCTCTCCGTCGGTTTTGGTGACATTGTGCCAAACACGTATTGTGGCAGAGGTATCGCTGTAAGCACCGGTATTATGGTAAGTTTCCTAATAAAATAGATGCTGTGTTGACTGACAAGTCAAATATTGATGTTGAGAATTTTTGGGTTTCAAATTTTATTTTCACGTCAGTCAACACGTGAAGTGTATGAGAACACTGAACAATCGATGTATTAAATGTTCACTGTATGTTCACAGAAACTATGCCGAAGTTATATTATGTAATGTTGCAAATATGATATATAAGTATACATATTCGATGTACACTAAGTGATAAACATATTGAAGTTGAGCATAACACTACAATTACGCAAATATCGTTACTTTGAAGTGGTATAACGTCCATTTCCCTGTTAAAGCCAGCTAATTTTTAGACTTATTCAGTAGTGTGGAATGCTTCATTTCTCCTTTCTGTCTCTTGCTCTTTTCACATGACTTTTCACTAAAATGCACAAATAAATTTATTTTTAAAATGGCTCACTTTTCCTAAAATCTTTATAAAGTGTGTGAAAATATTAGCACTTCTATTAGTTTGTATGGGGTTGGCAGACCGTGTGGTAGTTTCGAGTAAAAATGAAGTGAATTTGCACAAATAGTAAAATGCACGGATTGGATATATTCATCACTAATTCGTAAATTAACTAACTTCAAGACAAAATTTTGTGTGAAGCATCGTTACGTCTCTATTAGAGGAATTGCTCGAAGTTAACATAGATAACGATTCCTTCATACTAACAATTGTTATTAGGCAAATTTTCGATTTCGCACTGATATAAATAACAATACTACTAAAATACATGTCCTAACAGTTAAATAGAACAACATACTTAACATAAATTTTGAGGGTGATCGATGCAAGATAAACGAAGGTTTCAATTAGTTTTTCTTTACGCTTTACTGCATGTTTGATTTGATCTTCTGACTGAATTGTGTCTATTATCCTCGCCTTAAAATAAAATACATAGCAGATAAATTTATTTTAATTTCTAGCCTCGATAACGCATTTTCGTGTAACACATTCAATGTCTTGGTTTTTTGAATTGTCGCCCTTTATATTTTATTTGATTAACCAGCTTTTTTTAACTGTACTGGTTATATCCTAGCTACCATTACGTATTTTGTTGTTGCCAGAGATATTCGGGCCATCGGATTGATTTAGAAGCTCCGTACGTACCGGCAATGAATGTGTTAAGGACTGACAGATCTTGAATGCTTCTTACACATTCGCTTGCATTTTACATTAAGATATTCACTTAACAGGGAGCTGGATGCACTGCGTTATTAGTCGCGGTTGTTTCAAGAAAATTAGAATTAACTAGAGCTGAGAAGCACGTTCATAACTTCATGATGGACACACAACTTACTAAAAGAGTAAGTATTATATTGATGTCGGTTCATCACAATCATTGTAATCTAATTAACAGGGGGCAGGATGTACAGCCTTATTAGTGACCGTTGCTTCGAGAAAATTAGAGTTAACTAGAGCGGAGAAACATGTGCATAACTTCATGATGGAAACACAACTCACAAAAAAGGTAAATCAATACACGAAAACAAAACCTCACAAGGTAAGGCGGTTAATAGTGTGGCTAGAAGCTAACAAAACTTAGTGCCAGGAAACTAACAGCGTGACAACAAATAACAATAGAATAGAACAATTATGCACATAGATGTTCCTTGGTAACGACGTGAAACCAATCCTATACTATCTATCCAATAGTTACTATAATTGCCAAATTTTATTAGTAAAGTTTAGCCAAGATTAGTTCATAATTCACAAGCCAACACTCATCTCAAACCATAACATACCTTAAAAAAACTATATACGAACAATATAACATCCGTCTAAAAATAGGCAGTAGGTACACAATAACGTGTGTTTAACAACAAATTCTAGTGTTAATTAATAGACGTTGTGGATTTCAAGCTAACTGTGTACTCGTATGCTTCGTGAGGAAAAATAATATTTTCTATTCCCTCTACTAATTGAGTTTGCTCATAATACAATTTCAGCTGAAAAACGCCGCAGCCAATGTTTTAAGGGAGACGTGGTTAATATACAAACATACAAGGCTTGTGAAAAGGGTGCACCCGGGACGAGTGAGGACCCATCAAAGAAAATTTTTATTAGCTATTTATGCGTAAGTATTTTGGTTATAAATTTTTCAATATGAAACTTGGACAATATTTATATTAAAATAATAAATTACAGATTAAGGAAAGTAAAAATGGACCAGAGGAAGCTGATGGATAATGCAAACACGATAACAGACATGGCAAAGGTAATTCAGAACCTTTTGGTGTTTTTACTGCTAGCTATTGCTACTATCATACACATCTAGATGAAATAGCACTTCTAGACTTTTAGAGATATCCACTTTTAGAATTCAATAGTGAGCGTTCCTGCTAATAATTCGAAGGAAATAAAGATAAAATACAAATTGGACCTTTTAAAACCAAATTATCAGCATGCCCACATGATCCAGCTATGTGCATGACATTTAGAGTAATCAGCTAGCTTGCATGTTTTTACATGATTAAGTAGAGAATAGCTACTTGTAGTGCAAAGTATAAAATAGTAAAATATAAATGTCTCGATATAGCAAATGTATTATAAAACATATACAGACAATATCTACCAAATGACAATGACACTAGGTTCTTAATTACAACCCTAGTATGGAATAACACATAAAACGTTGCCAAACATAACAAATCGATACTGATCATATTTTTCGTGGACAAAGAACGTTAACGCATTTTTTGAATTTTTTTCACCATGGCAAGTTGCTAATGAGAAAAACGGAAAATTAAACGATTTGAACATTATATAAATCCGTTTCAAAGTCACAACTTTAAATCTAGAATAGATTATAATAGGTTTATTCAGAAACAACACACCAACAACATCTACAATCAAAGCTCGTCCTACAAACTTAATAAATCTAATTAAATTTTAAATAAATACACTAATGCGGTTACCTCTGAAAAGGAAGCCACTCAGATACATTGGGTCTAATGTTCCAACTTTTAAATTTACAAAATACACTGGACAAACAACCTAGATTAATTCTGTCGATGACTATAGAGCTGCAATGCGATTGATAGTAGGACCCCTTCTTGTTACAGACGCAGAATACAGTTTACGAAATAGTATCAGACATGAGCACAAGACAAGACAGCATAGAAGAGAGGTTAACCAGTTTAGAAGAGAAATTGTCTTCATTACAGGTGAAGATGTCTTTTTTAATTCTTGATTTTGTAAGCTTTTTAATTACTCAAACTAAAAAATGAATAAAGACGACAGCATTAAAAAGCTATTTTTTTCATATGCACATGATGGAAGTATATAAATAAAAAAATAAAAATTACGGACTTGAACCGGAATCCACGACCTTTCGCGCAATGTAATTTCAACCTTAACACTACCTTGCGTATTGTAATCGATTTTTAATTTGAGACGAGAGCGGTTTGTTTTTTCTCAAAATATGTTATTTTGAGAAGTATAGCATATTTTAATTATTATTCCAGGAACAAGTAAACAGTTTGCCTGATATGATGGCAAGATGCTTACAGCAGTGTTGGGAGAGAGCTGAACAGAGAAGGAACTTCCTACATCCTGATGCGGCAGCTGTGCCAACGCCTCCGGCGGCTAATATATCTCCATATGCCAGGTATATTGATGGCTTTTGCTTTATATTTTCTTTAAAAACTTATGGATATGGTGCAGACATTTTCGATTGCAATAATGAATACTAAGTTCATAAATGGACTTAACCAATGCAAAAATACCAAAATTCTCAATTTATATTGAAGAGCGGAGGCATCTTGTAATGTTTGTCCTTATCGCTTTATATATGCATCTAATTTGATGTCGTTTCAATTTCAGAACAATCCCCACAGCAACACATCCTTGGCCCCCGAGCCCCATTCTCCAGCCGACGGCGCGCGCGCACTCAGCGCCAGAGAGCGCGTGCGCGCCGTCCCCCGCCCCTCAGACGAGCCCAGCGCCTCGGCCTCCGTTGCCCAGCTGAGTACCGCCCTCCAACTCCGAACTCCTGTGCTGAACACGACGGAAGTCGGCTCCCTGCTCCGAACCCCGTTTTTGTAACCACGCCCCGACACCAGCGGGTAAATTGTTTCACGTTATATTTCGATGACTTTACCGAGACTCTTTTTTACCAATATTTAAAATGGACGTGTTCATAAGTGCTAAATGTCAGTGAAATGTTTACCCCGGACGGACCCGGCTGAGGAGATCAGGTCAGCCGCAGTTTCGCTGTTCCCACTCGTTTCGGATGTGTCGGACCTATTAGTGTTATTATGTGACGGAAGGACGAGCTATTGTGGATAACAAATGCTTTATTTATAGACGCTTTAGCCAACATTAGATATTTTGATTCAGCGTTCGTATTATAAGTACACATCAGTTCATGTTTTATCAAGAACCAATTATATATGGAAATGTATAACTATGTTATAACAATATTAATAGTGATTGAATATCTTATTAATATAAGATGAATGCAAGCTACAGACTTTTTAACGTTAGATAAATTCAGCCAAGTCAAGTCGAGAGACAGCATGCGTACGATCTGATAAGAGAGCCATAGAGATAGATAGATGCAACGTACAATACTTCAACTCGGTCGCTATTTAATTACTATAACACAATGTTATGTCCTTATTAATACCTTTCGATTCTGACAAATTTGTCACCAAATGAAAAGTTTGTAAGCGCGTAGCCTTAGAGTTCGTTATAGTTAAAGACGAGTTCATTAAATTAACGTTTTATTCTGTCAGTTTAATTTTTAGGACTGTTAAAGTAAATAAATAAGATTTATGTGTCTGCGAATCAAACTGCATTGGTTTTTGTAACACACGAAAGTGTAGCATAGTCAATGTTTGAACACATATTCATTCAATACTTAAGCAGAGAACAAGTTTTAAGTTGAAAATATAACGAGTGACTTATACACAGCCAAAAACCCAGGATAACTAATTTGATGTTTCCTAAAGAATAACTTTTAAAAACGAAACCGTATTGTAGTCATCGAGTGTCATTTAGTCACAGATTTCAACGATACACAATTATGCAAATACAACGTCTTTAAATACTGTCTATAGTTTACGCGAATAGTACACATTTAAATAAAACACTTTAACGGTTTAAAACGCGATATATTAGTTAAAATTATTTGGAAATGGTTTTTAACTTCGGCCCGACGTTTCGGATGCTTTGCAGCAGCCGTGGTCACGGGGAGACCCCCTTGAGTCTCCCCGTTTTAAACCGTTAAAGTGTTTTATTTAAACAACGTTTTTAATAATCAATAGCAATTTGAAACATTTTGAAAAATGGCGACAATATTAAAGCCATAAAGACATTTTCCTTATACAAATTCATACTTTATAAGGAATACATACGTACGACAGGTGTGACTGCAATTCAGTGGTACCTTGTAAATGAAACCATCATATAAACACATGTTTAGTACTTTTCGAGAAAAAGGCCTAAGTTTTATTGCTAAACGTTATTTTTAGTTCTTATAATCTATAATCTAGGATCATATTTGAATAAAACATGATTTTAAAGGCTATATATATTTTTATTCAGTCAAAACTGTTAACTTGAAGGAGCATAAAATACTTTAACGTATACAGTCCTTAATATTACTTAGACAAACTTGTTATCACTTATTGAGATGTAGTTTGTAATTTTTATATAAAATTAGTGTAAGTAAAGCTTTGTATAAGAAATTAAGATTGATGGCTGTCTAAATAGTGCCTAAAACACTACAAAATTTCGGTAACTTAGTTTTATTAGTCAATGTATATATATAGTAGCTATAAAGATTCAGAGTATAATATTAATAAATTATTTCTAGTTTATATGGGAAGGAGTCTTGGGAACAATTTATTTATATGTTTTCGTTGGATTATAATTTTGGTAGTATAAGTAAGAACACTAGTCAAAATGCTTGCTCGTTAATATTAAGTATTGTCATGCCTATTTAACTTTGTTTTGAAGCTAAAACGACAATAAGAACGTACGTTACGACGTAAGAACAAATCGTAGACTCCGTTTATTGTTCGTTTAGTATTTTTTGCTTAAACAATTATAACGGTCACTTAGAAGTAAATTAGTAGAACTGAAAACAGTGGATTCTTAAATTTGCGTAAGTTTTTGTTATTGTATAACATAAACTTTTTTGTTCGAAAAATAAGATGCGGTTGGTTTCACTTCAAATACCAAATAAGACAGGAATGTACTCGCCCACGCAGAGAAGTGTTCACCCCATGCCCCGCGAGGGGGAAACGGGATTTCACACACACAAACACGGGTTACGAGTTCCAAAAAAAAGTAAACTTATCGCAAAGCGAATCTCCAAACGAGACAAGAGAATGTTAAAATTTTAAAAACGGAACGGAATATTTGGTGGAACCAATCCCCATCTTATTTATGTTGGAAAAAAGAACCGTTTAATATCTGCTTAATTATAGGTTTTAGTATTAATAACTATCGTTTTATTGTTATGAGTACGCGGCCTTAGTAATTATTTAGATTAACAAATGTATATTTTACTTGGTGCTTAGTATTTCTTTTTCTATGTAAAATACAATGTTTCAACTCTGTAATGTTTTATTATCGCTTACTTTAATAGTTTCCGCTATTAGAACGAGTTTTGGTAATTCACTTTTTTGTAGCAAAATTTGCGACCTTTGATGATAATTACATGTTTTTTCATCACTATGTTATATAACAAAGGAAATATTCTTTACAAAGGGTAACAATAGTATATAATTAAAAGATCAGATGTCAAATCCTCCAAACATTACTATATTACTAGACTGTTTGTTTAACATTTTCGCACTGTTTAATTAATGAAGGAAATTTCTATTAGATTTTTAACACGAAACACCAATTTAGAATAAAGACTAGACTAGTGACAAAGCGAGATATTTAACCAAATAGTTTGCACATTATACATATACATATGAGTAACAATCGAGAAATATTTGTTAAGTTAATTATGAAAATGTTAAGATGTTGCCTTGTTGCTTATGTTAGACCGTCAAAATAAATAATTGTATAATATAAATGATTTTAATTGTTAATTAACAGCTATGAGGATGATTTAATTAAAGTTTTTATGTAAACATCACACATCGTGCATAGTTTAGTATTACATGATAAAGCATAATAAATATGCCGATTGTTTGAAATAGCTTTGTATTTAATCGTAACAGGCCTTATCGTAATTTTTGTTATTAGATTAATAATAATTCAAGTTAATTATACCAATAAAAAACTAAGATGCATTGACCAAAACGTTGTTAGGGTTAAAAGTAAATTTTGTAAAATATGTAAATTACAATGTAAAAAAATTAATGTAAAAAGTTATAATTGCGAATTTTAATGTACATAATATTATATACCTATTGTAATAAAATATAGTTCAAGTTAATCGTTTTCATACAACTTCGTTTAAATATTTGTATGGGAATGATGGTGCGCGGTGCAAACAAAAGATGCAACTTTTGTGATCATTGTTGATGAAAGTGTAACTTCGAATATATGAGCTGTAGTATTTTCTAAGAGGCTTTTTATTTTTCTTTACCCATCAAGCAAATATAACTCACCTCATACAAAAGAAAAATGTTAAACAACTAAGATGTACTACTTTTGCTGTGCCACAAATTCTTTCAATGCCATGGGGAAATGACAGCATCTACATATTTTCATACTGCGGGATGGTATAAGAATTATTATTAGTAAAATTCCCATAAATGAACTAAAATTTCACTCTTATCATTAAGATTTGATTAGATTATTCACTGTGTTATCTTTTAGTCGACCGGCAGGTGGATATAAATTTAGAAATAAGGCATTACGGTCTATGGGCTAGAAAAAAAAACAGCGGCAATCTTCTCTTTATTTAGAAAAATAGCATACCTTAGATAATTCCCAAAGATCTGGAGGTCGTAAACTTTGCTTTTGTATTATTGAAGACTGAGCTATTGGAATCATTTGAATTAAGAATCCTGTAGATATAGCATAGGACGGATCCATTTTTGAGTTTGTTTCAGTGATCCGTATTACAGGCATGTAGTTATATCTTTGTAATTTTCATCTTCAATGATTTCGTAAGCTGCAAAGCATAAGGCGTTGAACCTTAATACACAAATGTTAAGGTTGAAATTACATTGCGCGATAGGCGCATGTATCAATAAGTTGAAAAGTCGACGATGAGGTGTTCGACTCGGTGGTTCAATTGGTAGAGCAACATCACGGAACGCTGACGATGCCGGTTCAAGTACTGTCCGAGTCGAAATTTTTTTCGATTGTTTTAAATTAGGCATGTAGTTACTAAGGCATTAAGAAGTTCGGTGCCCTTCACGACTTGCCCAATTTCTCATGAATGCCCGAAATTCAATCTTTCACGCTTAACACAATGTGTATATTGACTCACAGATTCAGTCATATTTCATTTATTAAATAATGAATGGATTTATTAACCCCTTCGCGGTAAAACTGGATCTTTGTTACAAATTATTGCTTCATTATGTGTACAAATGGTATTTTGCTAATCGTTAACCACATCTTCTGCTTGAAATATTACTCACGCCACCCACTACCCTATCCAAAATGAACATCAATCATAGATTCATAATTGAATGTTCTCAAACACACGTTTAATTATAAGAGGATTGATCTAATGATATATCTCTAAGATTCACACACACATGTATTTTATGTTAAGGAGGTGTATATCGACAAAAAATATATATTTTATATTGCCTCTAGATGCTAAACTAAGATGACCTTAGATACCTGAAAGGTAACATTAAAGAAGGCCCCTCTTACTTAATTAGAAAGCACCTGGATTACTTCCTCCATCTATCTAATTAATAGATAATAATTACATTTTTATTATTAAAGTGACCCCTTGCCACTTATTGCAAACATCAAAGAGTTTTAAAAATTGCTAATAATCAAAGAGTCGTGAGTTCAAACTCCAACATATTTATAATAATTTAATATTTTTTCAAACAAAATTGGACTTCGTCTGGAAATCTAGATAATGGGTCGCAGGAAATCCGCCTGGGTCCACGAACCACTGTCCATACATGGAAAAGTGCGTAAAAAAAGTTTAATCGCGTTTCGGCTTCAGTCTGTGGACATCCGAATATTCAAAGCCCAGGGCGACAGCATATCTCGTATAAATATAGATAATTCTGGTGTTCCACCTTCCATTAAGTAAGCCCCATCTGTCCTTCTCTATCATAAAAAAAATATATTTATAGTTCCTACTCCTATATGACTTAAGCTTATGCGAGTTAACGTCTTAGAACGCATGTATTTTAGGTCACCTACGGCAGTAAAAACGTAGTATTCTTTACGACGTTTTCCTTTATCAAACAGCATGTATAAGATGTGTACGAGTTAAATACCGGCAAGAATTAAACTCATAATTTAGTTCAAAGGTCGGGATCAAATTGCATAATTGTATTCATCAAAATTCATATTTAAGAAGCATCCTTTGATTAATATTTTACAGCCACTACTAAAATTGTCTCGCAATGATAAAACAATGTCGGTTTTCACCTCATAAAATAGTAACGCTAAAGCATTTATGTGTGTTATTTACGCGTGAAGCGTTAATGCTGAAGATAAAAGGGGTCGAAACAGAATTCTCTATGAACCAGCTAAAGATTAGGAAATAAATTGTACTTTCACTAGAACTTGTAAATTATGAAGCACTCTACTTATGGATTGGTATAATTATTTTATTACCTCTTGTGGTAGCTGAGTATTTCATGAATTAAATTTATGTAGTGAAAATGCTAAATATTTGATAAGGCGTTTAAATTGAAAACTTTATGATTAAAATCTAAGCTGTTTTACATATGAAACACCATTTTTCATTTAAATAAAACACTTTGACGGTTGAAAACGGTAAAAATATATTTTTGGTTAAACTTGTTTGAAAATTATTTTAACTACGGTTCGGTGTCTGTACATACACATATATATATATATATATATATATATATAATATATATATTTGGCGTTTTAAACCGTTAGAGTTTTTATTTCAATGTGTAGGTACCTACACTGTGTACTACTCGCGTAAATAACACAACGTCTATCAATTTAAATAAAAAACTTTAACGGTTTAAAACGCGATATATTAGTTAAACTTATTTGAAAATGATTTTAACTTCGGCCCAACGTTTCGGATGCTTTGCAGCAGCCGTGGTGACGGGGAGACTAGCATCCGAAACGTCGGGCCGAAGTTAAAATAATTTTCAAATAAGTTTAACTAATATCGTCTATCAAATTCATTAATTGTGATAATTTAGATACACTTCTATAAGTGACGATTATCCTCGTATAACGGCTAAATAGTATTAAGCGAAGAGCTACAACACGGCAAATTTGTTTGTAGATTTACAAGTTCAAAAAGGCGGTTAAATAATTTTTTGTTGTTCGCTTTTGCGTGATGTATGAAATGTACGTATGTCAAATTATTAATACTGACCACGCATTGCTGGGTACTGATCAAGCGCTTGTAATACTATCGATCATTCGCAGTGAACATGCTAACCAAACACGTTCGGCGTAATATGTTTGTTGCAAACTCGGTGCACAAACAAGCATTAATGAAAAATAGGCCAGCCATATAATATCATATATAAGTTAGATGCGCTGTCGACCGTTGGCTTTGATTTTTGAAGATACAAAGACCGACCGAAACGCGATTAACCTTTTGATGTGTTTGTGACAATTCGGATAGGTCGTGACCCAGACGGATTTATAATATTCCTACCATGACAACGAGTGTGTTTCTTGCGCTAACAACGAGGCAATACAGCATACAGCATATATAACGATGTAACGATGTGTTACATGTTACATTACACTGGACGCTTTTGCTCAGAACTCAGCTTATTACATACGTTACACTGTATTCGTGGAATATTTAATAAATAACGCGCCATTTCAAGACAAATACCTGTTTCCAAGATATCCATTAGACACAATGGTTAGCAATAATTGCTTTTTTTAAATTATGTATACAGATGTTACAAAAACAAGAACGCGTTAACAGTTGGAATTTGCTAGTTAAACAAATTTAATTATTGTATCTTCGCTTCTCGATGACCTCACGACGCAATTTTGCCTCTTACAAAACCGCTCATCCGAGACTAATTTGTTTTTATACATATTATATTTGGAGATTCATTAAGGCTACAGATGTAAGACAAGTACTTCTGTTTGTGGTGTTTTAATTTTCTAAAGTCAGTTTTATAATTTAGAGCAATTACCGTTGATATAATCTATGGTATCAAAATATCACTTTATTATTTCTATAGGCGTAAAAAATATGTCAAATGGATTGTTTTATAATTTAAGGTTAGTTCTGAAAAATGGTATACGTTTTACGTCAACATAATTCGCAAATTATGTATGTACCTGCCGGTGCTAATTCTATATATTAATTGCAACGGGGAAACATTCTAGTATCTAGGAAATATGAAAAAAATAAAAATTCTAAAACGAGGGCGGGATTTAAATTCAAAACCAACTCGATTCCTGCTGCTACAAATTGAGCTAAGGAGGTAACTTTAATATTTTTCACATGTTATTGCACATGATGACACTATATAATTTAAAAATCGATTAAAAATTGACTCGGCAACTTAATTGGTTACAGCAACAGCACGAAACGTCGTTAATGTCGGTTTAAGACCTGGCCAAATCGTTAATGTTTTTCAATTCATAATCGATTTTTAAATTATAATGTGTTTCAATTTACATACATTTTATTTATATTACCTTTTCAAATACGTAAAATATAATTTAACATAATAATGTACCTATTATTTGCATTATTAAATTTAATCAAAAACAATTAAGGACCCTTTAAAAATTTACATTACGATTTCTCGTTAAATCTACAGCGTTCTCTCGATATTTACTTACATTCAACAGCTGTGGAAGCACTTCACACCTATACAAATAAACAGAAGATACAGTGGAAAACTGCGCCACACGGTTGCTACAATTTTACCTATAGGCCACCAAGAATCCTCCTGCACGACAGGCCGCGCGGCAGTATGCGATCTGACGTTCGCGTAGAAGTGTTTGTCGAGGCAACTCCATATTTACGATTTGTTGATAGAATCGCGTAGACTTTGTTATTAGTGCAGTGTTAGTGAAAATTGTTGTACATTGGAATAGTTTTTATTTGTGTTTAACACATCGGAAAGTAAGTTAAAAAAAATATGTTATACTACTTTATATTGAAATTATTTTTTCGTTTAATTTGAAAAATATGATTGTTAGATGCAGTTTAACGGTTCAAAATGCGAAATATATTCGGTGGTTTATTTTAATTACTATATTCGTTACTTGTTAATTCTTTTTTTTAATATTCAATTTAATTAAAAACTAACATTAGTTTATTTCAAAATATTATAAGAAGATGTAACTTTATTGCAGTAAGTTAAATTTCATTTCTAAAAGCAAAAATGAAATGCCTTAAGGTTAGCTTCAAAAATCATCCAAATCATGCTTCAATATTTATGAATACATTTTCTTATGTGGAATACTAAAACAAGTTTTGGGCGATTAATTTATAAAATAACGAGTAAAGCCATTACACACACTAACAAACACGACTCTACAATTGCCATTTTATTTATATAAATAGACCGCATAAATGTGAATATGGTATCATGATTTAAATATCTTATTACGTTAGTGATCGATACATTTATATGTAAAAAGCGTTATTTTTAATCAATTTTATATATATAATAGTATTGAATTATATTCGTCATATTTGCAGGATCGTGTAAGTAAATTACTAATGGGAATTTTATTTGCAACCAGTCTGATAGTTTTTGCGTATCGTCTGGATGAGGTTTTGATGTAAAAAAAAGGTCACTGAAGTATAATCACCTCCTGCAAATATATGTAAAATACGCGAAATTGTCGAAATGATGTAATATTATTTAATCGGCATTAAATAAAGGTAATCTGCCGGGCTAGCGCTTTAAGTTATACCGCCCCTGTAGCTAAATGGATAAACGTGTTATCCTGCATTGCGTAAAGCGCCAGTAATGGGTTCGGAAGCCGGGAAATAATGCTTCGGTCGGGTAGGGCACAGAAGTCTGTTAAACTTCTTACCTGTAAATACAAAAAACTACAAGTGAAACGGACACAAAATGTTTTTCCCCATGCCCCACGGGAAACGGGATTTCACTCCTGCAATTATTAGTATCTTAGGTATTTTTATATAAATCCGATAGAGATACGAACACGACAATTAACAATGCCACAAAATAATTTGTGTGATTAGGAGGTCAAAATACATAAGTATACCAAATTTCAGATCGGTCGGCGGTATGCGCTTTTTGGAAGTTTATCCATATAAACAAATGTAACATAGTTTTAATCAAATTTATATTGTTTTACATATTCATAAATATATCTGTATAATAATACATAAAGAAATATACCCGTTGAAAAAAAATTATACATTAGTAAGCTGTGTTTTTTTTATATTTAAAGTTTACCACAAGACCGTATTGTGACTTTAAGTGAATATAATAAGCTATACTGTAAAGATTTTCCTTTTTTATGACAAAAGGTGAAAAACTCCAGCCATATAATAGATGTAGAGGCCTACACCTATACAAGATCTGCTGCGACCTACTTTGACTTTGGACATTCGGGAATCTTCAGACTGAAACTTTAGTCTCGATTATGATGGAATTTTGATATTTCTACCACCCATTTATATCTCGACATTTCAGACAAAGCTTCAAAATAAGTAACAAAAAATTTTAGGAAACAATAATATTGTGTTTTTCTGACGTTTACAATTACTTAAAGACAACGATACATGTACAAGTCTTTATTAGATATAAAATGTTCCTAATATGCCTCGTCATAAAATAAATTGAGACGTAATGTTACTCCACCGCACATTACGATCAATTGATTCAGTTTAACTTATTCGCTCTAATGGATTCTAAGTAGAACAATAATCAATGTATAAGTAACTTTTTATAGTTAGTGTCAGCCTTTGATCTTTTGCCGGCTCTTGACATATACAGGTTGTTGTCAGACTTATCATATTAAAACGCATTCGGCCTTATTACAAAAAAAAAAACTTAAACCAGAACTGCGGAGTCTTGGTTTAACTCTTAAACCATGGTCTAAATAATTTAAGTTTGTACCATAGTTAGTCCAGTAAAGTATTAAACTTTGTTTTATAATAAGGATTTCAAATAAACCAGGTTTGAGAGTGTATGTAATAAATACCATATCAAAAAGCTTGTTCGATCAAATTTAAAGAAGATATTCTTTTTTCTTACAATGTAAATATGGATGAAGGCGCTTAATTTTTAACTTTTAATAGTAGTAGAAACCTAATGGCAAAAAACTACAACACGAACTTCGTAGATATAAATGATCTCGTGTTCCTTGCATACAGTTGCATAATAATTTCTCCGCTTAAAGCACTCGGCAAATTTTAATGAAATTTTGCATTTAAATAAAACACTTTAACGGTTTGAAACGCGATATATTAGTTAAACTTATTTGAAATTTTAATTTCTGGATCCCAATAAAACGGACCCAATCAACAGCATATCCACACACCCGGAGAACCCGTTAGTAAAAACTCTGGACCCGGCCAGTTTCCCAATACATTCGAAACAGGTGGCATACCGACAATTTTTACGCGAAGAAACCTCCATCTTAGTCAATTCTCGTAAGCACGACTGTTGCAAAGACCGAAACGTCGGGCCGAAGTTAAAGATCATTTTCAAATAAGTTTAACTAATATATCGCGTTTTAACTTGTGTTTTACTTAAATGTGTACACTCGCGTAAACTATAGACGAAATTTTGCATATATGCTCATAATCCGTCAATTATGAAAATAGTTGAAATAAAATCTAACCGTTATTTTTTATTCTCAATAACTATAAAATTTTGCAGAGGCTGTGTCCGATCTATTTTGGTATATTAGTAATTAATTATGATTATATTAATTATAAAGGTTGCACTTAAGTATGTTACAGATAAATATTATTTCTTAATAAACATCTCGTTAAAGCGTTGATTCTACTTGGTATCGAACAAAACAGTTCAGTTCTTTGGCTTACAGGAATTACAATCAGCAACGTTTTTTGTTATAGCGTCTCGGTTTTAATACGAAATAGATGTTATATCATTTTTATAGGTTCAGAATTATAATTCGGGTAGTAAGGAAGTAAAAAGTAATATATTTCTTGAAAGTTTTAGATAAAATCAATTCATTCGAGGGTTTAGTTACTTTTATTTAGATTTTTTGTTTGTGTTGTTTATAACTCATACCACAAAAAAAATATATGAAAGAGGAAAAATTTTACTGACTTATTAATAAAAGGCGGCCTTATCGCTAAGTAGCGATCTCTTACAGACAACCTAAGTACAGAGAAAAAAATAGAAAAAGTTATGATTTCTATTTTTAGAAATAAATAAAGCTGACGGCATTTGGCAGATTAATCCTGATCACTTAGTTTCAATTAAAGGAAATAAGTACGATAATATTATAGTTATATCAAAGGTCACGATCATAAGATATGACCTTTCAACATGGAAAATATTTTTCTTAGGATTTACATATGCAATATGGTAACCACGCGCGATTTCCAATTTTTAATTTGATTCGTTTTGACGTCACTGAAATTACAATAAAACTTTTTAAAACTCCAAAATTGAAGGATGCGGAAGGAATTCTTTTTATCTGTGGTTTTCACATATGGAATATAAAAAATAAACTCATGCGTGTATACGATATAGTACCTTTATATATGTAAAGCTATATGGGGAATCGGGTAAATACAAATAGGCATCTTCTATTGCTTAATTAATTCTACCATGATTCGAATCCAGGACGAGTGGATTCCGAGGATACGTCATCTCTCGCTTCGTTAAATACGACGTGCGAATTATGTAAAATTTCCAAATTGTTTACGGCAATACATTGTTGAATAAGTAGTAATAATTCAAGTTTATGTTAAAAACAATCGAAAATAAATTGAAAAAAATTTCGACTCGGGCAGGACTTGAAGCGGCATCGTCAGCGTTCCGTGCTGT
The DNA here is from genome assembly GCA_963661955.1 of Leptosia nina. Taxonomy (NCBI): domain Eukaryota; kingdom Metazoa; phylum Arthropoda; class Insecta; order Lepidoptera; family Pieridae; genus Leptosia; species Leptosia nina. The sequence continues at coordinate 4,511,479 of CAVLEF010000003.1, forward strand.
TGCTCTAACTAAAGTAAAAAATAAGTAAGTAGTCTAAGTAGTAGTATTTAAATAAAAAACTTTAACGGTTTAAAACGCGATATATATTAGTTAAACTTTTTAGAGGCCACGGCTGCAGCAAAGCATCCGAAACGTCGGACTGAAGTTAAATATAATTTAAAAATATGTTGAACTAATATATATCGCTTTAAATCGTTAAAGTGTTTTATTTAAATGCGTACTACTCGCGTAAACTACAGTAACAGTATTTAAGTAGTATTTTTTTTTAAGTTATACTTAGTGGTATTTCAGTATTTCCTTACAGTAGAAAATCATTAATTTTTAGCAGATCCTCAAATCTTCGTTGTTGATTTCCACAATCTTAATGTGCGTGTAAATTAATTAAGTTACAACTTTATATTATGTTAGAGCGCGTGTATGTGTTTAAGCACAATGGTAAACATCCTTTCCCTCGCTGTTGGGGTAATAAATCAGTGTTTGCCTAGTATTGCATAATATTGCAGCGTTTTATTTGAACTCCAAGCTGTAGAAGAGAAAGCTATTTCTCTACGAGAAGTGTTATGGATTCCAATCGCAATTCGCAATAAGAACGAAACTTAACAAAAATTGGTGTCTCTAGGTATTGTCTGCAAAGTATCCGTAGCGTCGGGCCGAAGTAAAAATTATCGTATATGAGTCAATCATTATATCTCGCGTTTTTTACCAGTTAAAGTGTATTATTGATGTGCCTTATAGGAAAGAAGATATGTATGCTTTAAGTAACTTTACAATTACAAAGCATTGCAATTTACGTCTACTGTAAAAGCTGTGAGTAAATTATTTATCAAAATTCCCTTATTTCATCGAACTATGGCTATAAATACAGTAAACTTTTGTCAACTGACCAAAAAAATCCATACTTAGTTTAAAAAAGGCTTTACGTATTAAATGTAGATATAGCCGTCTTTCCTTACTAGGTACAATAATTCATCCCAGGGCTCCCTCAAAACACCGTAAAGGCTGGGGGTGTGTTTAGTGGTTCTGGTCTGCTATACGATTTACCACACTCCCCATATTACTATTGCCCGACGTGGGATGCATTAGGCATTCACACGATCAGTAAAAAAAATGTCTAATTCAGATTAATATAATGAAATGTACGTTACCAAAAATACTACTACATGAAATGAGCTGTGACGTAATATGTTTAGTTAGTAAGACCTATGTCAAAACAATTAACAATTTCAATATAAAGTTGAATGTGTTACGAGTAGCGTGGGTGTTGTGTAAAAATTAATCTATCAACTGAAAGAATGTCTGTCTCGTGAACGACAACTCAGATTCATGTTTTGACTTATTGTCTCAATCTTATTTTACTACCTTAACTTTTGAATTTCTGATATTTAAATAAAACTTTTTAACGGTTTAAAACTCGATATATTAGTTGAAATTATTTGAAAATTATTTTTAATTTCGGCCCGACGTTTCGGATGCTTTTAGCAGCCGTGGTCACGGGGAGACCCGTGTATATAATAAGTCGCGTTTTAAACCGTTAAAGTGTTTTATTAAAATTTGCACAAGTCGCGTTAATATAGACAGTATTTAATTTCTGATATTGTTTTAAAATAATAATGTTTTAAACTCTGTGCTCACTATATTGTCTGTATAGAAAAGTTGCACAAACCGATATACCCTGGTTAATACCCAACCCTATAATTTTAGAGTTTTGGTCCCGGGGGTTCGTATATAAAATAATTAAGTTTTGTGTAAGCATTACCGTAAAGGATGTTTTAATTTAAAATAACATTACTTTTTAACAACATAGACGTGATTAAAAAAAAATCTTGTCGTAAAGAAAAAACAAATATAATTTATGTTTTACATAATAAAGTAGGTAGTTCACCAATCGAAAATAAATTCACGACGATATTTAAACATACTCGACAGGAAGGTCTAAAGTGTTTTTTTATCAACCTGTTTATTTAGAAGTGCAAGGCTATATTAGCAATGTATCTATCATTGTTAATTCATTAAAATATTCGCACATATTTGGTTGAGACAATTTAATATTATTCAACATCCGTTCACACGGAAAAGCTTGGTGTCGCAAACCGTTTTTGTCCGACTACATTTCAAAAGAAAGAACTTGTATGGTTGCAGTGTATTAACGGGTCGTGGATTCGATTTCTAGGCAAACCCTGTCTCAAAAATTAGATGCGTAAGAATATAAAAATCCCGTGAAATGTGTTTCGCATTAAAGTGTGAATTTGCCTTTGTTTCAGTCAGTTAGATTAAGGAATGTCCAAAATGTTGACAGCGCACCTTGCTTGGATGATTAAGGACTGAAGTGTTTTACTTTACATCAAGTTAAGACAGTGTTTCTCTATTATCCTTTGTCAGAAATAGTAATAGTATGTGTTTATTATCCTAGCGCCTTAACAACATTTAATTGTTCCCAAGAATAACCTGTAAGATATAAGTAATTAGCTGACCTGGCCAACGTTATTTTGCCATATGTAGTCTTTCGACGGAATTTGATTCTTCATTATGAAATATAGATACTGTTACGGACATTTTTTATATCATTTTAAGAACAATATTTATATTTTTGGGTATCTCAAACCGTTTCCGCAACGCACACAACGGACACACCTTCAAAGATAAATAATTTCCCCCGTTGTTATCCACATTTCCCTTTGTTTTTTCGCGTCTATTGGTCGTAAAAAAGTCTTTCTCGTTAAGTCTAATTCGAAAAAAACACAATCAAACCTTTTAAACGAGTAGTGTTTAAGATTGGCGCGTTCAAACATGCAAACTCTTCACTTTATAATTATGATCGATTATAAGGCACATTATTTTCGTTCGATCGAACGATACGATAATATCTTAAAACGTAAGCATATCCACGTACAAAATCTTCCATTGTTTACATAAAGCTGAAACCAACCTATATTTACTATAAGGCTTTTACTTAACGAAATCAGAACAATGGACAACAATAATATAAAAGCCGATTCGATTTACAAAGCTTTTACCTTTTGTTGCCAATTTTGGGAGCATTTTAAACCTTAATACAAAACCTATTAGCATCATATCTTTGGAGAAAATTATTATTTAGAGCAATAACAGAAGGGTCAGCATATTTCAAATCTATTGTGCTCTTAGTGGAAGGCGTTAAGTATGCAGTGTTTTAAAGCGTACACTAACATTCTTCATTATGAAATATATCTATCTAAGTTTCTTTTAAAAGAGGATAATAGAGAAGATCTAACTATGTGTGTAGAATAAGTATTAAAATAGATATAAAGAGATAAAAAATATATTATGATCTTGCTCAGATAAACATTGGGATATTTAAAATGCGCACAGGAGTACTTCATATTGAAAAAATAATTTTGTGTGGGACTCGAACTCTAGACTTCGGCCACGGTACAGATTACACTACAGTACAGGAGAGACTACAGTTCTAGACACGGTAGCCCCATTATTAACGGAAGCGGAAGGTTTTGTTCACAAATAGAATTATCTACTGTAAAATAAAAATAAATTGTAATGCTTATTAATATTAAGTATGAGTGTCAAGAGCTTAATGGCAAGGATACTCTACTCATAAAACACTTTAACGGTTTAAAACGGAATGTGTCTTAGTTAAGCTTATTTGGAATTTATTTTTACTACAGCCCGACGTGGTCATAGGGTCATAACAATTCTCAACTACGACCTCCTTACAGCTCAAAAACCTACTGAAATATTTTAAAATGATAAAAATTATTAATCATTGTGGAATAAAGAATGTCAAAAAACTATAAAAATATGTTACGCGGTATTTACATTGGTAATTGCGCTGCTGCTTGTATGTTTGTGTACAGTTTGGTTGTATCGATAGACACGATCTTTTATTTGTAACATGAGTAACTATGTTTACTCCATTACGTTATGAACACAGAAGACAATAAATTAAGTATCGCCCTCTAAATTACTTTTCATGAAATTTGTTAATGGATATTGATGTAAATCAAAACTATGTTTAATTGGTGGTTAAAAATGCGTCAACAATTGATATATCATGGAGGAATTCTTCTTCGCGTATGTAAAAAGTCAAAAGTCAATTTCTTTTAACTACAACTAGGTGCACTTAAGGATGTCATGTCAAGTTAATAATTGAAGACTCTAGATATTACTAATACTACCTGTTTTGAAGACAAATGACTAGAATGAACGAGAAGAAGTGGCAAAAAGCTGTGTGATAGCAATATTTCATTCATCTCTCTTATCGAAAAGGAGTTATACGTCTAGCAGTGGGATACATATACAAGACGACACTGAATGGGCAAGGCAATAAAAATCTATACTAATATTATAAAGCTAAAGTGTATGTTTGTTTGTTTCAAAGTTCAACTAATTTTAGGAACGTGGTCTAATTAAAAATATATTTTTGTGTTGAATAGACGACTTATTGAGGAAGGCTTAAGGCTATATAATTCTGCTACCAATAGGATTGAAGAAACAGTGAGAAAATGTGGAAAAACGGGAAAAATTACTTATTTTTAAGGGATTCAGTTGCGTGCGCTACGAAAACAGTTCAAGAAAACAAAAAATATTTTTAATTGAACGATTCCATCTTTAAACGATCTAATAAAATGTCCAGGTCAGTATGTATTTATTAATATTAACTCGTAAGTACTACGGGAAGCAGACGACCGCAACGTCGTGGTTTATATTAGGATATTTAAAAAAAACAATTGCAGGAGACTTTAATGAATCAAAAGAATGTACATAAAAGCTAATATGATTGACATGGTGTTTTTTTTTTTATTTGCCATCAGAGTATTTTTTCATAAATCCATTTTTTCATGTCAGCTTTTATTGCGAAAACCTTGCTCATCAACAAGATAAGCAGTCGCATATTGATACAATCAATTTGTCCTTTCATATGAAATTGTAAATGACATTTTCATTTTGGCTAACAATATGAGTACACATAATTCGTTGCATGGATAAGGGAAAACATATACGTTGTGATGGAAGATCACATCACGGATAAAACAAGGTCAAAATCTTAGTTTTTACAAGAAAATGTATAAACGCTTGATTTTCACCAAAATCTTGCCTTTTGTTTTTGTAATGGAAATTCAAAATTTTAGGGTTATTATACATAACAAAAGTAAAATGAAAATTTATCATCATCAAGCTCTTTGCCGCCCCTCTAGTCACTTTTGCGATTCCGTGCTGCTGGTTCCACTTAGCCCAAAGGTAATCTGAATATTCAAAATTTAGGTTGCGAGTTCGCAAATCACAATTTAAGTCTTTTTAAATCGATTTACAGACGCTGTGTAAAATGTTCAAGATGCGTTTTGTTTATAACGTGTAATGCATAAAAGTTATACTATATTACGCGATTACATATGTAAAACTAGACGCCATAACGAAGACATTATAAATAAAAGTATTTATTCAGAAAACATATTTTCATTAATCTGTTTTTGATCTGGAAGATTTACTGAAGACATCAAAACTCTCCCTTTTTAAAAGTGACTATATTCTGTGAATAAAAGAAAACGTAAATTAATGTGTTTCGAATTCAGTGTACTTAAGTTATGTATACTGGATTCACTAGCTGTGTCAGTGACATCGTCCGCGTGTAATAGTTACTTTGGGCATCAAAATTGTATTTTTTTAAACTTTTCATTCTCCCCGTTATTCCACACTTCCCACGGTTTTGTTCGTTCCTATAGATCGCAAAGCGAATTTTTATAGCCTTCGTCAATAAATGCTCTAGCCAACACAAAAAAACTAATCTACAACAGTAGTTCCGGCAAGGCCTTCAAACAAACAACTCTACGCTTTATCATTATAATATTAGTAAAGATTTTATGAGAGTATTATCCATTTATGATATATAATATGCGTATATGTGTAATATATGTATATAACCGAGAAACGGCTACTACAGGAATATTACGTGGCGAAATTTATATTGAATATAGGTTCTGCCAACTCACACATTACAATGACGTATGAATTAGTGAAGCGATTGAACCCCCGCGGGGCGTATTATTTATTCTAAGGTCGAGTTTCAAAACCGCCGTTTTCGGGAAAGATTACGGAGGAAAAAATGTTTTTGTCGTAGAATCCTTACGTATTACAACCGCCCACATTTTGTAAAAAGGCGCGACAGCACTTGCTATTTTGCCAATTCGAGTTCTTACATATGATTTGATTTTTTTTTATTTATCAAGCTCTTTATACATATACTCATAAAGAGCTTATAAAAAGGATTATTAAAAAAATTATAACGAGTTATGGAGTGCTTTTAGTCTTGAATATTTCAATATTTTCTCACATGTAATACACACATTATGGCATAATATAAATTGAAAATTCTATTTAAATTTAAAAAAAATAATGCAGGTGGGACTCGAACCGGCATTCACAGGGTTCCAAGCCCTCTACTAATTGAGCTACTGTGTCACGGTGTTTTGAGCTACTTCCTTCAATTTAATTCCTTTACTATCCGTATACTAGGCATTTTTTTTGATACTGGTATTGATCATCTTACGCTACTATAAGAGTTTTTGCGAGTGATCGTAAATGAGTTAATAGATAAAAAAATAATTAGATCCAATTTTTTTGCATTTGACTAAATGTAAACGTTTACAACAGTTAGTCTTATTAACTTTTTTGGGTAAATTGTTGAAAAAGTGTATGTGTAGTGCGATTTTAAGATCCTATTACATGTCCAATAATTTACTGTTTGAAAAAATTAAAAGATTACCTATTTCTAATAGTTATTTTAGTTACGATAAGAGATAGAGTGTTGCCTTCCCCACACAAATTTGCTTTTTAAGTAGTCATAACCCAAACCCTGTCTCGTTGTAGCAATTTAACTTTTTGAATATTTACTAGTGGTTATGAGAAGTGTTTGAAGTTAGCAAAACTAATAATACACCGTAAACAATGTTTAATTAAAATCAGCTCCACAAACCATGTTCAAGTTAAAAACAGTATCCATGTCCTCATGAGGTGGCTGTAATCTAAAAGTTTGAATTTAAAGCAGACCTGCGAGAATTATGAATATTTACAAGTAGTTTTGAAGCGTATCAAAGCTTTGACGATTAATTGACAAGCCTCTTAGTATACTAATATGTCAGTATTTGAAATTAATAACCTACACGGTGGCATAACATAAAATATTTGTTACTTACCTTAATTAATACCTCCAGAATGGTAACTAAGAAAAGAAGAATACTGTCTGTAGTTTACGCGAGTAGTACACATTTAGTAAATGTTTATATTTATCGAGTTTTAAACCGTTCAAATGTTTCATTTAAAAGAATTATTTTATAAATTCTTCACAGCTTTTATCTTTTTATTGAAACTTTGTACTGATTATTTTCCGTGAATTAATTGCTGTGTGCCACAAACTCGGTTTCGAAAGGTAATTAAGAAATAACTGCACCATATCCAAACTTTAGCAATAAGCATTAATTGTTAAACTTCTTGGAGCTTTCGGCTTGTATTATAGGTAAATATTTTAAGAGTAACAGTTAAGTAAGGAGTTTAAAAGCAATTATAAACTAAGCCAGTATGATACTGTAGTTGTGGTGATTAATGTCTTGTGATACCGTAACTGTTATTTTAGAATAAACATTATTAATGTCTTTTCGACACACTCACACAAAAGAAAATTGATCAAACCAAGGACAAACGGCCTTATAGGTAAATAGCTATGTCTTCAAAGCAACCGCGATATAAAATTTTATGAGGCAAGACAAAAAAAAAAAAAAAAAAAAAAAAAGGGAATTTTTTTTTTTTTTTTTCCCTTTTTGGGGGGGGGGGGGCCTTTTTTAAAAAAAAACCCCCCCCCCCCAATAATTTGGGGCCCCCCCCCCATGAATCGAGTATTAATTTTTTAACATGATTCGATACCGAGATATAACGCTTTATCTTGTTATAGGTTTGGTCAACTGGGCAATGAAGGTAGGTATCGATAAAGATGCGTAAAAGATTAATTTAAAATATTGACTAGATAAAAAAAAACATTTTAACGATTCAAAACGCGACATATATTTGTTAAATTTATTTGAGAATTATTTTAACTTCTGCCCGACGTTTCCAATGCTTTGCGAAGCCGTGGTCACGGAGAGACTGAAGATGGAGGGTGTCTAAGACGTCAAAGTAATTACTACGCTACCGCCATCATAATATATATCGCGTTTAAAACCGTTAAAGTGTTTTATTTAAATGTGTACTACTCGCGTAAACTACAGACATTATATTGCCCTAGAATTGGTCATTTTTAACTTTGTACGTAATTACTAGTACCTACTGAAGAGATAAAAATCGAAATAAGCTTAATTGCGATACATTATCCTGACTCTAATTCATATGGTGTTATATAGCTCGTCATCAAGTTAATCAAAGATTTTGAATCTTAATCAGAACTGAAATAAGATACGGCAAGTGGCAAATCTTCCGCTTTAATTAATTACGACTAATACTGCTCACGTTTGCAACATGAAGAGTGTAGAGATTATGGAGAGATTATTTGTATAAAGATTATACTTTGATCAAATTATACTTGTTCGTCCAAGCTTGATGAAAGATGAAAAACTCCTGTTATATAATATCCACTAGTATTTTCGTTCTGGACAACTCGAGACCCCAAAACTTGTTCTAGCTTCAATACCTCTAACGTCTTTGTCCCCATTTTCCAGATGTTGGGTCTAACGAATTGAGAATCACAAATGAACTTTAAAAGGTAATGGAAGTCGAAACCCGACTCGTTGACATCCACGACAATAACGTCAAATAAACTGTCAAATATATTAAAACTAAGCCGAAATAGGTCGATAGTGCATCTTGTTTTATGGCCAAGGTATTTCACACACACTAGTCAGTCCTTCTTCTAATAGAAAAAATAAGAAGAGGTAAATAAACCGGACTTTTTTTAATATGAAAGATATCTTTATTGACCTGTAATATTAGCCATCCCCTCTGTAAGAGGACGTTTAATAAATCACCTTTTTTGGTAGACACCGTTAGAAATATGATATTACTTTCTATCGACGGCCTCTCCTAAATTGCAATGTATATATCCCGAACGTTCTTATAACTTTGTCCTTTTTGCGACTTATCTTATTAGTTTGTTTTTATTCAGGTCAAACTATATGTATTGTTTAAATAAACTATTTATAACAAATTATTTTTAATATAACCAATTAACAAACCTCTTTACATACATGTTTAAGTCATCTACTAATATTAATTACATTATGTCTAAGTTATGGGAAATGACACTAGATACACTAGAATCTAGATACTAGATAGATAGTAAGTTTATTATTAAACTATTTCATAGTCTAAATAATTTAATAAAAATGAGGCTCATATATTCATTATAACGGATAGTCCGACTCACGTAATATGTTAATTAACCTTATTTTTAAAGTGTATACGGAATCTGAATATTATCGCATTTAACAAGTGTATACTTTAATATCGCTTAACAGCATAAATCAACCGTAAAATATTATAATTTATTCATTATACGGGGAAGAGTTATTAAGTTCTTAAATGGGAGTGAAAGTTTGTATTGGTCAAAACAACTAGTAATCGAACTAACATAGATACAAAAATATGTATTCAATACAGAGAGAAAAGTAATAAGTTATAAAGTTAAGTACTGCATTAATAATCACACCAACACTATGATTTAAAAAAGAAATTTTAAATTTTAAATAAAATTGATAATGATTGAATTAAAAATTCATTTGCCTTTAACTTTGTCAGTCTTATGTTTTAGTAGCTGTGTCAGCGACATCGTCCGCGTAGAATAGATATTTTGGTCGTCAAAATTTGTTTATTCAAACCTCCTTCTCATTTTTATAGATTATAACCCATGACGTCGGTCGCGTCCTGTCTATCTTGTAAGTGAATGTTAAAAGATAGACATATAGGATCGGGGTAAGTTTTTAAAACATTTAAAAATAATCTTTTTTCATAGAAAATGAATTTTCCACATTTTCCGCAATTTCTTAGCTTCTTTAAGTGAAAGCGCGTCTTAAATCGCGCACTTCGTCAATACATGCTGTAACACAAAAATAATTTTAAAATACTTTAACGGTTTAAAACTCGATATATGCAAAGCATCCGAAACGTCGAGGCGTATTCAAAAATAATTTTCAAACAAGTTTAACTAAAATATATCGCGGTTTAAACCGTTAAAGTGTTTCATTAAATGTGTACTACTAGAGTAAACTACAGACAGTACTGAGATGCTTATTACCAATATAAAATAATATCAACACGATAGAGATAGACAAAGTTGGAATTAAAAATTTTAATTTATTTTATAGAATAACCGGATCAACTGGTATGTTTGCTCTCATAAGAATAAAATGTTGTATTAGTAGAACTTTAATCGAATTCTTATGTTGTTGGGAACCCTCTGAGAACTCATAAAAACACACTTGGCCTATTCAGAATTACAATTAGCATAATTGAATGACAACCGTGGGGCTTATTCGATTTTGCAAATCGCGGGATATAATTATTAAATATTCATCACTGGATGGTTTTAAAAAGTCACTTGAAAAACGGCCATCGTTCAGCACATCATTATTTTTCGGGCTGTTCGGCCGACGTGAGATCAAACGAGATCATAATTCTTCGAGCAACCGAGGAGTTAACATCTCCTGATGATACACGTCCGCTCGTGATGGCGAAACGTCGAGAACCTCTTCTGGCTCTCGTCGGCCGAACAGCCCGAAAAACAATGATATGCTGAAGTCACTCGAAATTACAAAAAATATTCCAAAATTATTTTAGTTAAATTATTTGAAAGACCAAAACACACTGAGAAATGGACTGAAGTCTATACAAAAAAAAGTATTAATAGAATTACGACTTAGTCAGCGACTTTCTAATAATTTTTTTTTCACGATTATGCCCGATAGCAATGTTTGAGGAGGACAGACGATCATTAGTTATTTCACTTACCATCAAGTGTGTTACTTACGATATAAAAAAGATATGTTGTCGACCTATTTTAACTTTGGATATTCGATTTGAAAAAGCGTAGTTCATTTGTGTGCGGTAGTTCGTAACCGGGCGGAATTTAGATATTCCTACCACACATTTAAAATCCAGATTACCGTAGATGTCAACATGTTCCAGAAAAAGTATAATTGAAAACATGTTGGACATGTTAAATCAAGAATAAAAGTTATATAACATAAAATTATTATTTTTTCTCAAAAATGTAGAGATATATAAATGAGATAAATACACAAACAAGGTTTAATAAGTTTATTAACGTAACATATCTTATGTTTTTTCCCGAATCATTGCGAAACGAGATTTTATGAACATATAATCAAATTAATTGCATGGAACAAACTGCACAACATCAACAACATTATGATTACTCTGTTCTTCAAGTTCAAAGTCAAATGTCATGGTTATAGACCTCAATGAAGTCTGTGACCAAATAATATGCAAATTAGTAAGAAAGATTCTTCGTGAGTTTAAAATAAAATATTTTAAACTCACGAAACAAATTAAGAAAGATCTTTTTTAAATAAAGTTCTTTCACTACCTGTATCAGCGACTTCGTACGCGTAGAATAGTAATTTAAGTTTATCTTAAAAGATAGACGTTTGCTGTCCTAACATTTTTTAAATAATTCTTTCGTATATATTTTTTGGATCAAGCAGTTTTCCAATTTAATTCCTCCTAATTCCTTTGGTAAAGGATCTAACGAACACAAAAAACATTCGAAACAGTCGTTCCTGAGATTAGCGCTTTGAAACAAACAAACTCTTCAGCTTTATATATTAGTTTAGATGACTTTACAATTCGGAATGGATTTAAAAAACTCATACACAGTTAATATATAAGAATTCCAACTTTTGTCTAATTTATTTCGTTCGGAATTGTATTATTCTGGATATTGTGATAAGCAAAGGCCGCTTTGAAAGATTGCACGTCGATTTTGCGCTGTCATTGGGCTTAGGAATTACAGTATTATAAATGAGCACATTACACAATGTTTGAAAAAGAGAGAGCTTTGAAAAGGGTCGTAGGTAAATTGATCTGTTTGTCCATTGACGTCATGTGGTCCGTAACCGAAATCTAAGAGTGAAAGGAGGCTGTACAAAAATGAGGACACATATATTTTTATCAGTAAAAAATCCCGTTGCCCTTATGTGTGACTTGGGGTGGAAAATTCTGTGTCCGGTGTACATTTGACCTTACCGGCAGTAGTTGGTACTTTCGTCACTTTTTCGTCTCACCCGAATGAAATTGTGGTACTTTGTTTAACGCAATGCCATGGCGTTTTTACATATAATATGTATTGTCTATTTGTTAATTTGATCAAAAACGCCATAAAAATTATATTGAAAATTACGTACACATTTTAGATTATTAGTTAATCTTTTACACGACGAAATATTTCGACACTTTAACGATATCTATTGTAAATTTAAAGGTGATTATCACTGATGACGGTGATATCCACACTGAAAATAATTACAGGTAAACAAAGTTTTTTATATCATGACGAAATTATGTCAAACGTAAAATTGAAATTCCCCTTAGGGCATTAACAATCACAATCACGTTGTTTAAAATGCATATCATCAATATTATATACAATTTATTTATTGAACTAAAATGTAATGTTCAACGGATTCGTTGGTCTAATTGTAGCAATGTGTTGCTAATTATCGAGGGGTCGCGGGTTCGATCCCTATCGGGTCCAACGTTTCAAATTTTTCTAAAACGCGTTGGGTTTTGTCTGAAACTCCGGATGGTATCGAATATCGAAATTCCGTCCGGGTCTCGAACTACGTTTAAAGGTTAAAAAGACGTGAGTTTAATCGCGTTTCGATTGCAGTCTGTGGATTTCCGAATATCAGAGTCAAAATAGGCCGACAGCGCATCTTGTTTAGATGCAATACGGTGGGCTATTTTACCTACCATCTTGACTGTCCTCTTTCATAAATAAAACTATATTTTGTATACCTATACAAGCTTACATATTTAAATCAACCACGTTGAACGTTTCAAAGCATACTATTTTAGGGCTAATGTAAACAGTTAAAAGTATTTATTTAAAATTAGTGCTATTAGCGAAAACTACATACAATACTTAGTATTATGGATTTGAGCGATTTGTAATTACAGTTTTAGGCGTTGATCGTATTGTTACACGATATGGCGGGTTAAAAGGTTTGTGTTGTTATACAATTATTTAAAAGCAAAATGACTACAATCAGAATACGATTACTTAAAGCATGTTGGATCGTGTAATCTTCAGGCGCTAGATTAAACGTGTACTTAAAATAATTGTGATTTTTTTTGTGCAAATTAGATATATAAAGTTAAATAAGTTTTCAAACGTCGCAAGTATTAAATTGCGCGAGAGGTGCACATAGTCTGAAAAAAATCGATAATGACGTGTAGGTGTCCTACATAGGTACATAGGTAGCTCAGTTCGTTAGAGCAACAGCACGGATCGTTGTCGATGCCGGTTCAAGTCCTGTTGCCTGTGTTATATTTTTGTTTTCTTTTTAAAATTGATTTCGGACAACGTACGGATTGCCATTGAATGCTATTTAATTTCCCAAATCTTTTTATCATCATCATCTAAAATGTTCCCATCTTTCTGAAAGGTGATGGTGATGATGAAAACTTTTTTTGTTGCAATCCAAATGCTATGTATTTACGTTTTGTATCTTTACCATTACAAATTTAAAGAGTTTGTTTATTTGGTTGAAACCAGTTATCTTTGGTTAGTATAACGTTTATTTTTCGTTTATATCCAAACTTACATCTATAAACGTAGTGTCAGTTCGCCATTGTTAAACATTATCATTTTATACGTAGAAAACAGACAAGCAAGATACGCTCTCGATTTATTTTAGCCAATATATTATGTACTACCATTTGACTAACGAGACTGTCAGAATGCCAGGCATTATGCGAAAGAGGCGAACCCTGGAAGGGGTCGAATCGTGAAAAACATTAGAATCTGGACACACGATCAACACGCCTATAAATCGAGCAGTCGCTCGTCCCTTGCCCCACGTGGGGGTAACGGGTTCTACTCGTGTTTTATGTTCGTATAAAAAAATGTTCTATATTTTTCTAACTCTATGTATAATATTTTTATATCGTAACATTCAACTTTTTCCTGTACATGGAATCTGATGAATTCGTGAAAATTCGGAGCCTTAAAGTTTATACGCACGTGATACAAATGGCGTGAATTTATTAAAACTTTTCACTCAAGAGTAACACGGCCCATTTATGAAGTACTGGCTGTGCCCGCCACTTCGTCCGCGTGAAATATTTATTTTGGCCATCTTATTATTTATTTTTCCAAACAATTTCATCAGCTTAGTAAATTATAGAGCGCTGTTACCCACGATGTCGTCAGCGTCCCGTCGTTCATGTAACTTAATCTTCAAAGATAGACATATACTGTCGCGGCTTTTGTTAGGCTAATTTCTTAAGGCAAATCATTCTGTCAAATAATATGTTTGGTTTCTGAACACGTTTTCGCAACGCACACAACGGAAGCCCACAAAGCTGAATAATTTTCTCCGTTTCCACACTTTCTTCTGTTTCTTGCTTCTTTGGTCGAACCATGTTGTTATATAACCTTAAGCCTGGATAAATTGTCTATCCAACACCAAAATTCGATGCGAGAAATTTCCAATACGAACCAGTCGTTCCTGAGAGCGTTCAAACAAACAAACTCTTCATTATAATAATTTTAGTATAAATAGGTATACGGTTCTAGAGCCGGAATAGAAACGAAATAATACTTGAAAACAAATTCGGTTGGATAAAACTTGTAGTGGTGTGGCTTTTATTTGTGTATGTCACACCAGTTATTCAGTGTTTAACGTAAGGGTAGAGAAAAACAATTTTGTACTATCACACTAAATATATATTTTATAGAATACATGTTTATTATTCTAAACACAGATACAATTTGTAAATAACACAATAGCATGCGTTCTTCGTGAATAATATGAACGAAAATACATGATTGTGTAAACACAGTGCAACCAGAAGCATTCCCAAACCAAAAAGCTGGAATTTGAACGCATTATGGCGCGTAGAAGGCGTTAAAATAATTTTAGCACTAAATATAGGGAATGTTATTACTTTTATAGACTAACCTGTATCAGCGACTCCGTCCAGCGTTTAGTCGCTATTGCAAGTTTACCTTAAAAGATTTTTACAATAACAAGGACATTTTTTTAGATCATTTAAAGAGGAGTCATTCTATCACACAATTTTTACGTTTCTTGAACCGTTTTTTTCAGGTCTCAAAAATGAATAATTTTCCTTTCTCGATAAATGCTCTGAGTAACATTAAAAGATTTTTTTCAATTCGAACGAGTAGTTCCTGAGATTAGCGCGTTCAAACAAACTCTTCAGCTTTATCTATTTGTATATATTGCTCATATCATATTTATGATATCATTTTATAAATTCAAGATTTACGTTTGAATTACAAATTATTTGTTAATTCACTGCACATAATTAAGCAGTAATAAATTAATGTGAACTTCGCATACAGTCCCTTAATTAAATGTTGTCAGTGACAAGATTGTTAGTTATGACGGGTCATATTCTAATCCTTATTACGTTAGAAGTTTATAAAATTAAATCCGGTGTCACGAGGAGGGACATTTTGATAAGCTCAATTCTACGTTGCACTGTCTTCATAGTGTTGATGTTTGAAAACTAATAAATAGTTCTACCAAAGCCAAACAATATCTCTACGAGTATCTTTATCTATATATAGTATCTATATACCTATGTATAGTTTTGAGCTGCATTTTACAGATATAAATAAATAAATACAAGAGTTGAGTAGTTTAACCATAATATGTAATTCGTATGTGTATGTGTGATTTACATTACATTAGACCATATTCAAAAACAAATTCTACATTTTCACATAGTATCAAAAATACAGTAATAGTCGGTAAATTTAATTAGTTTAGTTAAACCAAATTTATATTAATTAGATCTTGTGTGTCTAAAGTTTACGCGTTTAATACTAATTAAAATAAAATACTTTTAACGGTTTCAAATGTATTTGTTAACTTTTTTTACAATTTATTTAAACTATGACGCGACGTTGCTGATCTTGGCGGATGTCCAAAAATTGAATTAGCGGCATCTGTTTAAAGTAAATAGTAAATAAGTTAACTTATATATATCGTGTTTTAAACCGTTAAAAGTGTTTTATTTTTAAAATGAATCTGTTTGTTAGTTTTGAATATTGTTGTAGAATTATAAGTATTCGTTAAATATTTTATAGCGTTTGATTAAAAATTTATATTTTGACATAATATAATATGTAGAATGCAGTATGATGCTATTATTTTAATGCAAATGCATTAAGCTTTTAACTATTTACGAGTGGCCCTTAATGTAAAGCGTCATGCATAAGTATCATTAAACCTTATCAGTATTTATTAATTAAATGTGAAGCGAATATAAAAGGCACGCATATATAGTGGGTTCGAGTTCTATCAAAATCCATTCGTGTGGTTGACATATTTTTGTTTTACTAATCAACTTTAATTCCGAACAAATAATTCATCCCAATTTTTTAGAATCACCCAAATTTTATTTGAACAGGATTTGAATATAGGACTTCCGCTCTGTGGATTATTTTAATTAACGAAATATTTATTGATTGGGGATTGGGGATTGGGGATACTTAGTTCAGTATTACTCGTCTATCAAAAATGTATTATTTTGTACTGGAGATCAAGCCACAACAGGTCTTCTTCTCGCATTTTGTTTTACTGTTTTATATGGCTAAAGTATTTCACTTTCCGTCCGTACTCAACCCTATCTCTCTAAAAGGAAATTGGGAGATATTGTAAAGGAAGTTGAGAGAAAGAGAAAGGTCGTAAAGTTGGTGCACAGGTAAGTGTCACGTTATTTTAAGCGGTTTGATAGGCCGTCGCCATAGCAACACTGATTCCCTAGACAGAACCAAGAGCCTAACAAAAGGCCTTTAATTAAGTTAATTTATATATAGATTTATAGTGTACAAGTATATCAATACAACAGACGTACTACAGTAGCGAACAAAGCCTACACAATTGATTACTTTTCTGTATGTAAACAGCTGGCTTCAGAGGTTAATGTTGTCACACATATGAAAATATATTTGAATCATTTATAAGTAGACATTTAAAAACTATTATATTATATTTTCAGACATAGAATATGTAAATATAAAGTCTCTTTTGTTTTTGTTTTGTTTTTTTTGCTTTATTTCAACTGCTTTTCTGTTACATGATTCATATATATACTTCTCTTAGTCAAAATGTTTTATTATTTTTGATGAAAATTATTATTTCCATCAAAATGTCAATTTTTTTTAAACAGTTTTATTTAGCTCAACCCTTAGGGAGTTTATTTATTTGGGTTAAAATTATAAATTGAAATTTAAGCACGTTCTCGTTGTCAGATTGATCTGTAATTTGGTACACACATTTAATTTAGATGACAATACCATATAATAAAAAAATATTATAAATCCAAGATGGCCGACGATACAAGATGGCGGATTACATATTTTTCCTTAACCCCCTCAATATGGGTATTAAATGAAAGGGCTACACTAGTAAAAAACGATGATTATGTCAAATTTTAAATATTTTGTAGTTTTCAGTGCACAAAAAATAGACTTAAAAGATTTTTAAATTGATACTTGTTTACATTGACAACCAATTTTTATCTCCTCATTATACAAAGCGCTTTGAAGTTAAGGCTCATATTTTTCATGTTGCTTTAATATTGAACTTATTGAGATATTAACTCCTAACTTTCGTCTCGTACGTTAATACGAATACTTCAAACGCTCTTGATTTCCACGTTCTGAATTTAAATAATAACATTTGTTCCAGATTGGCATTTGGAACGTCTTTGATTACGCATGTCGAAACATGGTGAACGTAGGCAACAATACCACATCATATGATGAAGTTTTGTATTCTACCGAACTTGTACATCAAAGGGAATCTACCGGCGTATTGATCACAGAGACATGGTCGACACAGAAATGCTTGGAACACAACATTGTAAACACGTCCAGCGACGAGTTGACGAACAGAATTTTCTTCTACAACGGGACCGAAGTTATGTGTTTAGAGCCCGCCCCTATTCTAACGGGGAGCACAATAATACGCGCCAGCATTTTATCAGCAATGGCGATGTTATCATTTGTGGGTAACTTCGCGACGATGATAAGCGTTCAAAGAGGAAAGCGGGGACGGCGGAGGACGCGGCCATCTTGGACGGCGATATACAGCCTGATATTTCAACTGAGCATAGCGGATTTGCTAGTCACGATATTTTGTATAGCCGGCGAGGCGGGGTGGTCGTTTTCAGTGCAGTGGTATGCCGGGAATGTTGGCTGCAAACTGTTTAAATTCCTCCAAATGTTCTCATTGTATCTAAGCACGTTCGTTCTTGTCCTTATCGGGGTAGATAGATGGTTAGCTGTGAAATATCCCATGAAAAGTATGGCTACAGCCACGAGGAGTACTAGATTAGTAATCATCGCTTGGATTCTAAGCTTTTTATTAAGTTTGCCTCAGGTGAGTAAAGGGTTAATTAAAACGGACATGTTTTTGTACAGTTAAATTAATTAAAGCAGAGATGACCTTAATTATAAGCCTGGTAATATTTTTGTATACCTTATTGTTAAAATTTTAAATCAAATTTACGCAAAAAACCGATGTTAACATCATAGAAGCATAAAGTTTAAAAAAAAGTAATTTATAATAATACCTAGTCTGCAGTTTAAGCCAGTAGAACACATTTAAATAAAACACTTTAACGGTTTAAAACGCGATATATATTAGTTAAAAATTATTTTTAAATACGTTTCACTATATATATCCCATCTTAAACCCTTAAATTGTTTTATTTAAATACCGCCATACTGATTTTTCCTGCAGTATAAGCAGAGCATAAAATCAAACATTAATTAGTTTGTAAAGTATAACATCGTAATATAATTTCTAAAGCTGATCATTAATCTTCAGCATTTAAAGGGTTAGAATAGCCACGTTAACGTACCAGATCGTATTAACAGGCGTTTCTTTAGAAATTTTTGTAAATTGGTAATGAAATTTCCAAGAACTAAACTACTTTTCTTTTATTATCAATACCTACAATGTTTGATTTAGTAAGTTATTGTAATTTTAAGTAAATTTGATTTCGAGGATTTTTATATAGTTAAAAGGATATTTGCAGGCTATAAAATATTTATGTTTCATATCGTTAACAACAAAATCGTTTAAGTTCTGGTTAAAAATAATAATAAATAGGAACAAACTCTTTTCCTTTTTTTTTGTAATGATAGAGGAGGACAGATAAAGATGGGATTCACTTAATAGTAAGTGATACACCCCAGCCTATAGCATCCACAGATGCGCTGTCGACTTATATTGGCTTTGGATAGAAACTTAATTATATATTGTTATATTGAACACTCGTGACAATATAAAGCAAATAAAAACTACGACATAATGTATTAAAGTTTTAAAACGGTTGCCTAATATTCTACTAGGCACGAATTTGTCTTCAATTATGAGTTAGCAAACGATTCGGTCAAGTGGGTAGTTTAAATTTGGAACAGAACTTCACTTTTACGGAGGTATCTTTTGTGTACTATACTCAACATTCTAATCCTTTCAGACTATAGTATTTAGAGTGGCAAAAGGACCATTTGTTGAGGAGTTCTATCAATGTGTTACTCATGGATTTTACACGGAGAGGTGGCAGGAACAAGCGTATACTACACTGTCCCTGGTTTTCATGTTTATTCTTCCACTGATCATACTGCTCAGCACATATGTGTCTACAGTTAGAACTATAGCAAGTAAGTTTCATATATTTTTTATTAAGTTTAAGTTAAGTATTGCAATTGTCATTATATAATTAAGAATGTCGTCGTCTGTGGCAGCCGGTTCAAGTTGTCCCCGTGTCGAATTTTTTAAAATTTAAATCTAAATTGGCTACTGTCTATAGTTTACGCGAGTAGTACACATTTAAATAAAACACTGTAACGGTTTAAAACGCGATATATTAGTTAAACTTATTTGAAAATGATTTTTAACTTCGGCCCGACGTTTCGGATGCTTTGCAGCAACCGTAAAACGTCATTTTCAAATAAATTTAACTTCGAATTTGGATGTCTCATGAGATCTAAAATGTTATAATTAATGATTCCTTTCAGAAAGCGAAAAAGTATTTCAACCTGAAACAAGACGAGAGAAATATCTAACCCCCGACATGAATCGAAGGAGACTCATAGACCGAGCCAAAATGAAATCGCTTCGAATGTCAGTGGTTATCGTAGCCGCATTTGTGATATGGTGGACACCGTACTATATTATGATGATAATATTTACCTTCCTTAATCCGGATAAACGAGTGAGTAAAAAAAAAAAAAAAAAAAAAAAAAAAAAAAAAAAAAAAAAAAAAAAAAAAAAAAAAAAAAAAAAAGGGGGGGGGGGGGGGGGGGGGGGGGGGGGGGGGGGGGGGGGGGGGGGGGGGGGGGGGGGGGGGGGGGGGGGGGGGGGGGGGGGGGGGGGGGGGGGGGGGGGGGGGGGGGGGGGGGGGGGGGGGGGGGGGGGGGGGGGGGGGGGGGGGGGGGGGGGGGGGGGGAAAAAAAAAGGGGGGGGGGGGGGGGGGGGGGGGGGGGGGGGGGGGGGGGGGGGGGGGGGGGGGGGGGGGGGGGGGGGGGGGGGGGGGGGGGGGGGGGGGGGGTTGGGGGGGGGGGGGGGGGGGGGGGGGGGGGGGGGGGGGGGGGGGGGGGGGGGGGGGGGGGGGGGGGGGGGGGGGGGGGGGGGGGGGGGGGGGGAAAAAATAAAAAAAAAAAAAAAAAAGGGGGGGGGGGGGGGGGGGGGGGGGGGGGGGGGGGGGGGGGGGGGGGGGGGGGGGGGGGGGGGGGGGGGGGGGGGGGGGGGGGGGGGGGGGGGGGGGGGGGGGGGGGGGGGGGGGGGGAAAAAAAAAAAAAAAAAAAAAAAAAAAAAAAAAAAGAGGGGGGGGGGGGGGGGGGGGGGGGGGGGGGGGGGGGGGGGGGGGGGGGGGGGCGGCCCCCCCCGGGGCCCCCCCCGGGGAGAGGCGGGGGGGAGGGGGGGGGGGGGGGGGGGGGGGGGGGGGGGGGGGGGGGGGGGGGGGGGGGGGGGGGGGGGGGGGGGGGGGGGGAAAAAAAAAAAGGGGGGGGGGGGGGGGGGGGGGGGGAAAAAAAAAAAAAAGGGGGGGGGGGGGGGGGGGGGGGGGGGGGGGGGGGGGGGGGGGGGGGGGGGGGGGGGAGAAAAAAAAAAAAAAACCGGGGGGGGGGGGGGGGGGTGGAAAAAAAGGGGGGGGGGGGGGGAGGAGAAGAGAGAAGAAAAAGAGAGGGGGGGGGGGGAAGGGGGAGGGGGGGGGGGGGGGGGGGGGGGGGGGGGGGGGGGGGGGGGGGGGGGGGGGGGGGAGGCCCCCCCCCCCCCCCCCCCCCCCCCCCGGGGGGGGGGGGGGGGGGGGAAAAAAAAAAAAAAAATTTAAAAGGGGGGGGGGGGGGGGGGGGGGGGGACCCCCGGGGGGGGGGGGGGGGGGGGGGGGGGGGAACCCCCGGGGGGGGGGGGGGGGGGGGGTTGGGGGGGGGGGGGGGGGGGGGGGGGGGGGGGGGGGGGGGAAAAATGGGTGGTGGGGGGGGGGGGGGGGGGGGGCCCCCCCCCCCGGGGGGGGGGGGGGGGGGGGGGGGGGAACCCAAAAAAAGAAAAAAACGGGAGGAAGAAGAATTAAAAAAAAAAAAAAAAAATATTTTTTTTTTTTTTTTTGGGGGGGGGGGGGGGGGGGGGGGGGGGGGGGGGGGGGGGGAAAAAAAAACCCGGCGGGGGGGGAGGTATTTAAATGTTTTGGGAAAAAGGGAAATGGGTTTTTTTTAAATACACCCCGGTTGGTGGGGGGGAAACAAAAAAAATGGGGCCGCCCCGGGGGATATTATACGTGCACACGAGTACCACACACTTGTATGTCATTTTTATAATTTCATACAAACGTGGAATAATTCATATTTATTATTATCCAACTCGAATTGTTCTCTAACAAGTTTCATCACGAAATGTCGGGAAATTTCGTGGAAAATTTGATTAATTAAGGTAGACGTGACAGGTGGTCGTCCTCGCTAACGTGCCTATATCACAAAAATATGCCAGTGATATTATTTTAAAGATTACGGATTAGGAGTACAACAGAGTGTTGATAGAACGAGCGTCAATTAATTCTTAAGTTATTCTTTATTATTGTAAAAGTACTAATGTATTCGTCAAGTAGGTATTAAATATTTTGAATCGGCGTTGCAAAGAAGTGGTAGGAATTCATACTTCAAAAAGACAGTTTATGAGTTTGACTCTGATTAAATCTTGCATGTTTATTATTCAATTTTAATTATTTTCAGTATTTCAATTAGGTTTATGGACATAAAATTGTGGTTATCCAACAAAGTGCAACATACGCTTCGTTAGTCTTAGGAATTTTACAATCTTCAAAGCAGACATATAGCTAAGAAATTGGTTTATAAACGCTTCTTATAAAACTCTTAGGCAAATCGCATTGTAAGCATTTGTAAATACAGCTTTGTAAATCATATCTGATCAGAATATCCAAAGCTTAAATGGTAAGACAGCTTATCAAGCTTAAATCTTGTATGGCTATTAGGATATTTGACTTACCATAAAGTAAACCACATGCTTCATTCTCATGTTCTCTTATAAAAAATATAAGTATGTATTGGTAAACGAAAGTTTAAGTATCTTTAATTGTTCCAGCTAAGCGACGAGTTACTTTCCGGTATATTCTTCTTCGGAATGTCCAATAGCTTAGTGAATCCTGTTATTTATGGCGCATTCCACTTGTGGCCGAAAAAACGCCCTCGCTACAGCGATAAGTATGCATTGTTTTTACATCCCTCGCTCTTTTGTCGATGTTAAAATAATGGATAAGGGCGCAAAAAGTCAAGAGAGATGGATTGACTTGGAACCAGACAAAGGCCTTATAGAAAATACAATGTACACATATGTTGGAAAAATTTGTCATAAACAAAGAGTTTAATTAGAGAGACATTTTAATAGATATTAATATCATCAAATATTTAAAATAGGGTTGATGGATATATTTCTTCTTTTTTTATTTGCGCAAGTGATATAAAAGCCAGTTGAAGTCCACGTCTTCTGCTAACTATTGACATTCGATATTAACATTTGGATATCTTCCATTGGTTATCCAACTCTCACTGGCCCCTTCAAGCCTTCCGGTTTCTTGACAAGTTATTATTATTTACCCTATCTTTAATATCACGTTTTGCTATATTCTCAATTCCCATGTATATTTCTTACCTACTATATTTCCTCTTTTATGATACACAATTTATCAGATTTTATGAAATTTTGTGCTTTGTAGTCCCATTCTACACGTAAATAGTTACAATTTAAACTTTTTCCCAGGGATTCAGGTGGGAAGCATGGTTCCTTATTCCGACGAGGCGACCCGACCTCTTCAATTCGTCTGACAACGATAAGATCTTTGCGATCTTCAGCGAAATACACAAACGGCCAGCACAACATGAGTATATTATAACAAAACGTGAAACCTCACCTTCAGTCTTGGACGATTAGAGAAGAGAGTAGTCATAAGGAAAAATAGACAATATGAAATTGTGTGTGTGATTAAAATGTTTTTAAGAAATAAGTGAATTGTTTAGTTGAGAAATGATATGGTATAGTAAAATAAGTCAAAGTCTGTGAACAAATATACATATATGCGTTATTCACGCCAAACACTCTCACTTCGTTGAAAAATAAATTCTATATAATAACAACGATGGATTTTTTTTTCCATTTTTGGCAATAAAAAGTCTCTGAGCTTGTTTTTGGTAAATTAGTTTATTTGCCTTGTGTAAATTGGAGATTATTTGGGAGGCAATAAATTTGTTGATATTATTACTCTTAACAAAAAAATATTGTATAGTCAATTTGACGCCTAAAACAATTATCAAACAGATTAAATTTGTTCATAAATTGATTCTAGTCATTGTAGATTAAGTATAAAATAAGTGAACATTAAGTAAGAACGTAAAATTTGTGTTTTAAGCTATATTAAGTCTTATTAACTGAAGTGTCATTCTCATAGCCACAAGAAACACTTATTCATAGTACAGCCTTTTAAGAATATATAAAAAAAAAAGAAAAAATACTATTAGAAATTAAATTTATTATTATTATTAAAGTGTATTCAGAAAATTCATTTGCAGATAATATGTCTCTTAAAATCTTTGTGGGTTAAACATTGTATAAAAAATTCGTTACTGAGGTCAAAGAAAGTATCTTACCGTTATGTGATTCTACAATAAGAATTGGAATATAAGGCTGCTTTTCGTTTTTTTTATATTATATATTTCATTGTACGATAACTTACTTGATAATTTGATTGATACAAAAACAATCATGTAGAAAATGAAAATCCATTTGACAGACAAAATAGAGCTTTTCCAACAAGATTTGCTACTAAGACAAGTTTATAAATAATATTGAAAAGCTATTGGCAGTCTTTGAAATTGGAAATAGTTAGTCTTTTTAGGAATAAAATGTTTGTACAGTAGTGAAAGCTACACATCAGGTACACAGAACTTTTTCAAACGATGTATGTAATTATTATGTAAAAATAAAAATGTTTTACTATTGCAATGGTTTTATTTAAAGTGACAAACCTATGTTAAGCGCTATTGCGCATTGTCAACTGGTCGCCGGCGACTGAGTCTCCTGCGATCGTAAGTTGCTATGGTTTTTACGCACTTTTCTCAGCTGACTTCAGCGTACTAAAGCTATATACTTACTTTAAATAAACAATGTAATATAACTTGTATTAATACACATTTATAAAAAGGATTTGAAAGAAATATTTACACGCGAAAATTACAAAGTATTAATGTAAAATCCATTTATCGTTTACCCTTGGGCAACTACAACGACAACTTATTAAAACAAAAAGTTTTATGATGTTTGTTAAAGGATAAAATATTCAATTTACGCCTTATTTCACAAAAGTATTGTACTTTATAAATAAAAAACATAATGTAATTACTTGCCCATCCATTATTTAGGGGAAGGTAACTTAATTCTTAAACTTCGGCAGGTCAATTTCTTAATTGTAATTGTCCGGTTAAAGTTTCAGTAAGGGAAGAACTTCATTGTAATAAAATTCCTTGTCTGTATTCAGTTACAAATAAATAATACAATAAAATATTAAGCCCCTTTGTATTTTAAATGACATTAATGTCCCACTAACGTTTTACATGTGACAATTGGTAGAAATATAAATGTTTGTTACTTCTCTTCACCAAAATAAAGATACGCAAAGGTTATCGCTTGCGTAGTTAAGTATAATTTGTAAAAGTCGGGTCACAATTATTATAAATATGTATATAAGTAAAAATCGACAATAAATTGAAAAAAAATTCCGGCATCTTCAGCGTTCCATTCTGGTGCTCTACCAATTGAGCTACCGAGATTTTTAAATATATATAGTGCCTTCTTCATGTGCAATAACATGAAAATAAAAATAATAAAGTTTGCAAATGTATATAAGTATTATTTCGCATTTGAAGGCTCAAAATGGTTCCTAATTAAAAAAATTGATATAATAAAGACTCCAATTGCTATACTTATTAGTTGTTATAAAAATCTTTTAAGATTATTAACATTATGAGTTCAATAAATAAAACACAATGACTCCAATAACTGTAACATAATATTGTTAATTGAGTGGCGTTAGATAAAATTCAATCATAATGATGAAGTCATTTTCCAATTACTCGGAAACAAACCGCCTTGGGCAACATAGGGGTCTCCTTTTATATTACCTAAGGTATATACGAGTATATATAGGTCTACTTTCAACCTGACCTTCTTATTTAATGACCCGAATGATATTTCGCGAAACACACAGTTTTTTATAGTATCGCAAAAATATTAGATTACTTGCTGTCCCTTGGTCGAGTGTTATATTAGATGGTTCGATTATTAAACATTGTGTACAAACTAATACGAGTTCTTCAGTTAATCTTTACTTTCAAAAAACACTATTAACGTTTTATAATGCAAAATATATTTGTTACTTATTATCAGTGGTCGTAGAGTTATTTTTTTTTTTAATTTTTATGTAGATAAAACACTTAAACTGTTTAAAATTTAACTGATGTTGAGTTAAACTTATTTGAAATGTATTTTAACTACGGCCCGACGTTTCGGATGGTTTACATCAGCCATGGTCACGGGGAGACTAAAGAAAGGTGTCTTTGACGTCAAAGTAAAAACTGCTTCGCAAGCGCCAGTAGTTGTGTTTTATTTGAATGCATACCTCGGGTAAACTACAGACAGTATTTACATGTCCACAACTCCAACCACAAACGATAAATTAGACTTAAACCCATTATTTTAGTCTAAAAGTACATCGTCTGATTAACTTAGATGTAAGATAAGTTTTTTTTACATGTCTCGATGTTAGCTTGCGTGCCTAATACTACAAATGTATTTAACCTTTCGTTATCACATCACGTGCCAGTACTTCCTGCGTAATTGACTATTAATTCCGATTTATCTGAGGTTAAGCCTTCAGTTCGATATCATGAGATCTAATCTGTTCTCGGCGCCTATGCCAAATCGTTTCCGTTTAATGGCCATTTTGAAGTATTACAATAATTTTAAATTTCATTTGCATATCAATATGCAAATTTAAATATTTGATGTTTTTAAATATGGTCTGAAATTCGATAGTAGAAGTAAAACCCGTGAAATTATAATCTATTGATTTTTAGTTACCAAAGCCAGAAAAATAAGTGAAATCAGAGAATAAGTTAAAAGTTTGTCTGGCCTCACCATAGAAAAATAAAATCAAGAAAACTATTTGCCCTAGTCCAAGGAACATCAAAATTTAACGTTGATCTTATATTCGACAATAGGTCGAATATAAGATCTGGTATAAATAATATACCAGATTAGAAAGTCTATAAAATTACGCCAAGAAACATAATCAATTATATTATTGAAAGATTGTTTAGAAAAGATTGCGTTAAACATTAGAGTTCCTAGTTTGAATCCTAAAAAATTAATTGCTCCGGTCGGGCGAAACTGTTCATTTGATTGCCAGTAATTGAAACCGATCAAATGTGTTCGCTCCATGCGCTACAGAGGGAAAAAGAATTACTTACGCTTTGCATTCTGTTATATGTTGACCTAAGCATAGGAAGTATCTAATTAGTTAAAGATAATCTCGCTAGCCTTCCACATTACGTAGGTGTGAGAATTTTATCGCCAAATACGGGTTCATACCATACGTGACGAAGCGTCACTAGACATATGTATGAGTATGAATATTAATGTATGATTCATTAAAGAAAAAGATAGACATTTATAAGTACCCGTGCCCGAGACTTCGTCCGTATGCATTTGTTATTTTGGGCATCAAAATTTATTTTTGCAAAACTCCTTTCCCTTCTTTATAAATTCTATCTGTTACCCATGAAAGATGTATACTATCGCGGACATATTTTTAGATCATTTAAAGAGGAGTCTTTCATATATGTTAAAGAATGGATCAGTGAAACGAACACAGACATATGTTCGCCCCATGCCCCACAAGATGGAAATGGCATTTCATACACTACATTACTTTCTATTATTATTATTATTTCTATATATACTTTACTTTCTTGAACTATTTTCGCAGCGCATGCAATGAAAACTCACAAAGATGAATAATTTTCCCCGTTTTTCCACACGTCCTACTGTTTATTCGCTCCTATTGGTCACAGCGTGATGTTGTAGGTTAAAGCTTTTCTCGATAAATCGACATAAAAATATTTTAATTCGGACAATATTTCAATCAAAAGCTCAGATCTAACAATTAAATAAATTAAAACAATGTACAATAAACATAGGCGTAAATCTTTAATATGAAACTCTAAGACAAAGACATTCAATATTTGGGTGTAATGTCATGAGACAATTTCCTTGACAAAGCTTAATCCTTTATTAATTGAGTCGGTATTATCTATGCATAATTTGATAGATTATATTTCCATGTAAAGCTTCTTATTGTATATATACCCAAAGCGGAGGTTTTCATTTGAACATAGTGCTAATATAAAATCATTTATAGCTCAGTTCAATTCAAGTTCAATAAAAAGTGCTTACGGTAAAAGTTGGTACTGATTATTGCGTTACTATAATATGTGCACTGTAGATTAAGGCGTCAGTTTAAGTAACGTTCCGTTTCACTCTTGTCGCGAACAATAAATAAGAACTGAAGACGATTTTTGATAAAAAAAAATATTATAACCCTGCCCTGCTTGATCCGAAATTATCATAAATAAAATGTGAAAAATATTAAAGTTTTCAAACAAATTATGGTTTAATACTTTAGCTGTACCACATACGTAATATAGTAAATAATTACAATCTGTAGTATCTTATGTTTAATCCAGCCCGAATGTTTTAGGCTACAAATAAAGTAAATTAAAGGAAAAATGAAATAAAAGTGCTATATTTAAAACATAGTGTTATAGATGTTTTTAATGATTCTCTCAAAAAATTGCAACATTAAAGAGAACAAGATTTATGCTGCGAATATCGTCAGCGATAAAAATGAGTTCCTAAACGTCCCAAACCTAGTCATGTGCCAATGACAGTTGTCAACGTCATACGCATCTGTCACCCACACCATGCTACAACGTACCTACTACATTCTTGCGTTATATGGTAGCTACCCTCTCGCGAAATAAAAAAATAATCTAAATGGCTGTAACTTTTTTATCGGCATTTTGTCCTACTGAAACAAAGCGTTTATGCCGCGTTAGAATGGATCTCTGTAGTATATTAAAAGATAAGTTATAATATACTAGCACATTATTTTGTATTGCACGAAATTTAGATCATTTTATTTCATTTACAGACACGTGGATACCACTTTTTAATATTGTTGTGTAGATTAAAATGTACATTACATAGAAAAATTGCAAAAATTCCCGCAATGTACGTATTATACACCAAACTTATTTAAGAATTTGCTAAAGATAAAAATGATACTGTCTTCAAAATACCATTTGCTAGAAATACAAGTAGGTCCGCAGTATTACGTATTATGGTAATTCACCAGGAAACGAGTCGCGTTGTTGGCACAAAATTGTATGCGGTCTACTTAAAAGTGTTTAAACTATAAATAGAGGGCTAAAATCAATTTATAAATATATAAACTGCTAAATGTGACCTTTAAAAATTTCAGCCTACGCGTTCCATTAACTTTATATCCTGTTTTGTTTTATTCCTTAGCCATTGATGGACTAACAATTATCGTCTTATCAGATTTGTTTTAATGTTAAATGATTTACATAGTTTGTAGAACATTTAACGTAATTCGGTGTGTAATCGTGTAATTTATACTATTTCCATGATTCCAAATAAAAAATATTTCATTTATAAATATGACCTCTAAATTTTACTTGTGTTTGTCTTTTTACAGATCATGACCGCCCCTTGATTGTAAAAAGTATAACCTGAATTATAGATCCTGTAAATAAACTGATTATCTTCGCTTCTATTTAATACACCATTATTACTTCTCTTTGTTAATAGAAACAAAAGCAATGTAATAATGAAATACAATTATAAGAAATATCCAGTCGACACTCGACATTGATTTCCAGATTTTCATTATATCGGCTCTTTGACTATGTCTTTTGATTTGCGGAACACCAATTTCTTCCTATTATGTTCCTATATTCTAATACAACACTATTTTTCCTGTGGTATATATATTTATTTGGTGGACAGAGCCCGTATAATTAATATATAAAAAGTGAATTCCCACTATGTCCTCTTACTAGTACCTACTCCATCCTTCCCACTATTTTGTCCCAATATTCTTAATATTAATAATGTAATACTAATATTCTATTTATTTTTATGTGTTCGTAAGTAGTTATCATTTAAATTAAGTTACTTCATATTTTACTGTACTTATCATTTAAATTAAGTTACTTCATATTTTTATTTTTGTGCGCAATTTTTGAATAAATGATATTTATTATTATTATAATATATATCGCGTTTTATTTTAATGATTCTTAATGATATACGAAAGCTATAATCATCAAAATCTCTATATATATTATAAAGCTTAAAAGTTTTGTTTGTTTGTTGGAACTTGCTTATCTAAAGAACTGGTTTCAATTGAAAATTTATTGAAAATAAGCGAAATTAACTTTAACCATT
The DNA here is from genome assembly GCA_963661955.1 of Leptosia nina. Lineage (NCBI taxonomy): Eukaryota > Metazoa > Arthropoda > Insecta > Lepidoptera > Pieridae > Leptosia > Leptosia nina. The sequence continues at coordinate 4,541,829 of CAVLEF010000003.1, forward strand.
GATGCACATATTCGACTGAGTTGGTAGTCCAATGGTACCAATATTTGGTTAATTTGCAGTGGATAGTTGGCTTAATTCCAAGTTCTGTTCAAAATGGCTCTGAAAACAAATTACACTTCTTCTTAAAGATTTATAACTGCGTCTGAAAACTCTGTATGATTTGGCGGTGTGAATTAAATACACCGAGGTTTTTCAATTGGTTTTGTAGCTGTCTTTAATCAAGTTAGCCCCTTTGATTAAAAAACTCTAATTAATCCAAATAACCACGCCAAAATCCTAAATATAATCCTAGGTATAACTCTTCCTTGTTCAAATATATTTTTTTATTTCCAAGTAAAATATTCCACAGAAAATAATATGTTTATGTAAATAGAAACTTCAATACAGTCGAACTCGATACACGATTCGGAAAATATCCAGGAATCACTTTTCCGCATATTACAATTGTATCAAGAGATCTTTTTCCTGCTATTCACTAAGCTTTATAAATGAAAAGCAATATTTCCAATGGGTTTCTATATATAGATGGCCATACTACGTTTTAGTTAATAATATAGTAAAAATGTTATACTTACCTATAGAATCAGGATGGCCTATATCAGAATCTTCCATGTTTCACGTGGGTCAGAAACTCGAACAAAGTCACAAATTTATTGTCCAATGATTTATATCTCCTTAACTTCACAGATTAACAAAATATAACGCTAACACTCTTTAATTAGGCATTGATAACGATACTAAAATTAAATCAACTTAGAAACTGTTAAAGATGTCGTCAGAAGTAAGCGATTCGTCGAGTTCGTGGTGCGTTGGCGGTTCTTGATTCCGAAGTCAACAAGATGGCCGCCAAGCTTCCACCGGTGTGACGTTCCGCATGAATGGCGGCTGACAGATAGCTGACATATGTCATGCTGCCAGTCTGTTCCGACATATATAATACTAGCATGACAAAAAAAAATCCATAGAAGAGTGCTTTGAAAGAGAAGAGAGTACTCAGCTTGTGATCTTCAGCTGTGCGTTGGTTTTCAGTGTTCATGGGGGTTAAAGAATGACTAAAACTACTATTGTCTTTTGTCCGTTTTACTGTACAATTTGGTAAGGAATTAGTTTTCAAAGAGTAATTTAAATTTATGTAATTTATACTCTTATATCTCATGTATAATAAATATATTATTGCATATGTGTATAGAAAAAACATTCCAAAAATCAACAGCAACAATCCTATATAAATAACTGCTATATGGCTGAAATTTGAAATGCTTTCACACACATGCATAAGAACACTAGCCGCTTTCGCGCGGCGATTCGTAGTGGCCGGGCACACGACGGGAATTATTACGAGCGTGGGTCAAGCATACGAGAGGTTGAGGTAAAAAATTACAATGGGCAAGAGGTACATGTATCTATAGGCTGAAAAAATTCGACGATGACGTGTAGGACATGGTAGCTCAATTTGTTAGAGTAACAGCACAGAACGCTGCGGATGCTGATTCAAGTCCTGTCCATATCCTCCTAATATTTTAAATTCTGAAATCGATTTAAAATTCATTTAATGTCATCATGTACTATAAGCAAAATCTTAAAGTTTGACAAATCTCTATCAGTGCTTTAATATGTGAACGTTTAATTTAAAACTTAACTAATACTCTGCATTTGCCAATAATTTATATCAAATATAATATAGCAAAAGGGAGACTTCCTAATACCTTTGAAAGTTATATTGAGTTTCATTCAACTTAACTTTGTTTAAAATAGTCCACAAGTTTAAAGCCGGAAACTTAATTTCGTTTATAAATTGGGCGATAGTCTTATCAAGTCCCAAATTACTTCTGAAATTGATAAATTAACAAATACAGAAATATGTCTGCCCGCTGTTGAAAATGAATGGTCGAGAACATGGAGGTAGCGTAGAAGATTTGACTTTGGCACTAGGGTCACCCTTCACCTTCAGTGTCTCCCGTGACCACGACTGTTGTAAAATTAAAAGTTATATTCTTGGATTTAAAACTTGTGATTTATTTAAATGTGTGTACTACATACAATACTACAGAAGTTACAATGTTAATTAGCAACACGTGTTCTTTTTCTTTAAATCTTACTTATATTAAAAACACGTTAACTTAGATGAACCTGTTTAAGATCTTTTTAGAGTAATCTTAAAAAAGCACATCGATAGAATAATATTGAAAGAAGCAAGAAGGACTGTCAATATTATTCCACCGAATTGGCCCATTCATGAACAAATACTGTCAAGTAATTCTAGATTTTAAAATATAATACTCATTTATTATTAATACGTTAGTGCAAGTGCTAGTTTTAAGTAAATTACATGTATTTAAGATTGAAAAAAACATTGGAGGCCGTATTTCTGCATTTAAATTAATGATTATTGAGTACTGTCTGTAGTTTACGCGAGTACACATTTAAATAAAACACTTTAACAGTTCAAAATGCGATATGTATTAGTTAAACTTATTGGAAAAAGTAAATTTTTATGAAGCTCTGTATGCTGTTAAAGTTAGTTAGTAGCTAGTTATTAAGTTACTTCATATTTTTATTTTTGTGAGCAACTTTTAAATACATGTTTTTTATTATTATTATTGTAATATATATCGCGTTTTAAACCGTTAAAGTGTTTTATTTTAATGATTCTCAATGATATACGAAAGTAATAATCATTAAAAGATCTAAATACACGCCAACTCTACCAACAGTATTATAAGTGAGTAAAATAATTTGACATCGATACCCTGATTTCACATCGATATTTCATGCACTCGATTTGTAATGACACGAGAACTGATATAATATTTCACTCGCATATCGCCTTTTTATCTTTTCAGTGCTGAATCACGGCTTCGGTATTATAGGATCAACATTTATAACTTTTGTAGAACAAAATTAATAATCATTTAATAAGTGTCACGTAATTTAATCAATGGTCAATGTGACCGCATCTGTAGCTAAATGGTTAAACGTGTTGCTTAGCGTTGAGCGCGAGAGGTCCTGGGTTCGATTCCCGGGGAAACAGTAAATTATTTCGGTCGGGCAGGGCACAGAAGTCTGTTCAACTACTTGCCTGTAAATAACACAGAAATGTGTTCCTTTTTACTGATCACGTGGGGATCGATCGATCGATGGTTTTAGTACGTCCAAAGTATTTTATTCAAATGTGTTCTACTCACGTACTTACATATTGTTTGAAAACTAGTGTTCATCTATCATGATAGATTTTTAATGTATACATACAATACTACTATTTATTTAATTTACGTATCTCCAATAAATATTCTAAGATAAAATGCACGATTCGAATTACTACTTTAAGCAATTTGTGCCTGCTAAAAGGGAGTGGAAAATTCACCATCTGCATTTACTTAGTGAAAGTGTTTGTCCAGCGGGAATTTGAAGGACTATCTTAGTGTGATGAGGAAAATCTAGTTCTATTTAAAAAAAAAGCAAATTTACTGAATGTTATCGAAAAGCGCCTTGTATATAGATAGCATTCGTCTATTGGTGTACGGAATTTGTCTGAAAATATTAGGTACTTGCCTGCAGTTTGAAAATAGAATGCACAATCGCACCTTTATTCTTAGAAGTACAAAGATAATTCGTTGTTATCCCGTATCTCATCCCTAACTTAGTTGAATTATGTAACTAGCGCCGGTCATTAACAGGTAGAAATAGCGGAATACTGGAGCGGACGGCAAGAGAGGCATTGATGGACGAACGTGTGAATAAATAAGTCCGTGTTCTTAGTTTTTCAAATAAAGAGCCGAAATTAAGATAAAAGTATTTTTTTTACTAAACAGCTTTTACAGCAGCTTCAAAATTTAAATTAAACCTTTGATAAGTTACCTCTTTGGTCCCCATGTTGCGCAGTAGAAGTTGTTCTATTTTTCACGAAAGATACGGTTTTAAACATAGAATTGGAATAAAATTAGTACTGGTTTTAAGGTATACGGTTTACATTTTCAAGAAAATTAGGTTGAAAGGAGAGTTGTAAAAAACAAAGGTAAAGATTATTGTCAAATATATCACAAATACATACAAGCAATAAGTAATAGATTTGGAACAGTTTTAAATAAAATATTTAAATAATATTTAAAACGGCTTCAACACCATTATAAAGCTTTGAATGTATAATTTTAACTACCCATTCGAATGATATATACTGATTAAAAAATGTTACTTTTATTTGAAAAATGTCGCGTGGTCTCCGCTTATACCGGTTCAACGACACCATTGTACATGGAGAAATAATCTACCCAATTCAAATTTAAGAAGAAGAAGAACAGTGTGTGTATAAAAGCTTATAACTTTTAAACTGTTTATTTAATACCCGCCCAAAGCCGGGGCGAACTGCTAGTGAGTAATAATTTCGGAAGAAAAGAAAAGAAACCACAAGAATGCGTGGATAAATGAATTGTCTGCCTCAATTTAGTGGAGTATTCGTGCTATTAGAACACACCGTTCCGTAAAATTGCTTGTCGTAGTTTGTGTGCCTTAGATTTCCAACACCCCTTGAAATGTAATTTATATTAAACACTTGAAAATATAATTTCATCTCACCAATTACTAGTCTATCATTATTTGAGAATTTGGATGAGACAAAACTGAGTTAGCCAATTAAATTTGTTTGGAGTTTAGGCGAGTAGTACAAATTCAAATAAAACACTTTTAACGAGTTAAAATACAAAAAACTAAATGTAAATTAAGTTACCTAATTTGTTTCCCGTTAAATGTGTTTTATTAAAATTTTTGCTACTCGCGTTAATACTAATAAGCTATCTAAACCCAGGCACCATTAAACCCAGTGGGGATCGAACCCACGCCACACCACGATCCGTCAATTATTGGCCATTCTTTGCTATCATTTCACCAACGAGTCCATTGTAAAAATGTTTAACAGATTTAGATATCGGATAAATTTTAATAACGACAAGCTGATAAAATGTACATCGGTTTATATTTAATTAGTTTAAGTATTCTAATGTAATTAAGTACGTTGATTTCGAGTGAGTTAAAGTTAATTGATTTGGTAAAAAAATCAGTCACCCGACCTTTAACTGCCGTGCTCTCGATAAAGACACGGATTTCAATTATTCAATTAAATTATTCAGATCTGTAATCAATTATTTGTTTAAAGATTATTTTATGCTTGAAAAATCTTCTGAAAATCTTGATGGTCTAATAGTAGCAATGTTTTGATAAAAATAAACCACGGGTTCGATCCAATGGGGTCCACATATTTTTAGTCAATTCATAACGTTTCTGAAACTTTTTGACTTCATCTGGAACTTCCATCAAGTGACCTACATCTGTCCGTGCTAATTAAATTTAAATAACAACGTAAAAAGTTCAATTTTTATATGTAGAAGCATTACTTGGCGGTCGTAAGCCAAGAAAAATCGGCAAAGCCACTCGCACGATGGGTTTCGTATCAGTAACTAGGTATACAACACAAATCCCATATAACCATTTTTGTTATTAAAGTAAGTATACAATTAAGTTTTATGGGAATGTTTTAACTGTTTCGCTGCACTAAGATATGTCTTATTGTTAGGTGGACAGATAGACAAGCAGCAAAGTTAAAGCAAGTGAATTACTAAAAGGGTCCCGTATTTCCTCTTTCAGTTCCAGAAATATTGATTACTCATAATTATAATATATGTAAGTGTAAAATGAAAGTTCATAATACTTGTCTACTTAAAAGGACAAGGACTACAATAAAAGGACACCGATTGTCTCTGTACACATTTCCGCGAAGTATTATTTCGCTATACTTCGGAAAGACTTAAATGATAATGATTCGGAGAATCATGTTATACACTGTAGCATAAAAAGTTATTCATAATATTAGAATATCTATACATTTATATAAAGCTAAAAAGTGTGTTTGCTTGTTTGTTCGTTTGAACGCGCTAATTTCAGGAATTACGGGTTTGAATTGAAAAGTTATATTGTGTTCGTTATCGAGGAAGGCTATAGGCGATTAAATATTGCGCTGTGACTAATAGAAGCGGAGATACAGCGAAAAATGTAAACAAAACGGGGAAATTTTTCATCTCTGTGGATTTCAGATCTGCTGAAACGGTTCAAGCCGTAACAAAAAAAAAAAAAAAAAAAAAAAAAATACAAAGGCGAAAAAAAAGAAAAAAAAAATATTTTTTTTTTAAAAAAAAAAAATTTTTTTTTTTTTTTTAAATGGGGGAAAAAGTGGGGGAATTTTTTATTTAAAAAACACCCCCCCCCGGGGGGGGGGGTTAAAAAGTTTTAATAATTTTTATAGCATATAATACACCAAGTTGTCGAGATAACAACTGCAAATTTTACAGATGAGGTTATTATTTAATAAATCGGACATTGAGACTTAATAATACGTCGGTTTTAAACTGTAGTGATTATATAAATCACCTATAAAGCAAAATCACAGAAATAATCAGTTTCATCGAATATTCATGTTTAATTAGATACACTGCGTTACCTATGTTAAATATTAAAACTTAAACTTTTCCATAAATTACAAAAATAAACTTAAAATTAATTCCAATTGACAACATAGTATTTTCTTGTCATAAAAGTACGTACGTAAAAATTAAGACATTTTTGACAAAAGAGTCCTTTGTAAATAAAGATACAAAAAACAAGAAATCCGGGAAAAAGGGGGGTTTTTTTAAAAAACAAAACTTTGGAGTTAAAAGAGATCAAACAACTACTGCAGAACGACAAAAATTAGTCCTCAAACACCCAAAATATGTATGAAAGAATGATTCCTTTTTTAAATGATCTCAAAAATGTCCGCGGCAAGTAGCAGCAGCACTTCAGAAGCGCTGTGGATTGCCAAGGTGCCATCAAAGGCGGTTTGAATCTTTTGCCCGTGTCGATTTCTTTTTCAATATAAGTCTTCTTCATCGATTTTATATTTACGTAATCCAGAACTTTTATATTCCTAAACAGAGTTTGTTTTACAAAAACTATGTATCACCCATTATCTTAGTAGAAATGTCGTTTGTTTTTTTTTTTTTTTTTGGGGGGGGGGTGGGGGGGGGGGGGGGGGGGGGGGGGGGGGGGGGGGGGGGGGGGGGGGGGGGGGGGGGGGGGGGGGGGAAAAAAAAAAAAAAAAAAATTTTTTTTGGGGGGGCGGGGGGGGGGGGGGGGGAAAAAAATTTGGGGGGGGGGGGAGGGGTTTTTTTCTTTACCCGGAAAGGGGGGGGGGGGTTTTGGGGGGGGGGGGGGGGGGGGGGTTTTTGGGGGGGGGGGGGGGTTTTTTTTGGGGGCCCCCCCCCCAACCCCCCCTTCGGAAAAACCAGCGAGGGTCTTTTGGGGGATTTCCCCCAAAGGGGGGGGAAAAACCTGATGTTTTGCACCGTACCCTGAAGTGGCACTAGACTATCTAGTGTTTCAATCTGATGGGCATTTTTAATTGTCAATTCAATTTAGGTGCCCAAAAAAATCTTATCCAAAAAATTGAACAAACCACACGCACGAGCCGCCAACCCACGCGCCCCTGCGCCACGCTTCAAAGAAATTCCATGAACGGTATGAGTTTTACTCAGTCAATATTCTTGATCTAAGAAAAAAAATTTTGCTTCTGTCGATACTGAGTAGCTGGTCCATCGGAGAAAAATGAATTGTATTATTAGGATAGTGTATATAATATGAGAGGGAAAAGTGAATTAGAATTATTTGCAGATATGGTACGAAATTCTCATAATCCAGCTTCAGCATTTTTTACCGGTCTTGTTTCAATTTTTTATAGCAGGTTTTTTTTCGGCGTTGGTAGGGTTTTTTTTCGGGTTTTGAAAGCGCCATTTAGGACAGAAACTTCTTTCTGAGAAAAAAAGATACAATTTTCCTATAGCTATATCGGATTTAATAACGTATACTGTTTATAAGTAACAAAAATACAACTACGTTATCTATCTAACTACTGCGTTCCTTTTTTTGTAAGCAGTGTAGCAGTTACGCAGTTGTAAATATTTGACTAAATTGTAAATAATTTCCAAATCAAATAATAAAATCCAGATATTTTTACACTCACGGTTGCAATACATACCTAAATGCGTAATAAAACAATAATAACGTGAAATATCGTCAGGACGTAACATTAACAGCGGTAACTCAGCAGACAGACAATAGATACACGCACCTCCTTCACGGACCGGGACGCGACCAGCACGGCGAGAGTACTGCCCAAGCGCTGTTGCTGTCGTTTGTTAAACGAGTTACTACAAATCGAACCGAGAACCTTAATCCAAATTTTAAATCTTTTTTCATACAGGCAGGACCGGTCTTGCAAGAACATATTTTTATTTTACTAATCTTCAATTTAAAACGTTTCTAATGCCATTCCGTCCACCTTATTAACAAATACGCATAGGAAATATTTTGAGAAATTGTTCCGTAATTTGGACACATGCTAGGGACATAGATATTTAGTATGAAAAACGTCGTTACTAAAAATGGCAACTTTGTTACTGTAAATTTTCAATTAAAACAATTATTTCATCAAAATGTTTGTATAGGTAATATGTTAAATTTTAAAAAATATACTATTGTCACAATTTTGTAACCCACTCGCATTAAAGTAATTATCAGGGACTGGTTTTTAGGCATAAAAAGATTTGCACGGGTCCCAAAATATGTATGAAAGAATGATTCCTCTTTAAATGATCTCAAAAATGTCCGCGGCACTATATGTCTATCTTTAAAGGTTACTTGCATAACGAGGGGGGGGGGGGGGGGGGGGGGGGGTGCAGTTCAAGGCCTTCCTGTGTCGATTTCTTTTCAATCTAAATCGATTTTATTACGTAATCCGAACGTTTATATCTAAAATTGTTTTACAAAAAGATCACCATACTTGTAAATGGTTTGTTACTATCTAGGGGGTTATTAAGGGGGGGGGTTTTTTTTATTCTCATTTTTATAAAAAAAAATCCCCCCCCCTTTGTTACCCACCCCATTTTTTTTCAAAATAAAAAAAAAGGGGGGCCCCACCCCCGGGTGTCCAGTAAATCCGTGTGTAATAAAATCTGATAGTATTACTAGCAGTTCATGCGACATATTTTGGTCTAGCTGTTATTATTTTTACGGTTCTCATAGTAAATAAAATAAATCCAAATAGTAACCGTATAGTGTTCACAGACGTTATGGAACGCTGTGTATGTCTTACGAACGTCATCAATTTGACTGCTTTCATCGAAATATATATGTCTTGTCTTCAAAGAATTCGATGCCAGATTCGATTCGTAGCCAAATTTTAGTTGCATTTTTCGCGCGTTCATTGTTTAACAATGTATAATGCCCAGAATTTTAATCAACATGAAAACACTTTAACTGTTTACGCACTTGTATTAAACGCGATATATTTGTTAAACTTATTTGAAAATGACTTTTAAGTTCGGCCCGACGTTTCGGATGCTTTGTAGCAGCCGTGGTCATTTTCAAATTAGTTTAACTAATATATCGCGTTTTAAACCATATTTAAATCTGTACTACTCGCGTAAACTATAGACAGTATTTAACATGAAAACAGTTTAAATATAAAAAAAACGTGCAAATATAGCAGTGTCAATTCAGTTTCTATGTGTACACAGTAATTTAAATAGACGTGCATAATTAATTAAGATGAAAAAAAATAATCATGTTACAAAATGTTGTTTTTAATTATTATTTTCCATAGCAATACGCTTCTTGTGTATTGAATCAAAGCCGAGCCCTCTAACCGCAGAGGGTAAAAAAATACGTTTTTTATGGTAAAAAGGAATTAATTGTGAGTTTTAGCAAGCAGAACGATTACATACAATTATTTATTTATAGATTTAATATCCCACGACCCCTTCTCCAAAATAAACGAAAGAGGGCAAAAAATTATACTGTTCACTCGTTATACGTGAATTTACAAGAAAAAATGGATATCGCAGGTTTAGAAAAATATAATAGAAACATACTGTCTATAGTTTACGCGAGTTGTACACATTTAAAAAAAACACTTCAACGGTTTAAAACGCGATGTAATAATTAAACTTATTTGACAATTATTTTTAACTTCGGCCCGACGTTTCGGATGCTTTGCAGCAGCCGTGGTCATGGGGAGACATATTAGTTGTATCGCGTTTTAAACCGTAAAAGTGTTTCATTTAAAAAAATATAAACATGCTGCGATGAGAATCAAACCTGCCATATGTTGATGCAGCCATACATTGCTACCACTGTTTTGACGGCTGTGTCTTTTTTATATTATTACAAAGAATAACAAGCCTTTGTCTATATTAGCAAATCTATAATCAATATATAACGATACTACAACTGACAAAAAAGTTTATCTGTCTGATTGGCTGATAGCGTCCTATCGTCTAATCCTTTGGTAGGAAGGTCGCTAAAATCTATAAATTAGGCTGCAGAATTTGTTTGAATGCGCTAATCGCATGAACTACGACTTTGAATCGAAAATATATTTTTGTTTGGTTGGACCATTTATCAAGAGCAATAGGAGTGAAGAAACAATGGAAAAAATGGAATAAACGAGAAGGGAAGTGAATAGTTACCCTCTTCCGACGATTTCCGTTGCGTGTACCGTTCACGGAAACAGTTTAAGATACATACTTAAAAAAATATGTATAAAAGAATGATTCCATTTTTGATTAACTAAAAAATGTCCCTGACAGTATATGTGTATCTTTTAAAATTAACGTGGCGATTAACTAGGAGATTAACGTCCGGGACGCTGACGACGTCGTGGGTAATAGCTACAATTTATAAAGCTGAGGAGGTGGTTTGGAATAAAAATAACTGTTCTATGCAGGCAAAGTCGTGAGGCAGCTATTAGTATATAACTCAATACAAAAATTACAGAAACAAGAACATTCCGAAGAACCAACAACCTCTTGAGAATAAAAGACTATTCCGTTGTACTACCTATGTACGTAAGATCATTTGTAAACACGCCCCCGGCTACGTCGAGAACTGTCTAAAATTGTATATATGTGCAAATCTACCGGCCTTTTATTGGAAAGCCCACGCTGGCTTCATAGGGCCTCAAGGTAGATTTTATCAAACCGACGCCAGATCGTGAATACGAAAATTCAAAGAACATTAGAGCCATTGTCAAATGTAAAAGATATATTATTTGAAATGCGCATTATCAAAACCGAAAGTAGCGATGAAGTACTTTACATCATTTTACACACTTAAATAAAATATTTCAACGGTTTAAAACGCGATGTATATTAGTTAAACTTATTTGGAAATTATTTTAATTAAATCATCCACCATCCAGTAAACCTAAGCGTCCTCTGCACGTGACAGAAAATCTATCGTATGAATAAAAACAATGTTAGGTGAACTTAGATTTTTATTTTAACTGAAATATCATTGTTTTAATATTTTAAACTAATTATATTATAAACTGATGTGATTAATGTATGAATACGTAGTATTGATATCCCATAGCAACGGCTTCTTATGTAAAAGTATTAATAATAAAGTAATGTCCAATATATTTCCTGACTTTTCGGCAATACGATTATGGAATGCTTAGAAAGTTTAAAAGGACTCAGTAGCAACTTGAGATCTTTAAAAATCGCTTTATTCTTTGTTTCGTAGCTAAATGATGTCGTTTAACCTATCGATTAACCTATTTTAAAACTCAGTCCCTAGACACCTGAATAAAAACCCGTAGTAAAGTTAGATGGCTGGTGGCCGTCTTCGTATTTATCCTTACTAATATTATAAATGCGAAAGTAACTCTGTCTGTCTGTCTGTTACTCTTTCACGCCAAAACGTATTTGAATGAAATTTGGTATACAGACTTTTTATTGCGACAAACGGGGTTGTAAGGGGTTAAGAGAGGGGGGGGGGGGTGAATGTTTGTATGAAAGTTGGTGGTTTTGGAAGATAGAACAATGATTTTGGCTTTTTAGGAGTAGAAATGGGGGTGGGGGTGAGAGTGAGAGTAAGAGTAGGAGTGATGTTAGGTTAGCCTAAATAATTAAAATTTCTTCCCCAAGTCACTATTCCACGCGAACGAAGCCGCGGGCACAGCTAGTATATAATATAATGCGCCTCAAAGCGTTATTCTCAGTAAATATTAAAAGCCAATTTTACCAAATTTTAAATTACCAAAGTATGTTTTGGTAGCTATTTTATTAGAGTGACGTTGCTCGTGAAAGAATTACAAAATTGTTCACAAAACACAAAAAGTTCAAACTAAAAGACTCAACAACACGAAAGAAACGTTTCTTATACACGTTAATAAAATCAAAACAAGAGAATCTAAATTTACATTTAGTGATGATTTTAGCTGGCTTAGGTCTAAATACTGTCTGTAGCTTACGCGAGTAGTACACATTTAAATAAACCACTTAAACGGTTTAAAACGCGATATATTAGTTAAACAGGCTGCAAAGCCTCCGTAACGTCGGGCCATTGTCAGAAATAAATTAATCTACAACAAATTTCTTATGTTGTATATTGGCATAATATTTCTACCTCCCAAGGCTTTGAGGGAGAAAGGTTTAATAAATGATATTGTATGAGAGAAGACTGTCGACTTCTGACAATAATGGACTTAATAAGCTTAGGCTTATCAATGAAGGCTGGGATTTTATACAAATGGATGTGATTTAAGAAAGCGTCTTTAAATCATCAACCTCAATCGATGTGACAGAAATGAAGTATGTTATTTGAGTTAAGATATGTAAATTTCTTAAATTCAAGATTAATTCCGGGCTATTTCGTATATGAATAGTTATAACATACAATCCAATTAATAGATTTAAAATATTTGAAATGAGTTTTACCACTGACTTATCGTTCACGAGAAACATAGTCGAAGTCTGCCAGCCATGCCAGCGCTCATTCCAAAGCTTGGGCTTCGTTCTTCGCCAAACGCAAGACTTGACTAACTTAACAGTAGTCAAGGTTTTGTATAACTCACTGGTTCGCAGCCATAAAGCCAAAATATATTACTATGCTGGAACGCATACAAAAGAAATGTCTAAGGGGTGGAAAATGTACGGGGTATATCCATTTTATCCGCTTCGGTATCCTACTCTGTTTGATATGGGCATGGTGGGGTACAACGAGCTAGAGTTTAAGAAGGGAGATGTACTTCTCCATGTGATAAAACTATTATGAGGATTGGAGAGTAATTCAGTCGTCTTTGGTGATCTAGCGATATAGCTCCCAGATAATTACCAGCCTCCGCTGCTTCGCGTCCCAGCGGCGAGGACTAACTTCTGTTGAGTGCGTTGGCGAGAGAAGTAGCTAACTTTATTACCACATAAGCGTTGAAGCTGCATTGGGGGCATCCCTGTCAGGGCTTCATATATTTTTGTTTAATAAACAAATAAATAGTTTAAGGTGCTACGACGGTTTGATCCAATTTTATGTTGTAAAGTCTCTCGCGCAATATTATATTATTTATAAACCCTATTTAATTTGGTTTAATTAGATTTTAATGTGGGTATTATTAAGACTTACTCCAAATATCTTTATTTGTGCATGGGGATGAAAAGTGAAACCCTAAGCTGTATGATATTTTACAAGATGGGCTATTGACCTATTTTATTTCCAGATTTAATTTTGCTAAAGAAATGGTTGATAAAAGAAAAAAATTAACAACAAAATTTAATTTACTTACAAAGTTTTTGTATAGTTTAGCCTTCTTAAGTCCGACTTTTTAGAATAAGTGACCAATATAAAAGGAGACTAATCATATTTGTTAAGCATCTGAAACGAGGTGTTGAGGTTAAAAATAAAATTTAAACAATATATTTCTTGTTTAAAGTGTTTTAATAAATATATCTCACTCCCAACCACAGACAATAGTGAACTGTATCCAGCATTAAAAAAACCCACACGCAAACGAATACCACACACCATGTTTTTATAATGCATGTAGTGCCTTAAATAGGATATGCAGATAGCTTTACTCTTTATATTGTTAATACTTTGTTTTCATTCTATATAATACCCGCTTTTTTAAATAAATAAAATACCTAATACCCAATGTAAAGGAAAGTCTCAATTTCACTAATTAGATAAAAATTTTCAAAATGTTACCGATATTATTTGAAAGGTTTTCCCCATTAAATTGTTCGAGTTTCATTTGGTAAGATTAATTTTAAAGTCCATGCGAAACGGAAATGATACTGTCACTTAGATAATTACTGAAACATTCAAGTTTCAGCTGACAGTTGAGGTCAGGCATAATTCGTCTTAATCTGTGGTATAATCGTTTCAAATTGGTGAACTTTCGGAACTCAAGGTCATTTCTACAAAACGTAACTATGTCAAAAGTTATATTTTATTAAAAATTAATATTGATAATTGCTCAGAAGCTTACATTTATAAGAGCCTATGTGAATATAAAGAGTGTTTCAAAATAGAAAAATCTATGACAGGGACAGTTATTCAAACCACATATGTGGCATATTAGATACTTTTTTAATTTAAATTTTGACCTTGTTTATCCTGGCGAACAAAAGACACGGCAAGGTTTAAAAACTCAGTTTGTTTAATTAAGCCAAAAACTTGTTAGAAATGACGAATTAATAAGAAATATAGAAATCTGTTCCCTTTTTTTGCAATTATAAATATATTAGCGTAGAAATATAAGTACTGAGGAAGTTCTAGAAAGATTGGTCTACACGAAAAAATAATGTATGTAGTTTACTTTGTTTTTGTTTACATTTATAAACATTTTGTCACTTCTGTCTTTGACTCAGAAGAAAGTATGAAAGTATTTCCATGATATATTACAAGTCGAAGAGAATAGCTTAGAAAATAATAAAATTACATCATCAATTCGCTGTTGCTATTCTAGAGAACCGCTCTCAAAATACGTAGAAAATGTACTAAGTAAGTGAGAAAACAAGATTATGTAAAACATTTTAATCTGAATGTATCAGGAACGCTTTAGAAACAGTGTAAGGATTATTATTGAATGAAAACTCAGTAAAAAATTATATCGAATATGTTCGATATATTTTTTCATTATAATATTATTCACTTGCTTCTGTAGCTTACAAATTTTACCTAGCTGACGTTAACCGCGAGAGGTCCTGGGTTCTACCGGGGAAACAATAGATTGTTTCTGTCGGGAGGTGCACAGAAGTCTGATCACCTACTGTATTAAAACCGTTAAGTGAAACAGATTCACCAATGCGTTCGCTCCTTGACCTACGGGAAGAAACGGGATTACGACTCACTTTAATTTTTTTTAATATCATAAATAATCTTTATTATATTTATCCATTAAGCACCTTAAATAACTTAATAATAAATAATTAAACTGAAACTTTTTGTTATCAAAACAGATAACAGATGCACATAATTTATTACTATCGAAGGCAAACGAAACAATTTTCTACGGACCAAAAGGTAAAGA
This sequence comes from Leptosia nina, assembly GCA_963661955.1. Lineage (NCBI taxonomy): Eukaryota > Metazoa > Arthropoda > Insecta > Lepidoptera > Pieridae > Leptosia > Leptosia nina. The sequence continues at coordinate 4,557,223 of CAVLEF010000003.1, forward strand.
CTACACTATACTAATAATAATCACAAATCTATTATAGATAATTAGATGTATGTGGTCTATAGAAATCGGAATAATTCAGCTTGTTTCTAGGGAATTCGAATTAAAGACCAAAAACGATCTTTACAATACAGTTTAACATCTGGTGCAAAAGCTAATAAGGATATAATAAATGTTTAATATTTTAAGGGTTGTTTAAGTTTACGCTTATTTAAAAAATAGCATTCGAATTCATATCAAATGTCGTGAATATATTCATTACTATTGAATATAATATCTACAAAAAGTTATAGGCCAGATAAAAAAAAAACATTTTATAAATTGGCTTTAGTAATAAAGGAAACTTCAATATTATTTTTAATATTTACTAACATCGTTTTTGGTTGTTGATGTTCGTATATTAGGGACAAAATTCTGCATCATTTAACAATCATTTTTCAGGCTCAAATATAGTTGGTGATACAGGAAGATCAAATGAATCTCGGAAATACAGTAACCCAATTCGGTAAAATTATACTCAGTTATATAGTATGACTTGTATCCTTATATTATTATGAATCCTCGTGGATTTTATCTATGACTAAATTTTTTTAATGTGTTATATTTTGTATGATTTATTTCCCAGTTTTTTTTAATGATAAATTTAATTTTTATCGCGGATATTATTTTGCTAAACTTGTTTTAAGTTAAGTCATTGCTTGTGTTTCTTACTTTCCTGGATCAACCAATCGATATACTAATAGTAATTAGAAAATTTGTTATTATTAGGAAAGAAAGAAAGGAAGGAAGGAAAGTCTTTCTCTGATTGTAAGTCATTTATTATTTCCTTAATTTTTTAGACTAGTAAATAGGTAGATAAAATCCTTACTTAAACTAAACGAACGAATTACTTAACAATAGTATTTTCATAAATACATTTATACTCAATGTAATATTATGTAGAAATCATACCTATATGCTATATAGATACAATTAATTTACGCCGACTTAAAGCCGAGCACAAATAAATTAAAGGAGGACAATTAAATTGAATAAATAAAATTATAGTCCTCTCGGTAAACGGAAAGTCACGGATTACAATTGGTGGAAGGAATTAATACTTCTGAAGGAAATAAATTTTCTTTAGCCTGTACATAAAAATTGCTTTGACAACTGGTTGGTAGACCACAGAGGTCCCGGGGAAAAGTTTTAAATACCGAAGTATATACCCCCGTGCCTTGATGATTGCCGGTATATGTAAGTTTGAGTTGTGTTGTGTCGGGAAGGAGACCATTGCCCGTCAATTAAAAACACCGAAAAAGATTCGACAAATAAATAGATTAAAACATCACTATTTCATATACTTTATGAGGTTATTACAATATCGATGTATGTTATCTCCTTACTACCTCATTCGTTGTCACGCAATGCATTTTTCTCTTTGTTCACAACTACGGCTAAGAATATTTTGTGCTCCCTCCAAAAATAGCAATTTTAATTTATCCCAGAAATATACTAGGCATGTAAGTTGTTAGTTAACTTAGTTACATTTTTTTTTTACTAAAATATTATAGTTTTACTACTTTTAATATTTTTTTGCATCGGGAAGAATGAGGGATAGGTCTCCAAAGAAATTTAATTTGCAGCTCTAGCCAAAGGCAAGTTTTTCTATGAATACAATGCCCGATTGTTTCTCCTTAGAGATTTGTTGAAATTCAAAACCACAAACTTTCTTCGCGTAATACTAACAAACCCTTATTTAAATATATACTCCATGCCGGTGAATGTCTGTATATTGTGTTCATTTACTTACCTTTACCCTTTATTATCGTTAAACTTATTTTAACTACGGTTCGACGTTTCGGATGCTTTGCAGCAGCCGTGGTCACGGGGAGACATCCGAAAATCCGTTAAATTGTATTATATCCGTGTTTTATTTAAATGTAAGCACTTATTATTATTTTTATCCCAGAGGAGACTAGCTGTTTACAAAAGGTAATCATATCATAGTGCACTTATATTAAAATGTATATATATATTTTGAGTATATTTTAAATATATTACTTTTTTAAAACTTTTTAAAACAAAATTCAACGAAATCGCTAAATAACAGCTAAGTTTTATATATTATTAGCTACTTCCACATAGAGCAAAATGATTTTCTCTTTCGAAAATTCAGAATTACAATAACATTCATTCAAACATTGGATTACAATGACGTAACTAGATTTATCAAGAGATCTAAATACGACTTATAAAAGAATTATCCTGGCCTTTTCTTAATGCAAATTCCTTCAAAGTTCTCCCCATCTCTCCGTATTATAGATGACTTAAATACACATTTTGAAACAAGTGAATTTATTGGAAGGTCAATTAAGTTAAGTGGCAACAAAGATATACTTATAAAATGTGAATAATTCTACCTTCTTTAAATATTTTTAGTATTTCAGATCTCGCAGTACATAACTGAAATGTATACAAAAGTGTACAAGCAGTTACTTACTACAAATTATTAACATAACCAGTTCTATGTATAAAGTACTACATACTTGTACTGAAATAATAAATATAAAAGAATGCTTGTTGAATCCTTTCTTCACGATCTATACTACATACTTGGCATATAGTTAGGATATAGGGGCGGTGATTTAAGTTCCTGTTGTAGTGCTAACAATGCAATGTTAACGCAAATCTAATGTTATTTCACATGATGGCACAATATAATTTAAAAATCGAAAATAAATTGAAAAAAAAAAAACGTCTCGGGCAGGATTTGACCAGCCGTCGTCAGCGTTCCGTGCTCTACCAATTGAGCTAATGAGTCCTACACCTCATCGATGATTATTTTCAACTTTTTGTTACATGCACCTCTCGCGCAGTGTGATTTCAACCTTAACACTTGCGCATTAACAACGTTTTTTTTTAAGTCGTATTTTTGCTTTACTCTATTACTACTATTTTAATGAAGATTTTTATATAAATTAGTACTTAGTACTAATAATAATAAAAGCTTGTACTTTTATTATTATTATATATATATATTATATTTTTCTAAATGTATGATTTATTAAGTAAGATTTATCGTTACATAAAATACTTGGCAAATGCTTTAAGATTGAAAACTGTGCTAGCATAAAGTCGCAGTATCTATTCTAGCCAACCTTTTGAACTGAAGCAACGAAACGCTACTCTCATTTCTACAACGGAAAATTTGATATCCATTCCTGTTCTGTTGTCTATTCGTAACTTGTAAAGGATAGTCAAGCTTATAAATTTTCCCTCTTCCAATATTTAATAAGGAACTTGACATCACTCGTAATAAATAGGTTTTTATTGCTGTCCTTTATTTTATATAAGAATTGGAAAATCTTAATTCAGACAGTAACATCACCAGCGATAATGAACTATTCGCTGAGCAATCATGGCGGGGGTTTGATTCAGGATCAAAACATTATTTTATATTATACTTATAGAAAAGTGACCTTCTTGCAATTCTAATATATTTTGTAAACTATAGGCGTTGAATCCCGTTTTATAAGCGCTTATTAACAAGCGTTTGTTAAGATTTGAAACTGCCAATGGGAAAACTATATTTTTCTTGTTGCTCAGTACAAACTAAGTATCCTATAAATCTTATTAAAATTGAATTGACTGTCTGTCGACTAACTTTTAAATTATTGTAGATATGTAAAAATATACAAAACTAATCATTTCCCACTTCTAATTACGGAAATAAACCTTATCAGTATAAACCCAGTAAGTATTTTGAACCCACAACCCGTCTGTCTGTATTTTAATTGCTTACTACCATTAATTTTGCGGGACCAACATCGTTATTTCGAGGTTTTATCCTCCCAAGATATTTCTTATTAGAAGCGCCCGCAATGTTGGTATTAGAGGGCCGATCTCTCTTTGTTTTTTTATATTCACTGTTTATATAATAAAACACGTCCATACACTTTTAATGTGATGTATAAAAATGAAATAATAAGAATAGTTTAAGGACATTTATTTCCCATTCGAATTTTAAAAAAAGCACTTACTTGGTAAACTTTTTACTAAAACATAACGCTTACCTATACATACATATTTTCAAACATCTCGTCGTAATGTACTTGTTAAAGTGGCTCTCTAAATTTAAATATTTAATTAATTTTGTATTGCTTCTATACTTGGAAAATTTTCGGACGTGTATACAAATATTAATGAGTATTTGTAAACACGTCCGAATATATATTATTTTGATGATAAACATCCCCATAAAAGCCAGCGGCGTGGAAAAAGTGATATAAGGTGATGTGTGAAAATTGTATGCGGAGTTCTTAGATTATACAATTCGTTGCCGTCGTCTTATGTAAAGAAGAAATACACAAGCTATAAATAGCACAAAATAAACTTATGAATGCAATAATTGGCCAATATATAAGTGCCATCAGGTGCAATAACATATGAAAAATATTTAAGGTTTCAAATATAAGCGTAGACTACTTCAAAAAGGGATTTGAATAATTTAACACTTCGATATATCTAGAAAACTTCAGAATTTTCACTTACAGTGTGATTCTGAATTATTGGAATTACATTTGTTTTTTAATCCCAGCTCAATCACCACCTTCTGAACTTGCAAAGAATTTAAGCGTAACTTTCTTTATGAGATAGTCCCTGTATATTTTATTAATTGAAAATGTAATCATTTCTCATTTCCTAATATAGAAAAATGACTCGTCTTACGGTTAACGTAACTACTTTCCTGTTATTATCTACGAAAATATATCTAGACAATCCAAAGAAATATTTCAAAGACGAGGATTTTTATTAGAACAATTTTTCTGCAGAGATATTAAATACTTCTATAACTTCTTTTTCTACCCACATGAGCTGCTATCGCGGATTACTTTTATCAGAACTTGAGGAAGGAGTACTTTTAATAGAGGTCATGTAAAGCGTTTCTCGTTAGCTCTCTATTAGCATGTATTGGTAAATGTTTGTACTTCCTAAGCCATTTTATAATTTAAGCTCCTTTAAGTTTTTGTGTTTACAAATTTTCATTTATTCAGTACAATATAGGATTGACAAGCTTGATGGTATGTGACACACCCCAGCCTAAACACTGCACTGTCGACCTATTTTAGGTTTAGGGTATTCTGAAATTCACAGACTGAAACCGAAACGCGATTGAGCTTCACGGCTTTTTCATCAGTGGACGTTGACACGGACGGAATTTATATATTCCCACCACCCATTTAATATTTACATTTCCAAATGAAATCCAACATGTGTTAGAAAAATTATATACTGAAAAATTTAAGAAATGTTGGAGCCACCGACTGGAAACACGAATGGAACCTGCGACCTGTTGATTATTATAGCCATAGATATACATCCGTGGAACGCAAGTACATCTTTAACATCTATAGTTATAGAAAATATATTTTTTTATACAGAAAACACCGGATTTAAATATATCTAAAGTTTAAAAAATTTTACTATTCAAACGGTTTTATTTAGCTCGACCCGTACGGAATTCATTTATTTGGAAATTGAATTTTAAGCACCTTCCCGTTGTCAGATTGCTCTGAAATTTGGTACATACATTTAATTTAGATGACAATACAATATATTAAAATCAATAACATCATAAATCCAAGATGGCATTATATACTTTAAAAATCGAAAATAAATAATATCAAAAGTGTTAACGTATCTGCAATTCGAATTTATAGGTTAAATCTCACAGTTCACACAAAAAAAATCATTGGGTGCTTATTTGATTAATCAAATTGGTTAACAAGCAAATAGTCGATCAACCCTTTTTTGCTCTTACCCAAATTATGTTATGTTTATGCTTAAACCGTTCAATTTCGACTGCTGGACATAGACTTCCGCCAAAGACTTTCAGTACATTTCGCATTTTGACAACAGCATTTTCAAGGTACCTCGACCTGATCCTCTATCCACCTGATGGAAGGTTGGCAACGTCTCCAACGTCATATAACTCCAAAATATGGCCTCCACTCCAGTATCTGTTACCCCCAAAGTTCGCGAGTCGGATGTTTTACCAGTATTCAAACCCGTGATCTCTCAAGCTTCCTTACAGTACAATAAATATAATGCAGTTTATAACTGAGTAATAGAGGCGAATTGTCAATAGCATTTGCGTAAAGTAGTGATAAGGATCGCATAGCTTTTAGTTCTAAGTGTCCCAATCAAGATAAATTGATGAAATCTAACATGTTGGCTTGGGACTTGATTCTACATAGAAAGTTGTCTAATAGTTTAAAGGGACGCACCCTCTGGCTAACACGAGGCGACGTCCATAACGATCACTTAATTATTTTAGGTCAAGATATGCATAATTCACAGGTGTTTTTTACGCTATAAATATTACAAGGTTCTTGTTGGCTTAACCCTTTTTAGTTATTGTATATACGTATATGAATGCGAGCTGTAAGAGCGAGGGACGTACGTTTGTGATAAAATTATAGAAAATAAAAATTTCTTTTAGCATACAATCATAGTGTCAGCGACTTCGTCCGCGTAGAATAGTTATTTTAAGCATCCAAATTGGTTTTTGCAAACCTTCTTACCTTAAACCTTCTTCATCTTAATAAATTTAAACTGTTACCCACGACGTCGGTCGCATCCCTTTGTAACAACGACGGGATGCGACCGACGTCGTGGCTCAGTTAATCTTAAAATATAGACAAATAGTGTCGCGGTCATTTTTTAGATCATATAAAGAGAAATCATTCTTTAACACATATTATATATTTTGGCTATCTTGAACCGTTTTTGCAGCGTACGCATCGAAAACCCACAAAGTGAATAATTTCCACATTTCCCGCTGTTTATTCGCTCCTATTAGTGACAGCGCGATGTGTTATAGTTTATATCAATTTTTCATACCTTTCTCGATAAATGCTCTAACACAAAAATATTTTTTCATTTCGAAGCAGCAGTTCTAGAGATTATTGCGTTCAAACAAACAAACTCTTCAGCTTTATATTTTAGTACTGATAGTTGTTTGAGCTATCTTACGTTTGTGCTAAAATTATAGAAAATAAAATTTCGTCCTCCATACATAGACTTTAACACAAATATTCTAATATTAAATACTGTCTGTAGTTTACGCGATTACTACCTACACTACATTTAGTTAGGCACTTTTAACGGTTTAAAACGCGAAATTTAATAGTTAATTTCGGAGTCGGACCGTTGTTAAAATAATTTTATAGTCAATCGTTTTATTTACTTTTAACTATTAATTAAGTTCGGTGGCTAAACTTTGTTTCCTCAGGATAATAAAAGTTTCCAAGTTTTACTTCTGTTTAGAGACAACGACACACTGTAGGATGAAAGACGATGTAATTAACTTTGTACCGACTTATACAAAACTACTTCAAAAGACCGAATACTTCCAACTGTCAATGCAGCTTTCAACTTAACTTTGTCTAACAAGTCTAAGTTTACAAAATGAACCGTTTATTTACTTGCATTTTTCTTCGTGAATTAGTTATATACTTAGTGCTTATTTATACATGACTGACTATTGAATTTAATATAAGCTTAACTAATAAATTCTAGAAATAGTTATCTACCCTCAGTAGTTACTAGAGCTCATACTTAATATTGTTAAATAAAAAACACATATATATATATTCATGATGTGAACACAGTTCTAAATTATTTCTTGTTATATATTCTTGGTCAACATTAATGTATATCAACTTATTTTGTGGCTAGTCTAGGATAAGTAAGTAAGTTAAATAACGAATGTAAAAAAACATCAATACAAGCTCACTAGTTTTATATTATTATAATATATATAAAATAAAATATTTTTTAAACGTTACTATTTTTGTTAATGAATGTTTAACTGTGACTGTCGTAAGTCGAATTTTAACGTAACTTAAATAATTGGTCGATTTTTACACTATGCATAAATTAACTAATATCTTTAATAAGCGTTGTTAACATACATTATAGTGCGTATTTTTGTATGCTTATTTTTCTCATATTGATTTTAAAATGACGATTCTTGTTTGAATTCTGTATTGCATAAAACAAGAAGCTTTACGGTTTGAATATAAAAACCGTTAAGGACTGTTTCATAAGCAACGAAGCGAATTATGTTTGAAAGCAATGTTTTGCGAATTAGCGTTTTTATACGAGCTTTGATCACCCAACCACGACTTCCTCAAAAGAATTGTCACAGACAAAATGTGATAATAAAATTAAAATACTCACCATAAATCTTGTGATTACTCCGCACAAAAAGATAAAAAAGCATTACAAAGGATAAATGAAGGTTGTGAAATCTGTATCAGCCTCATTTATTATTTTTTGTATTGTATGTGGAGAAAAGATTAAAATAATAGTTTGAATACAATTTATTAATCAGTAATCAGTTGCGAAGTTTAAGATATTTCTAAGATTTTAACTAAACATTACTAACTATTAGTACTTTTAATTAGACGACATTTAGCAATTTCTGTATTATTAGACCCTGTCTAAACCTTTGCTACATAAGTCAAATCTAGATTTTATGTTCCCCGTCAACGTTAGATGTTAACGAGACATCTCTCAGTTACTCCTTATAATATGAGCATAATACACACTATGACAAATAGATTAGTTTATGCGTTTTAAAGTTCCTAGGTTAAAATAAGAGGATCATATAAATTATTCCACTTCTTTAAGTAGTTTTAATTACGCGATATACGTCTCATGTAATTTGGAACTCTTCGGCTACCAAATATAAAATTTTGGTTGTAATTCTTTATTAAAAATACATCGTTCTTCATCAGTCCCAATTAATTAAATCGGATATAGGGAACCAAGAAAATGGATCACATCAGCGTGACTTAATTTGTTTAATTCTGACCGTCTGCTTCTGAAAAGAGATCGTTCAACCGAAAAAAGAAGCAGGATTTAAAATATTCAATTTGAAGGTTTAATTGGTCTGGTCTCAGTAACCATTTTAGTAGTACGACCTTAGTCCGATAGAAAAGCACCGTAGTTAAAGAGGTCTTAGTAAAAATAATCTTCTCCCTGATTCAATGGATTACTATTACAATCATTTAATTCTGTGATTATTTTGCAAATACTAATAAATGCAAAAACACGTCTAAGGATGACATTATCATTCTGTTTAACAAGTAAAAGCATTTGTTTAATGTGATAATAAAATTATTCCGATAACTGTGAGACATAATTAAAATTTGAATTCTTTGCTATTTGTAATTGAAATTTGCGTTATTTTCTAAGGTCTGTCGTCTTGTGTCGGTTAATAGTTAAAGTTTAGTGCTACTAAACTCTCAAATATTTAATTGTGTAAAACTTCATTTATTTGTAATAATTACTATTAATACATTTCATGTTCTTTAATAAAAAAAGATTAAATTTTCTACGCAAGTTACTTACAGCCTATTTCATGCGGTATGAAAATAATAAAATAAAATAAGCCTTTATTGTTATTACAAGTTTCCTTAATGACTACACTTTATTTGTTTTCTTAATTGCTAATAACTTGCCTTTCGGCATAGGCCTCCCCTAAAGACTTCAAAGCTTTTTTGTCTTTTGCGAGTCTCATCCAGTTCGGTCCCGCTATCTTCTTCAAGTCTACTCTACTTTTTGAACGGTATTCCCTTTCTTCTTTTACCTTCTCTTGGATACCATTCTGTGATAGGTCTTGTCTGTTTTATCTATGCCCTATATATATGCCCAGCCCACGAAAATAGTCCATAATAAATTAATACATCCCAGTTTGATAAAATAATAAGCAAATCAAAGGGTGTGTATAGTGTATTTGAAGAAGGTTTCTTGGAAATAGCACATTTAAGTTGAATATATAGTAAGTCAGTTTAGTGAAAAACTTTCTTTTCTTGTAATTTTCTTAATTATACTAATTTAATTGTTTACGTTAAATTCGTACGTAGAAATATTTTTTAGTCAACATACATCCAATCTAAGAGGTCTTATTTGAAATTGGTATAAATATTTGTATAGAATAAATATATGTTTGATGTGTATTATTTAAAGGTAGTCCCAATAATATCAGTATATAGGTAGGTACACTTTGAGTTCGTCTGTTTGACATTTTGGTTAAACGCCTTTATTTCTGATCACAATGTAATTTGCAGAACTTCAATAAATCGAGAATATTCCCAGCTCTATTCTTAGTCAACACACGCACAATTTCAACAACTTCTCGCGTAGTCACGTTTGGAGGATTGTTGACTCAAAGAATTTGGTGTGTAAGTATTTTCTCTCATTCTCATCAATTATGGTTCACTTTATAATTTTTTTTTTTTCAAATGGTATTTTTACATATTTTATTGTAAAAAACTTAAATATATAAAAAAAAAAGAATTAATTGATCTACTTAACATTTGCACAATAAAAAATATCGTCTCTTAATTGTTCCAACTTATTAAGGTCTGGCTGGGCACAGATGTTATCTCCAAGAGGAGACAAGGTTGGACGACTACTTTAAGAGGCTTAGGAGTAATACCACCCCTACTCCAAAGCTTTGGGTTGTTACAAGATATTTGTGACAGAACCGAACCAACTGGTTCGGTCGAATGTGGGGTTCGATCGACCCCTAGCCTAATGAGGCAGCATAAATAAAAAAAGGCATTTCGCCTTTACTTACAAACTTTGTGACTTGACTTAAACAAGAAGTAATATTTATTTCTTTAAATATCTTAATCTCTTAACTTAAAGATTAATCAATAGATTCGTTGGGATGTAGCCCTCCTCCAAATTTTGTCACCAAATATATAGGCTACAAAAGACAAAAAGTACAAATATAAAAAAATATATTGAGGTGTACAAATATAGTAAAATATTCATTTTTTGTGTGCATGATGAAGTAGCTATAATAATATATGAAATTAGGTACATAATTATTAAAGCTAGGTACATATAATAGTTCTAAAATATTAGTTCTACAAAAGGACAAATTAAAGGAAAAATTATTCATAAACTTTTCGTATCTCGCCTGAAGCCGAGTCAAGACTAAGTAGAAATCGCTTTTCCGGTTGGAAGACAGAAGTAATTAATTTTTCTCTCGAAACCAGTCGAGTTTAACTTAAGGCTTTGGAAATATATTCTGGTCAGTGAGCTCGAAGTTCAGAATTACTCGTCAAAAGTTGCCTTTTATTGTATTCTTAGGCAATGTGTAGCACTTAAAGTATGCCTGAAAATAGTTGTACAACTAGAAAATTCCTTTGGAAATTTAGTGTTTTCGGTGAAAATATAAGAGCTGGTTCGCAAAAAGTTTTCTTGAAATGTAAATTTTGCTGGGCTGGATCACAACAATTAATACTACCTAAATAATCTGAAAGTATGCTTACGGCTGCTGAAAAGTATTCGACACGTTGGGCCGTAGGTAGTTAAAATAAATTAGAAACATGTTAACCAATATATTCCACGTTTAAAACTGTTCTTAATAATGAAATACTTTAGTGTTTTGTTTTGAACTACTTATTTCGTTATCACTTTTGTTGTCGGCTATGATTCAGTTTTTAAACTTTTTCTTATCAAGTAATATACCGCTATGATTTTAAATCAAAATGAAAGAAAATCATTATTACGAACTTAGCGCCATCTCTTTAGTAATGCAGATAACATTGTAATATTATTCGACATTCGAAAGAAATTCTTCAAACCTATAATGACAACATAATAACTCTGACTATCGATAGATGGCGTTACTACTTAACATAAACGTCATCCAACGGAAAATATATATACTAGTAACTCGAATAAATTGTATCATACTCATACTCGTGACTCGTTCTTTGTTTTAGGTAGATGTCGCTTAAATAAAAAATAAGCTGGAATAACGACATGCATACATTTTAACATTGTAATGTGTACTGTGGCTACCGGCTACGTATGATATGTAATTTGGAGTTAATTAGCTTAGCTTCGAAGTACAATAATTCCGTGTTCTTGTGATTGAAAACAATTTCTTAAATTCAATCTACTTGTATAGACATTAAAAAGCAGAACAATTCTTCCGATAAAGCTATTGCTTAGGCTATATGCCTACTTGCATGTATGTTAATGTCAAACGCACAGACGGAAATGTGTTCGTCCACAAGGGGAAACTGGATTTCATTTAAACTCTTCTACCTGACTAGGCTAAAATTACTCTATTGTCTAACAGTCATTAGAATATTTTTTTTCGAAAGATTTTCTGCTTCATTTATCATTTCCCTTGAGGCTCCGTCTGATGGATATTTACTTGAGACTCGTTTAGAGTCGGCTCACGGCCGAGAATTGGTTGATACGTGACTGAGGACAGTACTCAGTGTAGGAGAAGGCAGTTTTTCGCCTCCGCTGCCGATGAAAACCTTCATTCCCGCCTGTTGTGAATAGCTAATGACCATAGGCCGTCCAATTGATACCGTTCTAATTAAAACTATGGGTAAATTAATATTGCTTCAATTAAAATTCTCTGTAGTCTACGCGAGTAGTTCACATTTAAAATAAACACTTCAACGGTTTAAAACGCGTTTTGGATCTTTTCGGTCGTCGTTAAAATAAACTTTGGGCCGGAGTTAAAGTAATTTTCATATAAGTTTAACTAATATATCGCGCGTTAAGTGGTAATAGTGTTTTTAAATGTCTTAGGTTTATAAAATATTAGTTGAAATAAATAAATGGGGCTATATTCACCCAAATTCATTCTTTACTGCCTTAACTATAACCATTTTATTTTCGTTCAGTGAATTTCAAACTAATAACATGTCTATTGTGGGCTTAAGCCGTCTATATCGCCGCAATAAAGTTTCAATATGGCGATTGAGCGGTTTACTTTTACAAAGAATTCATATGAGATTGGTATATCAAATAAGCATGTCAGAATATTGTCTCTTTTACTGGTCTATTTACAGGCAACGAGTCGTGTCCTGCTCGGCAGAAATTGAAAAGACATGGGTCCCAGAATTTCCACGTCAAGTTAAGCAATAGGTGGTATTTTTTTACTATTCATAGCATGAACACAGGCGGGATTCAAACCCGTTGATCTACGAATTCCTGTGCGATCTGTTTATTCGATAAGAACGGCTTGATTCACATATCGATTCGAGTACTGTCTGTCTGTCTCACGCTTCATATTTTTCTCCGTACTTTTTTAACTTTAAAAAAGTCCTGTAAGTAATCATATTAGTCGTTTATTTTCTCTGAAAGATTTACAAAATCGCTTTTAGTGCAAGGTACAAAATATTTAAAATTCTAATTGTAAGTTTTTATTCAGGAGGCCGATCGTATTCTAATAACAAGTGTAGGCAGGATGTTAAAACATTTCGCTAGTTCTCATAATAGAACAACCAACACGGCGCAATTGTTCTAAAGTCCCTATCTCAAAAGTATCATCTATACGATATAAATCTAACCTGAAAGAATAAAGACATTAAAAAGTTGAGGATGCTATAGGAAATTAATAAGTGACCCAGCATTAATATAAGCTCAGAAAATTATGAGGGAACTCATCAAAATGTCATCGGCAGATGCCTGGAACATCAACATAAGTCGTTTTAATTTCCGCAATTTATTCCTGACTTTGTTTTTTATATTTTGTTACGGTTTTTACGAGATTTAAATGTGTCTTATAAAATGTTGATATTTAAATCACATTGATACAATATAAATTCTGTTAATTTTAGGACCATATTGTTAAGAACCTAAGAATCGATCTTATATAGTGTACTCCCTATGCTCGCGATTTCGTCTGCGTGGAGAAGTTATTTTGGGCATCAATATTTGGTTTTGCAAACCTCCTCTTCATCTATATCAATTATAACCGTTACCCACGAGTTCGGTCGCGTTTTATCGTTCACATATTTCATGTTCTTTGATACATATTTTTAGGTGTCTTGAAACGCTTCTAAAAGATCGGTAAATCAAAAATAATTTGACCGCTTCTTCCCAACTAATACCTACAATTGTAGCGCAACATAACTTGCGACGCTCTCCGAAAAATCTTCCAGCGACATTGTCGGCGGATCATAAAAAATCTAATGACAACGCCTTACAAGTTATGGCGTCGGAACCCGGCGGGAACAATATAAGGAGGCGAGAAGCCTTAATATGTATAGCTCAGCGTGTGGTATATTGCAAGCTTTCTTTTATGATTTAGGCACTGAAGACGATAGACGCTAAACCCGGGGATATATCCTGAATACAAACAAGATGAAATGGAACATTGTGTCTACCAAATGATATGGTAATGTCAGTTTGTTCTCTCTTTTGACTAAAGAATCACACGATTTGTTTTCTTAGGAAATGTCATTCTTTCACTCAATGAATTTATACTAAAACTGTTAGATATAAAATTCGCTTTGGTCTAGTGATTTGGGCACCAGACTTATCTTTGTTAGATAGAATCCATACACAGGTGTAAAAAAAAAATATACAAGGTTATTCTTTGTTGATACTAAAGCACACGTCAATCGTCTCTTTTATTCGCAGAATCAGGATAAAAAAATCAAAATTAAAAAAAAAGGAAAACTCACGTAGTTTTTAAACTTTTTCATGTTACTGTTTATCCCGCATTATCACAGTCACTGAGCAGGCGCCGACGCAGCTATCTCGCACCCCCCTCTCACTCCTCCGCCCCGTGTCCCACACCTTACACTACATAATTCACTACTTATATGTACCTATTGTCCGGTCACATGGATGTATTGAGAACTTTTAGGCAATGACATTTGCCATCACACTTTACAGACTAGCACCTACATACCCATATTCAACTATTCCGACGCGTTTTAAAATGTTAATCACACTATTTACACTAATTTATCGAATCATTGTGCTTTATCATTTTCGAGCAGCTCTTGTGCTTGTCTGAAATGATAAGGGTAGGTAGGTGGTCATTAGTTAAAGTCCGCCACACGTAGGACAGACTCACGTTGAATAATCTCCCTACTTGCGTTGTACTGCTCTCGAGCTTATCCGCCACGTTATTCAAAATTTGTTGCTGGACGTCAACGGGGATGTGAGCCACGCCTCTGTCTACTGCGACTTGTGTTAACTGGCCACGGTCTCGTAAGCGGTGCGTAGCGCCCATCACTGTGTTCCACGATACTAAGATGCCTAATTGTTGATGATAACGTCTTACTGCTTCGGTAACATTATCACCACACAAAGCAAATGTTCGCACCATTTCCACATATTGTACATTAGTATGACATGTTTGTAATTAACACACTTAAAAAACAACGCAAAACGACGCCCGTGGAATGCGCAATCGCTTGTTTGCAATTCGGAAGAAAGTTGTTACGTAATCACCGCGTAAGGGTTGCGCACGCTTTTTTTTTTTTTTTTTTGAATTGATTATTACGTATTGTGTTCCTATGGAGCCACGAATACTAACCGGACGTTTTGGGCGAGCGCGTCAGCGCTCGCCGTGTTTGCGACTAGACCAAGGGTGCCCCGAGGGGGGCATCGGCCTCGGCTTGGACCGCCGCAATGAGGGTGGGAGCTTGAAGAGCTGGACGGAAGCTCACCCGGGTGAGCGGTACGCGTAGCGAGTGACCTCGCCTACGCCGGCGTAGGCGGTTTTGCGGGCGATCGGCGCCGGTGTCGGCCGATCGCAAAGCGGTAAGGAGATCGACGGCTTTCGTTAGATCGTCGTCGGGGTCGGTAAGAACATTACGCGGCCTTCTCCAGCGTGTATTGACGGGAACGGTGTAGTTGGCGGCTCGGGCCACCAGTGGGTTCGGATGCGACGCGGCTTTTTTAAAGAACCGTTCGGACGATTCCTTGAAGTACCGACTGAGGGTCGGTAATTCGAGGTCGGCGTGAAGATTAGCATTCCGCACGCACCAGATGGCTCCAGTAGCGGTTCGAGTGAACCGGTTTTGAAGCACCTGGAGCCTGTGGAGTGTTTTAGGGGCGGCGTGAGCGAACGCGACGCTGGAGTAGGTGAGAATCGGACGAATACAAGTTTTGTAAAGCGTAACCTTATGTCGGAGGGACAGTTTGCTACGAGCGCAAATTAACGGATATAGCCTACTCGTGACGTAGTTGGCTTTGCGAGAAACAGAACGGACATGTGCTCGGAAGTTTAACTGACTATCAAGCGTGACGCCTAGGTACTTTGTGGATTTTTGCCACGGAATGTCTTCGCCGTAAAGCTTGACATTGGCGGGGCGTCTGCACGGTTTAGTGACAGTAGTGAAGGGACTACGAGTGAAGTAGATTGCCGCACTCTTATCGGGGGTTGCGCTCGCACTGATTAATGTTTCTACGAGACAAGAGCGCGGGGTGGCGAGCGCGCGCCGAAGCGGTTAGTACAAAGCGACGAGCCGCCGCCGCGGATTCTCCGAAATTTTAGTTATATTAATTATGTATATTAATTTTCGCATGAAGTAGGAATAACTTTGTATATATATTTTGTTCGGGTGAAATAGAACTCACCCACTAGGAAATTTTTCGACGGTTTAATGTATATATAATACATACCTACGTTACTTATTAACAACCTAAGGTTATAAGGTTAATAAAATAAAATTTAAAAACATTTTTTTAAACCGTTATAACGGTTTTTTTATCCGCTACTCGACTAGCTACCTAGCATAAAACGGCTTAAGCCTAGCTTCTTCCTGGAAATTTTACTAGTTTACTGTGCGTGTGTTCATCTAACTCGTTCAGAAGCAATGGCAATAGATAAGTCCGTGTGCGCTTTCCGTAAGCATTGTTAAAAGGGGACGGGTCTTAAATTATCTGGTCTTCTTTTGACTTCTAATTTTTGGATATGACCTATTTCTTCGCATAAATAAAAAAAGTTAAATTTATTGAAGAGTAGAACAGGTATTCGGTCGGTCCTACCACGGAACCCTGGGCTGAGCCCATTGTAGTTGCTATAAACTTACTGTTTTCTACTCTGACTGTAGTTTTCCTGTCAGTGTGGTAACTTTTCAGGAGATCAAGCAGAGGACCCTGAATACCACTTTGTGCGACTTTTTATACAGTGTGGAAAAAATTAAAGTCTATAAAAATTGCAAATACATGTTTTTTATTATTAATGTGTGAGTTAATTTCATCACTAAATTTAGACAGCAACTGGCTTGTATTTTTATTTTTCTGAAAACCAAACTGATATTCATTAATTATTTTATTATTCTCTAAAAAGTTTTCTATTTCTTTCCCTAGATATTTTTCTAAAATTTTATCTATGGTTGATAATATAGTAATTGGTCTATAATTATTGACGTCTTTACATGTGGCTTTTTTATGTATCGGCCTGATAACACCTTTTTAATTTTAACCCATCTTTAATTTGGTCATCAGAGACCGGACCTTTCCTTCGCTTCAGTGTCTTGATTATCGTTTCGACAATTTCGCTATTTGCTTTTTTTAGTCTCATGGTGAGACACGGCTGAGTGACATATATCTCTTCGCTTAAGATATTCGTGTTGCACGCGTACTTAATGTTATTTACGTTTTGTGCAAATCCGTAGGCAAAGTTATTAGCTATCTCACTAACACTGTTGTTTTGGAAATGTTTTGTTAAAATGTCATCAATTGTGCGGGTTATTTTAGTGAACATAGTGAACTTATTATATTCCACACTTTTTTAAATCGCTGGTAGGAATATCGAAAACTTCGTCCGGGTCACGAGCCACCGTCTAGAGAAGCGGCGAGTAGTACATATTTAAATAAAACCATTGACAGTTTTAAAACGCAAAATATAGGTAGGTACCTCGCGACCACGACTGCCGCAAAGCATCCGAAACATCGGGCCGTAGTTAAAATTATTTTCAAATAAGTTTAAGTAATATATTTCGCGTAAACCGTTAAAATGTTTATCTAATAACTTGCATATAATAACAACGACCAGTATAAAATCAATTTATCTGCCCCACACTTTTAGGAAAATGGCGGTAGACATCTTTGTTGTAAGATTTAGTTGTAAACATATAATATGCCGTTAACGATATTATATGTATAGTGGTATTGGTATTACCTTTAATGTACCTCAAATTCCAATTATTTAGTTTACCGCGAATATTTCCAATGGAATTCACGTAGTCATATTATACTTAGACAATTGCAGGAGATACTGAAATAGCTAAAGTGATTCAATTTCAATTCCTGCGAGATGAAATGTGAATCGGAGCTTAAGTATAATCTTTAGACGTCATTAGTAAATTGAATTAATTTCCCTGCTATTAAGGCAAGACGGAGTTTTAGGAATAAGCCACTTTACGCTTCAATACTGTAGTGTATTTATTTTACAGGCAGGTCACATTATGTGGTAAAAATACGATCTCTTTTACAAGATACTTTCTCGGTATTTTCTTTACTTAAATACTGTTCGTAGTTTACGCGAGTAGTACGCATTTAAATAAAACACTTTAACGGTTTAAAACGAGATATATTTTAGTTGTTTGATAATTATTTTTAACTACGGCCCGACGTTTCGGATGCTTTGCAGCAGCCGTGGTCACGTGTTTTATTTAAATTTTCTCTACTTAATTTATTGTTATCTATAGAATTACGACAAACAAGCTATTTGAATATTATATTTTTATTATTTAAGTACTTTGAAAACTTTATTATTTTTTACATTGCACATGAAGGCACTATATAATTTAAAAATCGAAAATAAATTGAAAAAAATTTCAACTCGGGCAGGACTTGAACCGGCATCGTCAGCGTTCCGTGCTTTTGCTCTACCAATTGAGTTACCGTACCAAGTCGTTTTTTCAATTTATTTTCGATTTTTAAATCATTTAAGTACTGTCATTTTGTCTTTACTTAATTAAATCAATAATATGAGTGTCTAACTTTCTAGCCTCTAGTACAGAACACAACCATAAGATTAAGAAATGTGTGATAATAACTGGGACGGATGGCTTAACGAACGCACGGAGGTTGGGACTATACATTTTTATACATTGAGTCGATAACAATTTGTCCGACCTGGGGTTTAAACTCTGGACTCTACATTCGAGAGTACTAATCACCAGTGTCGTAAGCTAGTTAGGGATACTAAAAACACACTACATTGAAAAATGATGATCTTGTAATTTCGTTTATGATTTTGTCTATACAATAGGTTTCAAAGCCTGTAAGTCAGAACATCAATCTTTGACCCATGGGTCCTAGTCACGAACGCACCAAATCTGCAGCATACATTTAAATAGATTTTCTGGTTGACGATTCCGTATTGACACACATACATTATTCAAACACTTTTTGATGGAGGCTTTGATACGTACAGTTATTTCAGTCGCATTTTCAATCCGCGGGTTTTCATTACACTACACAATTTGTCTTTTCATGTTTTTCTTTATCACTTTCGCTTCTTTTGTTTTTCTTTATTTACTTATGCTTTTTTGTAGCAACATACGAATAGGGAATTCCCTCGAATTTTGCGCAAACAAATTCAAGTAAATTCAAAGAATACATTTTTATATATATTTATAAACATTTGATCGCCTCTGTAGCTAGATTTAACGTGTTGCTTGGAAATGCGTTAAGCGAGAGGTTCTGGGTTCGAATCCCAGGGTAAAAAGATTGTTTCGATCTGCACAGAAGTGTGTAAATAAAACAGATCAG
The DNA here is from genome assembly GCA_963661955.1 of Leptosia nina. Classification (NCBI taxonomy): domain Eukaryota; kingdom Metazoa; phylum Arthropoda; class Insecta; order Lepidoptera; family Pieridae; genus Leptosia; species Leptosia nina. Next base: position 4,576,780 of record CAVLEF010000003.1, read on the forward strand.
TGCAAACTCCGAAATGCGTTTGCCCCATGCCCCACGGGGAACATGATTTCTCTTTTTTATGTTTACAGCTAACTGTAATATATACTAGAAGGACAAATACATAATTTTAGATCATTTATAAATACAATTATAGATATGGCTCTCGGGCTACCTGAAAAGCCGTACTGTATCAGAAAAACAACCTCAACTAACCACCAGTAAGTATTATCTAAAACTGTGCCACTCGTTCCTTTTTCTAGCTTAGCTTTACAAAGAATTAGTGAACATTTTGGATACTAGCCATCTTTAAAACTGATAGAATAGATAGTAATACCTTAATCTGGAAGCATATAAACTATGAAACTTATTATAGTCTTAACAATATTTCCTAAATCCACTTTTGGATTTCATATATATGCAAAATTAGTTAACGAGTTCTATAACTTCGGGCACTCTTCACTCCATTGCTTTAGTCCCACACTTTAGCATAGGTCATTAAGAAATTACTATATTTTTTTTTTTTCGAAAATGCCTAATAGTAAAAACCATTAAAAATTTTAAATATATAAACATATATGCTAGAAAGTATATTGAAATGTACTTATATTATATTGCTAGCTGCGTCAGCGACCTGGTCCGTTAGAATCATTATTTCGGGCATCCAAATTCGTTTTTGCATACGTCTTCCTATTTGTAACGTTAAGCTGTTACCTACGACGTCGGTCGCGTCCCTTCCCGTCGTTCTAGCTTAATATCTTAAAAGATAAACATATTGCGTCGCGGACTTTTTTTTAGATCATTTAAAGAAAATCATTCTTTCCTACATATTTTTTAGGTATCTTGAACCGTTTTTGCAGCGTTCGCCTCCGAAATCTATAATGATAGATAATGTTTCCATTTTTTTCACATTTCTTGTTTCTTCTCTTGATGATTCATAGCCTATAGCCTTCCTTGATAAATGCTCTAACCAACACAAAAAGAAATTTTTCAATTCCCACAAGTGGATCCTGAGATTAGTGCGTCCAAACAAACAAACAAACTCTTCAGCTTTATATATTAGTATAGATAGATTAATTTAAAAATATTTAATGTCTGTAATTTAATCAGTTATTCGCAGAAATCTGGTTAAAATCATTAATTAATTTATAGCGTTTCCACGTATGAAAAAGACAAAGGATTACAAATGTTCAAAGTTATTTATCGAGCTGATATTTTAATTAAAATAAAACCATTTGACCGTACCTAACTTTGAATAACGAGTTTTAAATAACGAAAACTTATTTGAAATAGCCATGATGTAAAACTTTCTCGACAAATTTAAAATACAATATTACGATATACATTTAACATACTGACATTGTAAGGCCATTTTAAAGGGAGGATAAAACATATGTTAGTTAAAAAATCATTGTGTCATATTATACAAAGATTACCTATTCGTAAATACTTGCAATTAATGTTTTGTTAAGTAATTTTGTAATCTATGCTAATATAAGAGGAAAGATTTGTATTTTTGTATGTGACGGGTAAACTTAAAAAGTACTGGACCAATTTGAATAATTCTTTTTTCATTAGAAAGCTACATTATCACTGAGTAACATAGGCTATATTTAGTACTCGATTACTGTAGATATCTATAGAATTCTTACTAAAACCAACGGAAGGCGTAAAAAAATTAACCGTAAAATGTATAACGTGCGAAGCCGGGACAGGGCCGCTGGTAGTTGTATAAAAAACTAAAGATCGCTTAGGTTTTATTTAGAGTTAAGTAACTAATCTGACTTTTGTGTCCTGCCCAACCGAAATAATGTTTCGGAAACATAACTATCCTAGCAATATATTAAGACAGAGAAGATGAGCCAAATTCCGATTATCGTATGTTTATAATTTCATGGATTGATTACTTGAGATGATTACAGCCTCAACACGATAAGCAATGATGTTATAACTCAAAAAACACAGCCAAGTGTTTACAGAGCTAAAATTAACATTTCACTATGACATAAAAACTTCCTTCATAACTCAGCGCTTTTTATTTATTGTCAGGCCTTCAGCAGACCCTTAAGTTAGCAACGAAATAGCTTATGCAGGTGTTTCTCTTTTATTTCAACCTCGCTTGACTCTTGACGTCGTAAAACAGAATAACGACGATCGTTATTATTGTATACAAAGGACCTTTGTAAAATGTATTCGTCGGATAATTCAGATGGGAAATCAGGATGGCCGCGCTTTAGCGTGTTTGCTTATTGGGAAACCTTTTTTCGCATAATTCCCCGGTTTTAAAACGGCGAGAATCTCTTTTACGGTTATTAGACCGCAGTGTCCGGAGTTGAAAAGTGGATCGCGAACAGTGGGCGGATTGCAATGTAACAAAAGGTTCCAAGTTTTCTTCGAAATCTCAGACTTTTGTATTAAAACGTAGATTGATTAAAATTTTAAAAATCATATTTGGTTTAATTAGGCAATGCTTTAAGATATCTGCTCTTAAAATTACTTGTTGGATGAACAAATTAACCATTACAGTTATCTAACATCTAACAATAATTAATAAATGCCTGTTATTTAAGCGCGAGGGTTACTGAGTTCGAATCCCGAAGAAACCAAACACAGAGCAGCAAGATTTACTTACAAGCAGGAAGTTAGTTTGTTAACTCAATAATCGATAAGTGAAACGAACACAGAAATATATCTGCCCCACGATCCATGTATTAAAACAAGGTTGTTTACTATTTTAATATTGTAGTATAACATGTTGCTATAGTTTGTTATAAGCTACATTTTGCTTACCTACATATTAATATTAATATTTATACAATAATCGTCATAAAAAATGTATCGATGTAACACCCACAAAGCGCTCTATTCCATAACTCCCGCCATATCAGCTTGTAAATAATTCACAAGTTAATTTCTGTTTCGTTCGCGAACTAAAAAATTCACAGTTTTTAATTAAAATTTTACTTTGATAGTCATCTGAGCTATGCAGATAGCGTTTTGTACGTAGCTGGCCTATGTAGCATGAAAAGGGGTCAAGCAGTACTCAGTAGCAGACATGGAACGGAAAAAATGGTCTATGTTAACTACGGGGAAAATTGATTCCTCACTTCGAGACTTCTAAGAGGTTAAGAGACTTCTTGATAGATTATTTGTACTACTGAACGATTAACTTCCTTTTTTACTGTTAAACATTTTTTTTATGATAGAAGAGAACAGACAGATTTAGTATTTAAATAACGTGGTCACGGGGAGACACGGCTGCTGCAAAGCATCCGAATCGTCGGGCCAAAGTTAAAAAGCATTTTCAAATAAGTTTAACTAATATATAGGCAGATTTAGTATTATGTATTTTTCTAATACCAGCTCGGAGCTTAGATAGGATTGGAGTAGGATGGGACGTACGACTCCTCTGAGTGGTATAGGTCGTCATCGGTCTAAGTTGTCATTAGTATTATACTGATTATAGTCGTTTCAGCATGCCAGGCAGCCAGCGTGCTTATTAATAGTCTGAACCAAAGGGCACGAAAATATGTTTTTCACATAAAAAACAATCAAAGTTTTCACTGTTTACGATTGACTGTTAGCCGTGTATATTATTTTTCATTTCCGCACCAGCAATATCCTGTTCTTATTTGGCTTAACTTTCCAATTTCCTACGAAATAGGCTTTGAAACCTAAATTCTTTCGAAATAGTCATTTTACACTGGTTGCGACGTGTTCCGTTTCCTGTTTTGAATTTCGTGTCTAATGGAATTTTGGTTTAGCATTTAAATTGAGAACGTTTACTTATTGTACCTTTCTGTTGATGTTTACAGGTACTAAAGTACTCAGTGGAGTACACTCTTATCTTTTTCTCTTGTTCGATATTCAAATCATGAAAAATGTATCTCGGAGGAAACAGATTTTCGTTTCGTTATTGATGCTTTTCTCACGTAAAGATATAAAAAAGGAAAATTGTTGTTCACTTTTTTATACCTGAATCGTTCTCTCTAAATGAGGCAAGCAGCTGACATGTAAATAATTTAAACAACGTTTTTAAACTGTTAAAGTAAAACATTAACAGTTTAAAACGCGATATATATTACTTAAATTTATTAATTAACTATTATTATATAACTTCTAGCTATTTTACAACCCAACGAAGAGATGGCGCTGACATAGCAGGTTTTACTTTGAAATAAGAAACACCCTCCATCTATAAAATCCCCACGGCTACGCAATGTATCGGAAACGTCAGGCCGTAGTTACAATAATTTGTAAAAAACTTAAGCTACACACTATACAATACATTTTGCGTTTTAAACCGCTATGTGTGTACTACTCGCGTGAACTAAAGAAAGTAATGTAAATACTATTATGTAATATTTCTCACCTTTCTTGCCTCAACGAACTACTAGGTATCTAGTAAAAACAATAAGCTTCGAGGTCAGTCAATCTATAAGAGAATATTTAAAAAAAAATTGTCATTGTAAGACCCCACTAAGAATAGTTTGAAGGTAGATCCAAATGAGAAAGATAAAATAAATAATTCATGCTTACAATTTCAAAATACTTATAAGCTAAATCTAGTTGGATTTTGGAAATCAATAAAATTCTCATGTGTGAAATAAGCTATGTATAAATAAGTTGTTTTAGGCAGTGATTAGCATGGTCACATTTTAGTGTATCCGAAAGGGCTCAACTTAAAAGCTTAGTCAAGAATAATATCGTACTTTACATTTTATTTAATGTATTTTTATTTATAGTAGAGTTTCTTTTACCACTCTAATAGTTAAACAAATAACCTAGCATTGCATTAAGCATACAATGTATTGGATTCGAGTCTTGGGGAAATATACATACTTAATCAATAATTTAAATATAACAATTTTAACATTACTTGTCTCTCAATATTAGTTGACTTTTAAGTTTCGGATCTAAATTATAAAATAACTAATACGTTTCGTGTTTTAAACCGTTTAATTTGTTTTATTTCAATGTGTACCACTAGACAATACTTAGTATGCTATGCTGTTCGCTATTTGAAACTATTAGTTTGAACTCAAAATTAACAACACCATATATGTTATCCACACAATCTCAGGTTAGTAAAAACTTAATATTATTTCTCAAACTGCATATTTTATTGCCTTAAAATGGCATTGCTTGCTTTAATAGAGAAAGTAATTCGAAATGTCTCTTTCCGACTATTGTTTCGCTGGACAAGCGTTTTCATTTACTTCACAAACAATACAATTCACAACGGCTCCGCATATAAGATTTGTGGACCAGCTTTGAGGAATGGAAGGTTTGCTATGCAATTTAACAATTTACTATAATGGCTTTTCTAAATTGGATCTTGAAATATAACAATTATGTATTATGATACAAAATATTTGGGGATATCGTAATATACAGTAATATTTTAAAGTGTAGAAACAAATCTTTAAAAAACAAAAGTCGCATAAGTAAGCTAACCGCTATTATAATGTTCGTTGTAACTGGTAACTCTTTTGTAAACCTTCCGTGTCTCTTCCGACCGAATATTAATTATGATTTCCGGAATATACTGGTTAACTTACTTACCCCGTGACCACGAATGCTGCAAAGCATCCGATACATCGTAGTTTTTGTCATCATTGTACTGTTTGTCTATACTAATATATAAAGCTGAAGAGTTTGTTTGTTTGTTTGAACGCGCTAATCTCATAACTGATTGAAATAATTATTTTTTTTGCTGTTTAGAGCATTTATCGAGGAAGGTTATAGACTAGAAAACATCGCGCTGCGACTAATAGGAGCGGAAAAACGGCGGAAAATGTGGAGGAGACGGGGAAATATTCTTTCTGGGAAATATTATTTCCCTTTTAAAATATGCTATAATATGCCTATTCTTTATAATTAAATTGTAAGATGTCGCGGATAATAAATATGATACTCAAAATAACTATTCTACGCGGACGTCAGACAAGTAGATGATACAACTTATGTACTAACTATGGCTAAGTATTACTGTTTATTATATCTCTTATCAGTTCCAACTTTACGTGCTAACACGTTCCATATTAAGACGTCGTTTTACTTCCATGCAACAAATATACGGAGTAGAGGCGGCGATCGCTTCTTGATCCCCTTAAAGACGTAGCTTATATCACGGCAAATATTTCAGCTTCAGATTTTAATATAAACTTGAAACATGAACATTATTGTTGAAGCATGCATTTCAAGCATTTCAAAAGAACTACCCAGATTCGTATTTCATAGTAAGCCGTAGAAAAAAAAACTTGAAACAACTAATTTCACGCTTGACTTCCGAGAAAGGGTCAAGACTTGGCTTTATTTGGGTTGAAGTAAAAAATAGTTAAGAATTTAGGGAGAGTCAACGAGTGTGTCCAATTTGGTTGATATGCCTCGTAACATCCACTTTCGTGTTCCCAAGCCATTTCGCAAATTGCTTCCGTTCTCATTGTTATTACAGTACATTCTGTCTGTAATCAGGAGCTGTAAAGCACTTTGATCTTCCGAGACATTATGCTAAATGATAAAGCCGAATTGTAAGAAAAGAGTTGGAATATTGACAAGGCCTCGTTATGTTTTGACAGGAATACTGCTTTGAAGATGGTACTTATTTTATGGATACATTTTACTTTTAATAACCCCCCCATGTCTAGTGGTTGTAGTACTTGACTGCAAAGCCGAGGCCGGCCCTTTGTCGTCACTACTTAATCTGCGGTAGACTTTAATCCAGCGCTGAAGCAGCACGGTGGGCCAACAAGGGACCAAGTAGGAAATTGGGCCTTAACGTGAGTACAAACAATTGGCTAGTTTAGGATGTTACTGAAATGTTCCATTACATTTAATTAAAATCACAGAGTTAACGTATATTTTTCGCGTATGAAACAATTCAAATCATTTATTTACATAAAACGCTGATTCGGTACTGATTAAAAGTAATAATATATTGTATTCAAAACACTTTTCATATAAGTAATTTCTTAATGATCCTTAATTCAGGTTTTCCTAAAAATTTTGAGATTTGTACGTTGTGTTTTAACAATTAATTACTCGATACATTCTTACAAGTCAAAAATCTATTTCAACCATTCCCAATCGATAATCCTATCTAAGATATGTAATAAAACATACTCACAACTGAAAATTATGTAACGGATTTTACCATAGTATATATGTACAAACAAGAAGAACTAAGAACAAATAATTTACCTCGAAACAGAGTGCCATGTGAAAAATTATGCAGGAAGAATGCGTTTATGTTAATTTATGAGCAGAGAATGTAAGAGGTAAGACTATAATACTCCTTACATCGTGCACTGGGTATTTTGATTTTTTTTTATGATAGAGAGAGGGTTCACTTGATAGAAGGTGAAATACCCCAGCCTATAGCACGAAGAAGATGTGCGGTCGACCTATTTTGCTTTTGGATATTCAGAAATCCTCAGACTAAAACCAAAACGCGATTACGCTCCACGGATTTTTCATCTTTGGATGGCGGTTCGTGACCCAGACGTAATTTCTATACTCCTACCACCCATTTAACATCCAGATTTCCAGAAGAAGTCCACTAAGTTTCAGAACAAATTATAAATTGAAAATAATTCACCCACGACCCGTTCATTGTACATTGCTACCTTTATACCAAAGAGCCCGTCAAAAATTAAATTATGAAAATGAATAAGATACACATATTGAATACGTACGTAAAGAAATAAATGTATTCGTAATATATATCCAAATATTAAATAAAACACTTTAACGGTTTAAAACGCGATATATTAGTAAATAACTACTAATATATCGCGTTTTAAACCGTTAAAGTGTTTTATTTAAATGTGTACTACTCGCGTAAACTATAGACAGTATCCAAATATTATTCATACAACTATAAATACCTATAAAACTAAAATCAATATAAATAATTCTTATTTATTATATTACAGAGTGGCACTGCTATATCTCCGATTTTTAAAATATTTAAACGTTATCACTCAACAGACATTTATCAGTTAAATAAAACACTTTTAAACGGTTTACTTTATGCGCGAACTATGATACAATTTTTTGATTCTGGTGGCAGTTGTGGTTCCTTATTTTAAAACATCGAACGTTGGTTCGTAGTAAAAATATTGAACGGTAAAAGGCGTTTTATTCAATGTGTCACTTTGGTTACATCACTTACTGTTGTGTTATAGTCAAAAATATACTTACTTAGACTATATTGTGATTAAGTCACAATTACTTAGCGTTGGCTAATCGACGTTGTCTCCTTAGAGTATATAATAAGAAAGCTTGTAAATGAGTAGAAAATATATTAGAACATAAATATTTCTCTCCTCTGTAATATCGACAATACCGTCCCCTTTATAACTTGGAAGTATTCCCTCAAGTATCTGACATTAACAGAATTAACCCCAAATTGTTCTTTGTCAAAGTTGTCGGAAAGTTTGTCATAGTATGAGACAAGATTATTAGGAAACGCTGGTTATCTAAGAAAAAGTTGGAGTACCGGAAATAGTTGGATATTGAACGGGAAAATTACGAGACATTAAGATATTAGTTAATCTCTTTATTGTCTACATTACTGATTACTTATTCGTTTACAGATTTACAAGTTGATAAAGACCCTTAGTAATTCTTGCTATGTAAATCGCCTTCTTTTTACAATTATCTGTACTAATATTATAAATGCGAAAGTAACTCTGTCTGTCTGTCTGTCCGGCTTTAACTCTGAAACTACTGAACTAATTTAAAGAGCCTGAGAAAGGACATAGGCTACTCTTTAATGCCAAAAAGGGTTGATAGGGGTCAAAAAAGGGGATGATAGTTTGTATGAAAATTCGTGGTTTTTGAAGCTAGAACAATGAAAATTTCTTCTTTGGCTTTTTAGGAATTGGAGTGTGTGCGAATGGGTGTAGGAATTAGAGTGGTAGTTAGAGTAGGAGTGATTAGGTGAGAGTGTTGCGGTAAAGTAGCATTTACCATAGATTGGTGCCTTAAATGCGCCCTTCGTACATTAATAAACAGCCTCAATAATTCTAAATAATTAATTAATAACCCGATATGTATTAATTAAACTTATTTAGAAATTATTTTAATTACGGGATCGGCCGTAGTTAAAATCATTTCCAAAAAATATATATATATTGCGTTTTAAACCGTTAAAGTGTTTATTCAATTGATTAAGGTATTTTATGAAAATAATAGTGTTGACATTCCAATTGGGACCATGAAGTGTTATAGAACTTTTAGGAACAATAACATTTTTTATAGCGCTCTACACTAGTTTTGCTTCAAATATCACAAGCTAAGCCAAAACATTTCAAATATCCAAAACCGAAAAAGATTGACCGCGGATCTTGTCGAGATGTTATATGGCTGGTATAGCTATGCCCTTTATCTAATTTCGTTTACGAAAAATTCTTACGACGTTCACATGAGTGGCAGGAATATAAAAAATATCACGAACCACCGTCCATAGGCCAAAAGCCGTGAAGTGTATCGCGTTTCGGTTTCAGCCTGCGGTTTTTCCGAATATCCAAAGCCAAAATAGATCGACAACGCTCGTTTAGATGTTATATCTCCCATAAAGTGAAAACCCATCGTTATCTGTCGTCGTCTATATAAAAAAGTCTTTGGAAAGTGTTTCATAATGACTTGAACGTCAATTTGATATTCGAACAATTACATTATTAATAGATATGTTTTTATCTGTGGTCCTAAACCCTCGAAAATTCTAATATTCATTGAACAATGTCGACATTGCGCGACGCCTGAATTCTGCACTTGGATAATTGCACTGAATGCACAAGAAACTTCGAGAGTCCAAGTATGAGTACGTAACGAAGGAATTACTTGGTCAAACATTCGGAACGTTCAGAGATATTCAGTGTAAAGTTTGGACGATACGGGATGTGAGTTGCACATATCTTAATCTAACTTCTGGTCGTCAAATTTTCGGACACGTCAAATTCCAAATTGTTTGACTTGAACGGTGCGACTCCAATTATTATTGTGAACTAGCTGTGTTGGCGAGTTTATCCGCGAACAGTTATTTAGGGCATCCAAATTTGGTTTTGAAACTTCGCTTTAAAATTTACGACCTGGTCGACCATGACGTCGATCGCGTCCCGTGGTTCCTGCAAGTGATTTTTTAAAAATAGACATAGTTGTCGAGGACTTTTATTAAGATCATTTAAAGGAATCATCTTTTTGTACATATTTTTGGATATCTTGACCAGCTTTCGCATCGAACGCAACCAAAGCCCAACTATATTTTATCAAAAATTCCATGTCTAATTATTTGATGTTTTCTTTATTTTTTTTTATCAAAACACTCACTTATCACAAACGAATCTGGTTTAGTATTCGCACGAGAATTGATTGACGTTGTCAAATTTTTCAATTTCACCACAACATAAATTGTACACGTTGATTGAAAATTTATTGAGTTGCGTTATTGATAACGTTTTTATTTTCAAATTCTATCTAAAACGATTGGTTTAAACTATCTGTAAACGTTGGCTTACTACATTTTCAACTTTACACAGATGGACTATTTCAACATATTCCTTTTCGAATTTTACAAATATAAAATCGTGACGTATTATATCGTCAAAAGTGTGGAATAAATTATAAAATAATAATAATTATTAGTCGCATAAATTCTTACAACATCTTTAAATTGTAAGTCAAAATATAAAATTCAAACCCTATTTACATTAAAATTAAAATACCTACATATTTTTCTATATCAAATGATAGACATTTGACGCCCTTTGCCGGTGACAGACATTCAATCAAGTAAGCCACATATCAAAATAGCATTTGTATGATAAAACTTATTTCATTTAAAATTTTGAAACATGACGTATCTATTCGGTCAACACAACAAAGGAGTCTGGAAGCTGTTTCAATTAATTAACGCTTAATTAAATAGGAGCGCTTCTGTTGATCCCTTGTGCATATACTAGTGAGTTTCTACAGGATGATGTTAAACTAACTAATATTAAAAGCGAATATAGTTCTCATATTGCTCCCAGCTAGCAAATGTTTAATTTCTCAAATAGAAGAGCAATTAGTATTCAAATATACAATATACTAGCTGTTGCAGCGACTTCGTTCGCTAAGAATATTTATTTTGGGCATCCAAATCCGTTTTTGCACACTTAAGCTATTATGAACGACGTCGCTAACGTCCCTTCCCGACGCTCTTGCAGAAGTTAGTTAGTATCTTAAAAGATAGACATAAAGCGTCGCGGACTTTTTTTAGACCATTTAAGGAGAAATTTTATTTAACACATATTTTTTGGGTATCTTGAACCGTTTTTGCTGCGTAGGCCTCGGAAACCCATAATGATGTATAATTTTCCCCAATTTTTTTAACATTTCCCGCTGTATCTTCGCTTGCATTAGCCACAAGGCACGATGTTTTAGGCCCTATAGCTTTCCTCGATAAATGCTCTAACCAACACCAAAATAATTTTTCAATTCGAATCCGTAGTTCCTGAGATTAGCGCGTTCAAACGAACAAACTCTTCACCTTTATATATAAGTATACATTTATTAAGTCTAATATTTGAAAGAAGATAAACAGCAATGTGTGTTATTTTAATTTTGTGTTTATAATATTTTTTTACTGCAATATAAACTCGCTTTTAATCCGTATATAAGTTGACGTATGAACATGTAATGACTTTATATTTAGATTAAATAAAAGGTAAGCGTTAATGTCAAAACAAGTACAAAACTAAATAACGATGTGCCCCATTTCATATAAGTGTCAAAGCAAAAATATCGTAGATTTTCCAAGCAAAAACATATTTTATTTTCATATAAAGTGTGAAAACCCCTCCAGTCCTGTCCTATTTCCAATGAAAATGTACATTTGTAAACAACGTTAGGTCAAGATGTCACTTCAGATTTATGGAGTCTTTCAAGTTATCTGAGGAATTTGTCTTTTCCCTTAAATCTATACTAATACATATTACAAAAACTGAAGAGTTTGTTTGCTTGAATGTCGGTTTGTTAGATCTAAATTCATTCATTAGTGCTACTGGAAGGTATTAGGCTATAAAACATCCCGTTGTAACCGATATATCGAAGAAACAGTGGGAAGAGAGGAAAACTCGGGAAAAAACGAGAAAAAATATTCGTCTTCGAGGGCTTCCGTTACGTGTTTTGCGAAAACGATTCTAAAATATACTCTAAGATATGTATAAAACCATTTTTCCATGTTTAAATGATCTTTGCAAGAACGACAGAACGCGGGCGACGTCGTGTGTAAGTACTATAATTTATAAAGCTGTTTGGAAAAATAATTTTTTAGCCCCCTGATAACATATGAATTAAAACACTATTAAAAGATTTCCAATGCAAAGTATATCTCATCTATTTAAAGCAGTTGAGGTGAATGTTAAATAACGAATACATTTCGCGTTTTAAAGCTTTAAAAGTACTTATTCAATGTTAATAATGTTAATGTGATGTTTAATACTCTATTGTGATCGTCTATGATAAATTTCTACGTATAACGTTTATGCTTTGAGAGCCGTGGTGGGGAGACTGCAAGCATCCGAAGTCGGGCGAAGTTAAAAATATTTTAAAATAAATTTAACTAATATATCGCAGTTTTAAACCGTTAAAGTGTTTTATTTAAATGTGTACTACTCGCGTAAACTATAGACAGTATTTAATATAAATTATACTAGTCGATTTTAAGCCCTCTCAAATGACTATAAAAACTTAAGACGTTGAACTCAGCTGAAGTTCATGCTGTACAATAATTAATTAGTCTCAACACATAAATTATAAGGATAATAAATGGGGACCTTCACAAAAAGATATTTTGAAACATCCGAGACTTAAATTCCCTACACGTAATATTAGAGATATAATTTTAAGTAGAATCGTAGAAGAGATGGTAGAAGATTGGTTACGACCGAAATTGAATTTGAAATGTTAAGTTTTAAATACTCTCTGCAGTTTACGCGAGTTGTACACATTTATATTAACTGTCAAACGTTTTCACTGTTCCACTTTAACTGTTTCAAACGCGATTTATATTAGTTAAACTCCCCGTGACCACGGCTACTGCAAAGCATCCGAAACGTTGGGCCGTAGTTTAAATAATATTAGAATAAATTTAACTAATATTTATCGCATTTTAAACCTTGAAAGTGTTTTATTTAAATATATAGTATTTTTTATGAAAGAGTAGGTCAGACAAGCACGGGGTTAAAATCAATTTTGGCTCTGGAAATTAGGAAGATTACAATCTTCACGGCTTTTGTATCTGCGTACGGTAGTACGTGGCACGGCCCAATTATTTATCAGATGCGATCCAACATGTATTCGAAAATATATGTTATTAAAACATGTGAGTGGGTAGGGTTCGAAACCATAATCCCTTGGTTTCGCTCTATGGTCAAACGATAGCAATACATTGTTACCGTTTTTGATCGTTAGAACAACAAGCTCTTAAAAATGTATCGTTGTATAAACAAAGATAGTCATTATTAATTAAGTACAGACCTCTTTAGATATTGGATTTAATGAAACAAATAGTATAATGATTAAGTGATTTTTTTTCTAAAGTTTTAACCGAACTTTACCACATCCCTAGTAGAAATATTTGCTAGCTTCATAAGCTCGTACGATATTGGACGTTTATGGAAGATGTGCTTTTGGTAAATCAACAGACACACGTCTTTACGAAAAATAATATTTTCCCACGTGAAATTCGTTCGCTTTATAAACAGGAAAGATATCGAGTTTTACCCATTTTCTTTAAGGTCAATGACATGCAGATAAGGCGGAATGTGTAAGTGAAGGTAATGATTCGTTAGTAATGAATACTTTGTTGTTTATTTTTCTATTTTTTGTGATAGAGGAATACTTTTTTTTTAATGATAGAGGGAGACAGATAAACATGAGGTTTACTTAGTGGTTGGTGATATACTCCAGCCTATAGCATCTAAACAAGAACTGTCGATCTATTTTAGCTTTGGATATTCGGAAATCCACAAACTGGAACCGAAATGCGTGGTTCGTGAGCCGGACGGAATTTCCATAATCCTACCACCCATTCAATATCCAGATGTCCAGGCGCAGTCCAACATGTTTCAGAAAAAAATATAAATTGAAAAATTAGAAACAGGTTGGACACGGTGGGGATCGAATGCACGACCCATGCTTGTATTCAATAATGATTTAAAACTTTCGAATAATATATCTTAAAATACATTGTTCTACAAATACACATTGCTACATAAATTCTACACAAATCGAATGAAAAATGAATTGTGTCATGAAATAAAACCCTTTTATCAGATTCAAAAATTTAAGTTTGTTTACTTTTTTGAATGCCACTCGAATTAAACAGAGTAAAAAACGTACTTAAATTGTATAGTAAGAACAATTATATTATAAACTACGTTATTATTACAAAAAAGTAAATAAATTGCAATTAAAAAATAAAATCTAATGACTGTCTCATTGCGTTACTTAGCAAAATATAATAAAAGATCATCGGTTTTATGTAACAAAATATAGACGCATCTGGTGATAAGCCTGATAGTAAAACGTCTAACACCTGCTCACGTAGAGCATAACGCAATTACGTCGAGATAAAATAACATAAAAGTACTTCCAATCAGCTCAATGGAGAGGGCAAAAGGTCTGAGTGGAAAAATATTATTACTGTTAACATGAACCGACGGTTTAATGTATTCATTTGGAGAACAAATATCGTGGTTATTTTAAGAAATAAAGGAGTTCAATTGCTTTTTTATGCTTATAGATATGTCACTTAAGTAAAAAACAGATCGTTATCAATCCACGTTTATGAAAGAAATAGCTGTACCATCGACATCGTCCGCGTAGAATAGTTATTTTGGGCGTCAACATTTATTTCTGCATACCTCTTCTTTATAGATTTAGGCTGATGTTCACGATGTCGTTCGCGTCCCGTCGTTCTTGCAAGTTTATGTTGAAAGATAGACATATAGTGTCGCGGACATTTTTTTGGTTATTTATAGAGGAATCTTTCTTAGGTACAAAATTATTTGGTATCTCGAACCGTTTCAGAGTTGTTCAATATAAACTAGTCTAAACTGTAATTGGTCCTGAGATTAGTTCAAACAAACAAACTCTTCAGCTTTTTATTTTAGTATAGATATAATTTCAAAATAAATATGCAAAAAAAAAAAAATCAGCTCTCGATAAATATATCCTACATATATATTATTGTAGACATAAATTCTACATCGATACAGACACTCTTTACTAACTTCGTAAATAGATAGCATTAATGAAGCATTTTTTTTAAAGTGTTGTTGTTAACCAATTACCCCTTTTTGTACTGATAGTGTGAATGCCTAATGCACGCCCACGTCGGGCATTAGTGACATGGGGTGTGTGGTAAATCGTTTAGCCGACCAGAAACACTAAACACACCACCAACCATCTACGGTGCTTTGAGGGAGCCCTGTCACGTTTGTACCACTCCAAACCAAATGAAAAATGTCACACAACGATGGGGGATCAAAGTGATTGTGTCATGAAATAAAACCCTTTTCGCCTTATTACTTTGTAACTGCTACACAGAAATAAAAATACTAGGTCCTTATTATTACAGTCATTAAAATGATTTGATGAATTTAGTGAGATAATTAAATATAAGCAACCCGAAGGCGCCACGGAAGGCACATTGCTCTATCAAAATTTCAATTAACTACTCGAAATATACGTAGATACGTCATTTTCTCAAATTGGGTCATTGGCACAACGTCAGAGGTTTTAACTAATTATTCTGTTTGCTGCCAATTTGTATTAACCTAAATGTGATAATTTCGTAACTCAGTGATACATTAACGATTTGTTTTTTAATTTACTTACGTTTGTACAAACAAAATCGTCGTTATTAAAAAATTAGAAACTAAAAACTGAGACGGACCGTTGGCCATGACTTCGAGTCCCGACGGTGTCAACAAGTTTTAATAATTCTTAGGAAGGTTTTAAAAAAAAAAAAAAAAAAAAAAAAAAAAAAAAAAAAAAAAAAAAAAAAAAAAAAAAAAAAAAAAAAAAAAAAAAAAAAAAAAAAAAAAAAAAAAAAAAAAAAAAAAAAAAAAAAAAAAAAAAAAAAAAAAAAAAAAAAAAAAAAAAAAAAAAAAAAAAGGGGGGGGGGGGGGGGGGGGGGGGGGGGGGGGGGGGGGGGGGGGGGGGGAAAAAAAAAAAAAAAAACCCCCCCCCCCCCGGGGGGGGGGGGGAGAAAAACACAAAACACACCAAAAAAAAAGAAAGGGGGGGGGGGAAGGGGGGAAAAAAGAAAAAAAAAAAAAAAAAAAAAAAAAAGAGGGGGGGGGGGGGGGGGGGGGGGGGGGGGGGGGGGGGGGGGGGGGGGGGGGGGGGGGGGGGGAAAAAGGGGGGGGGGGGGGTGGGGGGGGGAAAAAAAAAAAAAAAAGGGGGGGGGGGGGGGGGGGGGGGGGGGGGGGGGGGGGGGGGGGGGGGGGGGGGGGCCCCCCCCCCCGGCGGGGGGGGGGGGGGGGGGAAAACCCCCCCCCCCCCGGGGGGGGGGGGGGGGGGGGGGAACCCCCCCCCCCCCCCCCAAAAAAAAAAAAAAAAAAAAATGGGTTTATTTTTTTAAAAAAAAAAAAAAAAGAGAGGAGGAAAAAAACCCCCCGCCCCCCTTGTTTGGGGGGGTCTTTTGTTGGGGGGGGGGGGGGGGGGGGGGGGGGGGGGGGGGGAAAAAAAAAAAAAAGGCCCCCCCCCGGCCCCCCCCCCCCCCCCCCC
The DNA here is from genome assembly GCA_963661955.1 of Leptosia nina. Taxonomy (NCBI): domain Eukaryota; kingdom Metazoa; phylum Arthropoda; class Insecta; order Lepidoptera; family Pieridae; genus Leptosia; species Leptosia nina. The sequence goes on from CAVLEF010000003.1 coordinate 4,593,541, forward strand.
CCCCCCCCCCCCGCGCCCCCCCCCCCGGCCCCCCCCCCCCCCCCAAAAATTGGGGGAAAAAAAAAAAGGGGGGCGGCCCCCGGGGGGGGCCCCCCCCCCGCGGGCCCCCCGGGGCGGCGGGGGGGAAGGCCGGGGGACGGAACCCCCCCTCCCCCCCCCCCCTTCCCCCTTTGGCGGGGGGGGGGGGGGGGGGAAAAAACCCCCCCCCCCCCACCCCGGGGGGGAAAAAAAAAAAAAACCCCCCCCCCCCCCCCCCCGCCGGGGGGGGGGGGGGGGGGGCCCCCTTTTTTTTGGGGGCGAAAAAAAAAAAAAAATTGTTTTTGGGGGGGGGGGGGGGGGGGGGGGGGGGGGGGGGCCCGCCGGGGGTTTTTTTTAAAAAAAAATAAAATTTGCCACCCCCCCTTGGGGGGGGGGGGGGGGGAAAGGGGAAAAAAAAAGGGGAATACCGGGGCAAAAAAAATATTGGGGGAAAATAAGGGGAAGGGCCCCCCGGCGGCGGAACAAAAAAAAAAAAAAGGGGCCCCAAACCCATCCCTGGGGAACCCCCCTCAAAAGCGCCCCCGGGGGGGACCGAAAAGCCCCACCATTTACTGTATTCGTTAGTTCCCCGATTTGTGTTCGCCCCCTTAGGGGGCTTCCAAACCAGGCGACCGTTTCGGCTTCAAAGCCGTAGAAAGCCATTTTAGCAAGCACTTTTTACTTGCTTTATGATAGAAGAAGACAGACAAGCACGAAGTTTACTTGGTAGGTAAAAGACCCGAGCCGTATGACATTTAAACATGATTCGCAGACGATCAATTTCGGCTTCGGATATTCGTGAATCTCACAGACTGAAATAGAAACGCGTTTAAACTTCACGCTTTTTTATCTGAGAACGGTGGTTCGTGACCCGGACGGAGTTTCTATATTCCTGCCACCCATTTAATAATCAGATTTCCAGACAAATTACAACATGTTTCAAAAAATTACGAATTAAGTAAGTAAGTAAAAATATTTGTAAAAGTGTAGTTTCCGTCAGTATTATAGAAATACATTTAATAGACGTATACACGAGAAGACCATATTTTCTCGCCCGGCAGACAATATCTTAATGGCAGGGAGTGGAAATTATAGGAACATCCATTTTCTTATCGACGTAATAGGTCCTTAGTGAATTCTGGCGACAACCGCATGAAACATCTGGTAAGGCGACTTAAATTCCAACATACGATATCTCCGAGGCCTGTGAATAATCTCATCCCTCTGGAATTCAAGCCACGGGGCAAACAATGGCCAATAGCTATTAATGTAAGCGGAACGGAGACATAGGAAATACGTTAATGGTCGAGTTGTGAACTATTTCCGGTACATGCCTTTGATTACCTTAATATCATAAATTGATGTGAATAAAAGAGAATATGGCCTAAGATTTATTAATAATATTTTTATACCATTGATGCCATTATTGCCTATAATATTTGTATAGTACAATTAAAAATAAAATTTTGTAAATTTACACACATTCAAAAAATATATAATTTCTTTGCTTAATTTAAGTGATGAAAATGATGATGATGATGACTATTTAGTACTATTTATTATTTTAACAGAAATAGTATGTACACCGTTAATCTAGTACACTGCATATGTACAGATGGCTGTCCCTCTATGGTTGCAAAAAGCATCTGGAACGTCACATCGTCTATGAAAAATAATTAAGTTACATACAAATTTGGATTTTAAACACTAAATTTTGTTTTATTGAATGTGTGTGTGTAAAATTAACTCAAATTTTGTTTTCTTTGTTTATGTTTTGAGAGTTATTTTCCTTTTTAATTATTGTCACATTTATTATCATTACTCAAATTCCTTGAAAAACTACAATATATACATAATAGCGTCATATATACTAAGACTTAGGATATAAAATTAAATTTATTATTTCATCTAGTGGGTAGTTTTATAATTAATAACAATTAGCAATATTATTTTCATTGCAGAACAACCTTTAGCGTTTTGTTTACTCTTATAATTCTATAGACTAATTTCTACCAACATCAAGGTCACGAAAAGGTTAAAATCTGTGCCTTAAGGTAGCTAATGAAATTGTTCAAATTACGCTATTCAAATTAGTGCTTAGAATTTCGTAGCTTTAACATTTTGATCAAAATTGTTGAAAAGAGGCTTATAAACAGATTATGGCCGACACAGTTTCTCACTTTGTGTAACAAATTGAACATTGCGCAATTATTTCTCTACTTATTCAACACAATCTGCTATAAAATTAAAGTGTTAAAGCTAAATCATATTTGTACCCGGTTAAAATACTTTGAAATTTGAATAGTTTCTTAATAGAATATTGGAGTTTTATGTGTGTTTATTTAAAAGGTTTGTTTGTTCTTTTTTTTTTTTAACTATACAATTAAGACAATAGTCTGATACATTTTTATTTGCATTAGTATAAATAATTTTATTGTTTTTTTCCCTATTTCTATGTCATATCGAATTTCACGCCAAAAGAGCACAGCATTTTCAATTAAGTTTTATAATACAACACAAACATTAATATTTTTTTATTATCTTACCACTTTGTACAATTGGTACACATTAATAAAATACTCAACACAAAAACAAATTAAATATGTATATATTGAAAAAGTTTCATCTCAAATATGATTAAATCTTCCGTAAAACACAAATATAAAACGTTCGGATAAAAAGGTCGTGTTTTCCGTAAATTTAATAATTAGTTAAAGAAACCAGAACAAAAGGCGACGGCTTGGACATTTCGAACATTAAATCAACTCAATGGTTAAACATTAACTGTTAAGAACGGTTTACACTGCCTTGTATGTGTTATTTATATGTTGTCCTGGTAAAAATATTGCTAAGGCAATTTTAAAAAAACAAACACCGTTTTTTCTACATTTTACTTTGTACTTTTGATTGGTTACTGGTTACTTAGTTTATTTAAAAATAAATATTTTTCTAGTTTCTTTTACTTTGAAGTTACGATGAGATTTATAATCGATATTATTTTGAAAACTTTAATATTTTTCACATGGCCCTATAGAAATTATAAGTTGAAAAAAATGTACGATGACTTTGATTAGAGCAACATCACGGAACGCTGTGGATGCCGGTTCTAAATTTCTAGATTTTTTTATTTTTACTATTTTAATTAATATTTCTAAAACAGTAATTAAGATAGCTATGTTATTTCAGTTATTTATATATATAATATACCTCGTTATTCTTTTAATTTCTTACTTTACATGCCTCAAATTTTTTTCAGTCATCCTGTCAATATACACACATGTACACGGTCCTTTAATACCACGGGCACGAATCCAACCGGCGTCGAAGATAAATGCCAAAAAATGTTCTATCTAAATGAAAAATCTGTATTGTTTTAGCTCTATATCACGAAAATGACCTAAAATCGCAGAGAAAGCATCGTAGTGCTGAAATTCTTTACCATTATTACGATCTCGTGAATGGCGGATTTGATATGAATGGAATAATAGATGTTTTATATTTAACGTGAAATTCGGGTTATTTCGCAGAACAAATGGGGAAGAGGTAATCTGTTGATGGATGATAACTGCTGCTCTAATATTTTCAATACAGTGGATGTAAAAACATCCTTAATATAAACACATATTTAGCTTATTAGCTGTGCTTACGTATACGATTGAGTGATACGATTTTATAGTTTTTAACTATAGTCATTATAAATACGTCAATAGTATACTAACAATGTAAGGCGATACAATAAAGTAAGTAGGAACACAAATTACAAAACTGAAACCAACTTTCGTGTTGAACAAATGTATCGCGTTTTGAACCGTTAAAAGTCCGTCATTATGAAAAATTAAAACCTAATTTAAACCTTAAAAATACTTCCCTACTTTTGAGCATAACACATTTCTGGTTCCGTTTATAAATAAAAAAACTATAGTAACAAGAAACTTTACATCTTCGACATTCGAACCCAGAACGACTGAAGCTTATCGCGTATTTTAATCTTAAAAAATAAAGATTATTCATAAATTTCTACCAATTCTGCGAAATGAGGCCACGGCAAGGTTTGGCACGTTTTCTTAAACAACCTTATTTATAAATGTGTTTTCACTCCATCAGTGCCTACAGTAATATAGATCTAAGTACGCCGGGCAAGTTAAATTAGTACGGAAACGTGCTCAGGTTTTATTATCCATCCTGAACCAACAGCATTCGTGCCTATAAAATGCTTTTACTTTTTGTCCACGATTAGATGTGCGTCAGAGAATTTGTTTGCATATTCTAACAAGTTAATAATTTAATACCCTATATTTTTTGCACATTTGAACGGGTAAATTATTTTAATTATTAAGTCAAACTTTAAAAACATACTTAGTATTGTATAAAGTTATTATAACTGTAGTGTTATTATTATATTTTTTTTCATTTATTATTGTAAATCTTCATCTTCAAGGTTGCCTGGAAGAAATCGCTTTTTAATTATTCTTTATAGATTTTTGTGATAGTATAGATATTCTATATTTTAAAGTATATGTAGCTATACTTCCATGGTTGGAAGACATTTTTGCTTCCAACGATAAACAATTTTTCGGTTACAGTCTAATAAATATGTTAGACTGTAATAGTCTTTTCAGTCAATGAAGTATTTAAAAATTTGCATCTCATAATAAACCTACCATTAACAAATGTCACTTATAAAATACTGGTTATTTATTAGTTAGTTGTCATTAATTAAAAATAAAATAAGAAAATAAATTATAAAGTATAGCTATACTATAATGCCTTCTAGATTTAGCCACTGTAGTAATGTTCGCATGCCACTAAGGTATTTGTGTAAAATTGAATTGTTGGCTGATTGGCGTAAAATGATCGATGGTATTATGGGTGTTATTTTATCCATTTGGTATTCTCATGCTGAGTCAGCGATAATCGTCCTAAAAAATGAAGAGCCCTAATTAAGTGAAATATTTGCAGCGCTAGAATTATTTGGTGTTTTTTAATGATTTTATAAAAACTTTTTAAAACAACAGAAGCGGAACAAAATAGTTGAGTAGAGAATTTTAAGTGAAATGCAACTAAGTTATTTTAAAGCTTCTACCGAGTTTTTAACGTTGTTTTACAAGATAAAGGATGGAACAAGTCTTAGAGAATGTCACTTAACGCAACGTTAATTAGTATTGCTGATATAATTAGGAGGGAAGATGCAAGACGGCTTTAAGTTACATGCTTAACGAGAAGATTTTTTGATAAAAATTACTAAGATATTTAATTTTTTTTTCATTCGTGTGTTTCACCTTACATATATCATATCAAGGTATAAAGGACAATCGGGATAATACGGAGACACTACGTGCATGATAACATTTTATACTTTGAAGGTTTAAAGTAAGGCTGGTAATGTAAAAATTCTTAGAAAAAATCTAAATACTGGTCTAAGCTTGGCTTGGTCTGAGCTTCATCTAAACCTCGTGGTTTGCAGTGGAGTTTACAAATCAGTCGTCAGAAAATTCGTTTGTCGTATTGGCGATAAAATATTTATTCTGTTCGTACGCTAAAAAGTATTACGATTTGTGACATAACATGTTCGACAGTGAAAGTTCCTCAAAGTGCCATAATTCAGCAGATCTTACAAAGTATTACTAATCGGAAAGCTATTAATTCTCCTTGGATGAGTATCCTGTCATTGGGAACTAATTCTATTTGAGATTTATAGCAGTTGGCGAACGAAAAGTTTGTAACTGCAGCGATAGGTACGTATGTCCGACGATTTCTCATTTCAAATTATTTCCTTGTGTTCCCAAATACGTCACATAATGAAATTTGTTCTGAAACTTTTTAATAAATTGTTTTTTCATGGAAAAACACGTCCACTTTATTCTTACAGCATACAATTTCATGTTAGTGCAGTTAGGAGAACACAATGTAAGTTAAATTATTATCTTCTAAGTGAACCAAGTTATACAGCTGAACAAATACAAAGTTGTTTAATGTCAGTAATAGTAATAGGGAATTAACTGTTATTGTCTTCTTTATCAATAATAAATATTGCTTTGAAAACATTTAGACTCTCTTAAACCTGTAACATATCCGAATTTATACTTATTATAAAACTTGAACGGTTTCAAACGTGATATTATAAGACTTATAATAAAAAAGTATTCTACTTTTAATAGCATAACTGGTTTTATAATTTTGTAAATACAGAGATATCTGTAAATATTTTAAATACTGGAGGTTAACTAGTGGAAGATTGCTTGATCCTTCTAGTCCTTTCCAATCCTATTACCGGCGGGATATAAACAGGAATTATCATCAATGCCCCGGCAAAGCGTTCCCGGGCGATTTTATGGAAGCAGTACGTACTGGATCCCGTATTTGTCGTCTATATGAAGGAAATAAACTGTGGTATCATGTGTTCCGTTTACTGTAAGCATTGTGTGTCGAGTTAATTGTTATTAGTGTCCTAGTTTATACGTATACATGTTATTAGTATAAAGGAGATAGAAGTAATAATCCTAATAATTTGTACGTATATTTAGGTAACTTCTGTCTTAATGTTTGAAAACATTCATATTTTTCACATGTAACATTAAACATTATATCATTTAAAAATCAGTTACAAATTGAAAAGAAAAAACGCTGTAGCCCAATTGGTTTAAGGATTTTTATTTTTAAGTAAAATATAGGACATATATTTTTTATATCTATTATGAAGGTGATGATGTAAAAGTCATATTCAATACCATCATGAAGTCTGATGCTGGTAATTCATTTCAGGATAAGTTTGAGTAAAGGTCGGGGCAGCAATTTATCCTGACGTAATTCGCGTAAAACGCTTATTGGCTGTCGTTGCCTACACGAACACGAAATGATTTATATCCAACCTATACTTCAATCTAATAGAAACTTCTACAACTTACTACGCATATTTTTATTTACTTTAGTTTTAACAATTTTCCTGCGTTTTATTTGTGTAATATTATTTTTTCCTTCTTTGCCCTGTATACTCAATACTCATCACTGTGCTTATTAATTTTGTTGCTATTAAGTTAAAGATAATAATTTTAATACGCCTTTAAAAAAATGATTCTTAAGCCATAAGTTTTATAAATATAAAGTTATCATATTATTAATAATAATGAATTAAAAGTTAAATGAAAAGAAATCCTAGATGAACATCGATCCATAATTTTTAACAATTATTTCAGTGTATAAAACGAATATGTAATAAAAAACTTTACAGTAAAGAAAAGTATATAGATTAAAGTAAGTTCAAAAAATAAATACCTCATATAATAGTGAATATCCGCTAAATAAATAATAAAAGGTTTGTTTATTTTGCTTGAAAGTGTCAACACAGATGGATAATCGCGATAAGTAATTTTATTTTAATTTATCACGCGTATCAAGATCCCCATTGAATTAACCCTCCCGTTGATAGACCTAATGAAGGGTCGGATGTCACATAAACAGAATTCATTTCTTTTTAATACATGGCTTTTTCCCTTTTCCTTTGTTATTCATAGCACTGTTTCAAAGGAATTAGGACAGGTTTCTCGCTTCAAGCTATTAATGGTCTAATATTAAGAATAGGTTTCTTGTGTCATTGGAGGGAAGTGAAGGATTAAGAGGTGGGTTCAGACCTATCACACGGCCCCAGGGCGTGGGAAATTAGTAGTCTTTGCCCACGCCTTGGAGCAGTAGCAGTAGTGCTATTGCTACTAAATTAAAACCGAGATCGTTGACTACTCTCCATAATCACGAAGATGATAAAATTTCTTACTTAATTCTAAATATAGAACTATGATTTCATGCGACCATAATATTAGAAGTTCATTAATGTGTAACTTAATTTGTATATCTCAATATAAACATTTGCTAACAAAAAAATGAAGAAGGCTCCGCGTAGCTTTAACCATAGCGGTAAAGCTACGCGGTGCCTACGCTGCTACGCCAAATACTAGAAGCTACGCTCCCCAGGTACGCACAACTGGATTCTCAATTTGACCTAATTAATTTTAGTAGGAAGTGAAAATATGACGGTAGAATTTTAAATTACATCTTTAATATATTGACCTCATTAAAAGGCAAGATTTAGTTCAAGCTTTTAATAGTAAAGTTCGAACTAGGTTGCGATTTGATTGAATAAAAGGCCTGAATATATATTTTTAAATTCTACCATTTTCAGATTGTGTTATAAATGATAAATATATACATTTTATTAACCTAGATATAGCATATATTTCTTCAAATTGATCTAAAAGCTAGTCTGCTAATTATATTTCGTCATTAGCAATTTTCGATTTTTAAATTCTCCTTCATGCTTCGCAGTGAACACAAAACCTTCAGTATTACTAATCATCATTAATCTAATGCTCTTTAAGGGTTACTTTGAAGGAGAAGACCTGTGCTCTGTTCGTAAACATTTATACAAATGCGAAGGTTTATTAGACATAACTTTAAAAAAAATTCCATACCGTATTGGTCGTGTGTGTAAGTCATAAATTTCAAAACACTTAACTAAAGTAGAACACAATGCATATACTTATTTCGTTCCCAGCGAAAGATAGTTCTATCTTCAAAGAGAGCTTTATAAAATTTAAACATCTGTCTTAACACAAGCCCATTATTGTAGAGCTTGAAGAGGCCATTAGCAGGTTCTTGTGTGAAGGTTAATACGATAAAGCGTCCAAATGCCGTCAGAAACGGTTCAGTCGCGCTCTTCCCCCTACAATTATGTTCGCCTGGTAACCGCAATGCAGTTTGTGTTTATAGTTGGCGATTCAAACGACGCTTTGCGCCGAAATATCAAAGAGTTTTTATTATGTGCGAAGTGACAATTATTTTTAAGTGACGTTATATAAAGCATACATTGACGTTTTTATTCAGACATTTATTTTTAAGCGCCTAAATTAAACTGATGTGAACACTGTAACGCCTATATAGTATACAAAAAAGCAAGGACCAGGCCAGTTTCTCCATATCCCAACTACCACAACTGCTGAAAATCATCCGAAACGTCAGGCTGTAGTTAAAACAATTTATAAGTTTAATCAATACATTTCGCGTTTTAAGCCGTTACTGTGTTTAATTTAAATGTAGAATACTCTTTAATTACATATATTTTTTCATTGTACATCATTCGCGGACCTTGTAGGAGATCTTAGTCAGTCTTCAGTTATTCAAATTATGAGATCAAATTTTCGATCACGACGACTGAACAGAACGACAAGTTTTCCAAAATGGCTGCGAAAGATTTAACTTAAAAAACAATTAACTCCCTTTATTTGTTATTTAAATAAACAAATTTTAGTACGTATTGAACGTTTCCAGCGAAAATAACTTACATTAAACCTACGTAGCGATTTAACTGCTGAATTTCAATTTCGTTTTCTCATTAGGCACCAAACAATAGACGGTTGTTCACTGTGATCATTGTATATCGGAATTTCAAGTCATGAATATTTCAGCTCGATTAGCGATTAGGGCTGTCACTATGTACATTCTGGATTTTCTTTCAGTAATTTCTGTGTTTCTATACAAGTGTGTAGAAAGTTCAATCATAAGTCTGTTTGTTAGTTGTACGTTTGTTTTGAATGTCTTTTTAAAATTATTTACCCTTTGAGTTTTGCCGCCGTGTATAGGGTGTAGACTATCTAACTGAAAGTGATATGTACTGGTAATAATTAAGGATTTTAACCTTCCATGTTTCTTGTAATGGATTTTTTATTAGATCTCTAAGTATGGGAGTTGGGAAATGATTTACAGTGGGTTGTTAGGAACCTTTTGGCAGCTGTTATTTGGAAGATTCTACTTTAAAACGCTAAAAAATATATCATTTTTCTTGTAAATAGAAATGTATTAAAATATTTGAATGCAACACTTTTACCTGTTGAAAACAAGAAATATATTTAAAAATATCATTTGGTACGAAACAAAACAGCACGGCTATACTTTAAAACATATTATCGATTAAATTATTCGTGATCTCTAGTTTATAGATAAGCAACACTTAACCCGGACTAAACTATTACTGACTCTCGTTGAATATTACAACTATTGGGTTCGTGATTAGATAATATGAATGGCTAGCTATTTGTTACAAACATCTGAAATAGTTGTATAGTATAATAACGTCTCAGCTTAAGTGCGCATTTAAAGTTGTTCAAATTCTAATCACTGTAGAATCTTTCTATTGATATGAAACTTAAATTAAAGGTTGCAGGTAACGGTTTAGAATATATAATTTAAGTAAATTTTACATATTTAAATAAAACACTTTAACGGTTTAAAACGCGATATATTAGTTAAACTTATTTGAAAATCCCCGTGACCACGGGTGCTGCTAAGCATCCGAAACGTCATGCCTAAATTAAAAATAATTTTCAAATAAGTTTAACTAATATATCGCGTTTTAAACCGTTAAAGTGTTTTACTTAAATATTTACTACTGGCGTAAACTATAGACAGTATTTAATTTTTATATATTTTTTTATGGCAAAGAAGTACAGGCAAGCATGGGGTACATTCATACAGCCGTATAACATCTCAACAAGATGCGTCGTGGACTTCTTTTGGCTTTGGATATTTAAATATCCACAGACTGTAACCGAAACGTAATTAAATTTGACGGCTTTATCATTTGTGGAGTTAACGCCACGCGTTTTGAATGTCTTCTTCAAAATGTTTGGTAGACATCGCAGTGATAAAGACGTTGCTAATGGTAAAGTTGAATCTGTTACTCTTGTGCCATCTTGTTTCAGACAGACAGTAGTTTATACTGTTTAATTATCTCTATTTATGAACTGTAATCGATTACAGAATTATTTTTTAACGTATTAAAAGTAACCTCAATACAAGAATACGAACATAATTTCTAAACAGACAAACAGTGTTACTCAGATTTACGGTGCTGAAAATTATGTGGGAGACTTCGATTTGGATAAATAAGACCCACATTACATAAGAATTTATATTTGTAGCTATTCATATGAACTAGGTTTCCTCAGTTGTGAATTTGGAAAAATCCTATTTACAAGTCGGGAATGTCATCCGAAAACCCAATTTTCGTGCAATAAAAAGGCTTCTTTCAATCAAGAAAGTACTCAATTTCATGTTATGACAAACAAGGGCGAACCAATAAAACAGCCTAAAAAGAGATTCCTGTTGAGAAATGTATACAGGATGGATCTTTTTCTAATAACCGTAATGGCCCAGGCATTGTTTTAGGGTAAGTGCCCGAAATATTTAGGCCTCATAAAGAAAATGGATTTAATTTTCTTCTCAAATTCCAGTAGCAATAAATTTTATTACACTAATGAGAACTACGTAGTACGTACTCAGCGTAAAGCCTGTGTAATTGTTTGAAAGCATTTAGAGGCCCCGCCTCCCATTAGGTAATGGCTGAGGGCTTTCATTCTTTTAAACTTGGCCTTGCTTTGTGTTGTTAGTTTTGCGAAATTTATATTCAAAAACCTATGTACTAATTTCAAATAGCTATAAAAATAATTGGTAAATAACAATTGTTTGAAAACTTTAATATTCTTTACTTTTTTCGAATTTCACCAATTGGTAAATTACATAAGAAACAAAAAGAAAACAAATTTATTGAGCGGGGAATCCTTGTCCTGGTAGTCCGTATTTGTTAGTTGTTATTTTAGAAACGGTGGCGCCAGGGCCGCTGAAAATCAGTGTTGCAACACAAGCGTGTTTGTAGCGTTAAGCTAAGTTCGTCCTGTCTTACGTGATTCCATTGTAAAAATCTTAACCCTTGTAATTTTATATAATTTTTCTAAGTATGGTTATTAAATTATTTTAGTTCATAGTTTGTTTTACATCATTGATTTAAATGATTTTATTTTTATATTCTACTATCATTTCCCACATTCTAGGTCATATAATACGATATCACTGACCAAAATCGGATATACACAAAACACTTGTCCATTTCTCACCTTTGCCTTTTAAATTTTAGTTCCAGGTTCCACTTTCCAGAGGACTAGGTTTCCAAAGGATTCACTAATCCTTTTTTCAGAGTTGAGTTGGGTATTGACTTTGACCATGATACAATATTTTATAGCAAAACCTTTTACTAAATCGACATAATGATCCGTAACAAAAAGACCATCCCTCATGCCTTAGGCTGTTACTCCACCAATGTAAACATTTATCCCTTTGATTATAATAAAACTATCTCACAGTCAACTGAAACACTAACTGGAACTGCCACAATGATTCCCCGCCAAATAAGGTATTTAAACATTGCCAACTCTTCTTTAAAGGTAAATGGAAAAATTCACGATCAATCATATTTCTCAAATTGATCAACCATTGTTATTAAGACATTGTTTACAGATTTGCAAAAATATAATTCACTAGTGAAAGCGTAACCTCGGGAATCATTTCGTAATTACGACTGAATAGTTTGATAACAAGTAATTTTCAAAATTATCGAATACCTTATACAATTTCTAATCAGATGTCATTCCTTACGCGAGACCACTTTATAAATTAAAATTAGAACATAAACACGTTCTAAATTCAAAAGTGTAACCCTTTTTTGAGCCTAGGTAAGCACCAAATACCTTATATAATGTTTTTGTGGATTCGAGCTTTATCTTTTAGCGAGTGTAGTTCTTACGTCATCCAATCCTTTTATTTTAAATAGCGAAGTCAGAAAACCACGTAGTACATATTTTACATGCATTTATTGTAAGGCATAGGTCCTGAATTATGATACGCATTGTATTTGATATTCCGTTTTTCTAGGTATCATAGAAAGGGCATGTTATTTATTCAATAACTTAATTTCCAGGCAAGTAGTTGATCAGATTTCTGGGCCCTTTTCAACACAATTATTAATTTTGTTTCCCCAGATTAGTAAAAGTAGTATTTGTTTATCCAGCAGGTATTACAGATTATGAAAAATATAATAATAATGTATGGTACACATTAAATATAAGGTATAATATTAAAAAATTACAGACAAACAGATAGAGGTAAATTTAAAATTATGGTACATTTAGATTACTAAAAGTAAGTAAATATACCAAAATTAAATTTGTTATTAATTTGTACTAGTTAGGTAGCTAGTAGGAAAGCTAGGTTGAGCCGCTTGTTTCCCGAGAAGTCATCGATTTAGTGAAAGATAGCAGCAATAACCCAGCGAGTGAGACATTCATCCCAGCTGATGTAGTCATCTGAAAACCGCGCCAAAGCGTAGAAGCGATACGGCTCCAGACTAATGTTATCGTATTTCAGTCTTAATACAAAATTCAATGCTACATTTAAACCACCTATAATCATTTGCTTGGCTTTTCGATATCGCGTTCATTTTCTTAATGTGTAATACGATGTTACTAATAAATTGTTTGCAAGTAATTAGAATGTAAATATTAAAGTCCACGTATTAATTTATTTATTTAACACAAATAATTAGCCAATAAATCTTTACGACATTTACATTACAAATATAAAATTGATAACGTAATAAATGACTTAAAATGTTAATAACAAGAAAATAAAAGTAAAATTTTAAAGAGCACAAAATTGTATAGTAAGATAAAACTAAATAATTAAAAATATAAACGATGAAATATTAAAACTACGTATTTATTTATTTGACAGTCTTACACTAAGGTTATATAATATAATGTAATACAAACTTACGCGCAATTGAGTATTTTCAATTTACGTTACTATGACAGCACAAATATTCTTCCAACATTATGATTAAAAAACCAAATTAAAATCTTAAAAAAGTACAGAATTTAATCGAGTCGAAGTCAAAAATAATAATTTAATGTATTTCGCGTTTTAAACCGTTAAAATTGTTCTGGCGTTAAATAAGATACCTTTAAATGTTTAAAAAACGAAATGCATTACATTACATATTTTACACTTAGACTCGATAAATAAGGTTTTAAACGGTTACAAGTGTTTTGTTGAGTGCATAAATCTTACTACAGACAATACTTAAGTGGTTTTATTTCAAATATCCGATTTTCAGAATGGTTTTATCATGTACCACTGTACTTAGAATTCTTCTTGTTGAGAAATCTAATGATATTTAAAATGAACTTCGTATCACACATAGAATTAAAACTGTGAAACGTAGTTGCGACATCGCAAACAAGCTCATAAAACTTCAGTGGAACAAGACTACGTAATAAATACGTAGTTTTTCATTTGGATCTTTGTGCGGGTCAAGCGTGGACGGCGATATATGAGAACATTAGGAAAAACAATGCTTCTATTGTACTAGATTTTCTTTGTAAAGCATAAATGCTTGAACAGAACTTATTAAATACGCTTGAAATTAAGCGGAGCTATTTTGAGGTTGCTAATGGAAGTGAGTTAAGAACATTTTATTCTTAGCTAGAGTATAGAACTAATCTTTACTTAAAAAAAAACTATAATATATATAATTTTATTAAATACGATTATGACATTGGGAAAATCAACCAGTGTAACTCTTTCTGTAACCGCAACTGCAACAAACTGTGTAAAATGTCTGGCATAGTAGGTAATAATTTAAAACGGTTTAAAACTCACTTGAAAATGTAACCAACTATACACGAAGATATCAGTTTTCGCGGTTATTATATTATTTCATATTTTTCTTTTGGTTTGACGTAATTAAAATAGACAAACGAAAAAAAAAACATAATACATACCCCAAAACGTTCAATTAAGGCTTAAAATAAATTTTATTGCGTAGTAGCACTCCGCTGTAACGTCTTTTAAAGAAAGTTTTACATTAACACTTTGCCACTGGGAGCTGGTGTCACGTTTCAAAGCATTACTGAAAACACAGTTAAAGTTATAAAAACAGTACTACCACCGTTAGACACGCGCTTGGCCTTATTACTTATCTATGTGTGTCTAGAAATAACAAACTTTATTATTTTCATTTGTTAAAGCATTTTTTTTTATTTTCATCTCGATCTGTCTCATGCAACTGTAGTTCTTTTTATATCACCCTGAACCTCTTTTCGCTGCTTCGGTTGCTTCCCTCAAATCTTCCTCAGCTTCATCGAACTACTTACTTTAGGCTTGTAGATATTGAATTTATGATTCGGAATGTTTTTTTTTAATGTTATCTATCCGTCGTCCTTTAAACACTTGCTTAATGAAACATCCTTCTTAGGAATCATGAAACAATAATTTTGATGCAGTTATTTATTTATTGTTTACAATAAAAATTAAGGAAAAACCATACACCACGACGGGTACAACAATATGATTCGCTCTTGTATACTGTTTGTATTAATCTGCGACCCTGTTACCAGATTTAATATCAACAACATATAGTCAGATATAGCGTGGAGAGGTGGGAGATTTTAGCAACAATTTTGCTAGACTGTCATCACATATACCTTTGAGTGTTTCTGTGTCGAGTAACAATGGTAACTATTCAACGATATCAAATAATATGAACAAAAATTGGTTTATTAAATACTGTATATAGTTTACGCGAGTAGTACACATTTAAATAAAACACGTTAAAGTGTTTTATTTTAAAAATTGATTTTCTTAACTTTAAAAAAAAAGTAGAAAGATCCGGTTTGATTTAAAAAAAAAAACGATTAAAAAGACACCATTTTATATTCTTCCGTCTATCCCTAACAAAATTGCAATATGATAATAAAATATCATTCGTTTTATTTATTGTCCCACAACTGACCTTAGGACACCTCAGACTCACTGCGCTGTGCGGGTTGGCTAGTTCGACTATTGCCTCTCCATTAACGATAACTCACCGTGGTCTTCAAGGTACCTTCACCAAACTCCAAGCTTGTGCTAGCGTTTTTTTTAACTCTACCTACTAAAGAAGCCTCCCGATTCATGATTTAAACCGGGTATCTTGTGTCTGAAGTCGAGTGCACTAATCAATATACCATCAATTTAGTTATTTAAACAAGTATAAAGAATTTTTTGAGTTCTAAATAATCTATGATACGATTGTTTACTAAAGGAAATCACCCTACTAACTTTCTAAGTCATGTATTATATTCCAAATATCCCTCTATTACTTAGCTCCGAAAGGTCGTAGCCTAAAGTTTTATAAGCTCAAACCTTCCTCAATAAATGGTCTAACTGACACGGAAATGATATTTCAATTAGAACCAGTAGATAAACAATTTCTTTTAATTTATAATAAGAATAGATTACTGCTAACACAAATACGCAACAGTATAATACAATATTTGTAAAACCGCATAAATCTGAACAAAACTTAACATAATTAAGTTCATTTTGAAGTAAGGAAACTTGCCAACTGCACTAAACTTAAGTAGGGCGCTTTCATGACTTTTATCCATAAGAAATTACAACAGTCATTTCGTTTCTTGCGAAAACTCAGAATTCGATCCTGGACTTACTTTTACTATTCTATGATAGAGAATATTGAAAATTCTAGCGAAATACGAATCCTTAACTTCGTCTAATAATAAAAGATATCTTTAACTTTGAGATAATATTTATTCGTCTAGAATATGATAAAGTATTCCACTGAGCTCCATGACGACTATTATTCACATTATCTATGACACAGATGAGACTCAAACCAACTACCGACGGCGTACCGTGCTCGTAAGCTACCTTCACTCATAGTAAACACCTATACAAATACAAATAATTTAATACTTACGCTGGATTAATAAGTAACAATGTTTGACATTATTTTTAACCCACTAAAATTCTAATAAAATTATTTGTTAAAATCTCTAAAAAAGTATTAAATACGTAAGCTATATAGGCCAATATTACATCTTAGATGTTATGGAGGTATATAATTTTATCTTCTATATTTGTCGGTTCACTTTATTAATAAAATTTTATTAATAAACAGATAACATACTTTACGGATACATAACATGTATTTTTAACATAAAGTTCTACATTATCAAAGTTTAAAGTATGCTCCGTTTACCAGCAACCCACTTTTTATATGCCAACTTTCAATTAAAAAATTTAAAATTCGAATGTAAAACTGTCCAAGTAGCTGTCACTTCTTTTGCGCATACAGATGTCGTTGCCTCTGCCCTTATTAAACTAGTATGTTGGCATACATTCCTGCATTTAATAATTCAATTCAAGCTATTATCTAAGATAATACCAAATAAGGTACGTTTTAGATACCTCTGCAATAAACGACAGATAAAAAAAAATGATCTTGCTCGCTAATTTTACAGTTAATTGTCCTTAATAAAAATAGTGTGTTTTATCAATTTTGTGTGTTTTATAATCTTAAAACGTTACCATTCATATCAATAGATGTATAATACGACAACAAATAACATTTTTTTTTACATTCACGCGTTTTATTAGGTTTTTTAACAATTAATATTCCTTTATACTAACTGTTTACCTTTAGCACATTATTTTTCAATTGAGAGATGTTTTAACTTTTTGATCTAGACATAGAAAAAAATATTAATGTGAGAAATTAATTTCGATGGCGATACAAGTGTAGCAATGTACACCATCCAGTTTGGCGTATACGTCACATAACACCCTATTGCTCCCGATTCTCTCAGTACCACGCAGCCTCTCGACCAAGCGCCAGGACCTACATCGCTCGCCGTATAATACTTCTAATTTCGCGAGTGTGGAGTGCAGTGAAACGTGCTGGCTTAACACGTCATTTTAATTAACCGCATTATTTGTGATGTGAACTCTGTGAATTGCTAAGCTTAGGAGTTTCAGACAGATGTATTTGCGGACACTGTGTATGATGTGAGTGATTTCATTTTTAACTTCTATGCAAATCTTTATCTATTTCATTCAAATTAATAATTTATTATCATAAAGACGCAAAATAGTTTTATAATTAAACACTTAATTAAGTTTTAATAATCTTAAATATTATTTTCTTGTTGCACTTGCTACACATAAATTTTTACTTTCCAAAGATTAATGTAAGAATATGTTTTTTCATATATTACTGAAATAAACAAAAATATAATAGTGCTTTGATTTAAACCATTATTCTGGTTACAATAATAATAACAGTTAACATTAAACAGAGGATTGCATAACTTTTGACTTAATGTTTATAGGTTATTTAAATTTTTTAATTATAGTTTAAAAATATCCATAGTTGATTCAAGGGGAGGGGTGGGATTTTTTGTTTGAAAACTTTATTATTTTTACAACACTATATAAATTTAAAATCGAAAATAAATTGAAAAAATTTTGACTCAGCAGGACTTGCGTGCATCGTCAGCGTTCCGTGCTGTGATTCACCTAAGTGAAAAATCTACTAAAACTTAGGAATTCAGAAATTAAATTTTTAAAGTAACAAAACATGGAATAACTTCTGACTTAATGTTTATTAGTTATTTAAATTTTATTATAGTTTAAAAATATGTTAGCAATATTTAAAACCCCCTTCGCTTCACCTAGGGGGTGCCTGTAGGACAAACATATTTCTGTGTCCGTTACATTTATGGATTTTGTAACATATCCATAGTTGATTCAAACCTAAGAGACTGCTCGTGCTGCACATGATGGTATTCCTTTATTGAGTAAATACTTAAATTGTTTGTATTATATAAGTACGCTTTTAAAAACCTTTTAAAACACTAGCCTTGTAAGTTAAATAAGGATCAAACTGTACTTCCTTGCAAGTATATACTAGTATATATTTACGGTATCAAAATTATATGTTTTAAAATAGAACGCTTTCAAATAGAGAACATAGTGCTTCTATTAATATTTGTTTACGGTTGCCGTACGAGCATGGGTTCAAGTCCAGACCATGTCATGAATTTTCCATGTATTCTTGAAATGCGAAGTGTGAACGCCGGCATTCAAATTTTAAAATTCATTATAAACGTTTTGAAGCAACACTAACGCACGTATGAACATGTTCTCAACTTAATTAAGAGTTCCGTTGCAATAGAATTCATTAGGCGCAAAACATAGGACTTGACATGCTTTGCAGTGTATATTTTGTACACGTAGTTTTGTATTTTATTTCTCTATGCTGCTTTGACCTATATTAGGAATGTTAGCTATGTGAAAACCGTTTTCACTCTATGGTATAAAACTTAAGCATAATGAACATTAACTTATACCATTGCCTTAGTTCATTTAAATAGCGTTGCGTTCACAAGTCTTGGGTTCAAAACCTGGAGAATCAGAAACTCGGTTAGGTAAGACACTAAAACTAAATGGCCTTTGAAATAGTTTAGTGAATCGGACTCAGTGATTCCACCCCTACGCCATGTTGCGGAAACGCATTTAATTCATATTATTTTGATATTATTCATATTGTGATCGTAATATTCATTTATTTTACTTGCTTTTTATAAACTTGTTGGTATAAAAAACGAAAAAGTTTTTTTTCGCTAACTTTAACTTACGTAAAACAATTCTTGTACGCAAAACGTGAATTTAAAAGAAAAAGATGAACGACGCAGTTATATAGCCTTTAATAAACTTAAAAAAATACACTATGCTTATATTAAGGGTAGGTACGTATATAAAGGTTCTTTCAACTCTCACAAATCACACATTTACATTGCCAATTATTATGTCGTAAAACATCGGTCATTTCATTCATTAAGATTCAAAAAATGTTTATTTCCTTTCTAAAACACTGCTTGTTTGGATAAAATTAACGAAGAGGATCTTTATGCTATCTGTTAGTCAAAGCAACTCGCCCTCAAGTATTAATTCCTACATGTAAAATGTTTTAATGAATCTTATTAAATTGTCTAAGGCAGTGTTGCCAACAAACGAAACTTAACAGTCATAAGATTACCACAACCCGCTGTAACCGTCGGAAATAGAGTACAGTTTCGTGTTTAGACGACGTGTTAATCTGTTCACAGTGCATTATGTTTCAAAGCTTCAATGAATAGAACTATAGAACAACACGAAGAAAATTTAAGTACAAAACAATGTATTATAAAGACGGTTTTCATGGTTAGTTAGTATTCTGGAAGTTAGTATTGGAAGTTTAGTAAGTTGCTTGTTCTTTTGTAATATTGTCCAAAGATTGTAGAATCATTCGTCCTCTTAATCGTCAATATTTCCACCAACGGGTGGAATTTTGACAAAAGCCTGCCTTACTTCCATTTTATAATTAACTTAGTTATATAAAACTTCAGTAAACGTGTTAAATTCAAAACTTGAAGAATAACCTAGATTCGACGCAAGGTATAAAGTGTATTTTTTTCTCACTTGGCATTTTGGTAAACAAACACACAGTTTATATGAAATGGTGATTTTCTTATTGATTCATACTAAACACACGTTGAGGCACTGGATTATATATTAGATTAATGAACTACCTCAAATTTACTAAGAAAAATCACAATTTTATGTAAAAAGGAATTTATGTAAATTTCTTTAGTCTCAACGACTATAGAAGGTAAAAGTTCCACTGAAAAGCGTTACAAATGTCGAGTTACTAAAAAACAAAGCAAAGAGTTATATCGATGTTTTTTAAGTAATAATTTTGCTAGATTACTGTATCATTGTGTCAAAGTTATGGAAATACGTGTTTGCCATCCATCAAAACCTTTCATTGAATTCACACATCCACCACTCTTGACTTATGCATGAACTCGTTACATAAGTCTATTTGCTATTCTAATCCCCGAAGATTACTCCTAAGCATTTCTGAAAGAGGTTGTACGTTCCGTGATAAGACTCCAAGTTATTATGCTTCATGTTGCTGCATTCAGATTTTGTATATATAGAACTTCTACATACGTATTTTCATTTATTTTGGATATACTAGCTCTATTTAAATTGAAAAATTTTACTGACTGGTTTCAAGGCCCTAGGAAGATATTGATTTTAATAGGGACAAAGAGAATTATCGTTTTGTGCACCTGTCAGTAATAGGTAGCCCATACGTCCGTTTCTTGGCCCATAGGTATTTTTGGTATGAACCAACGACGCTTTGCTTTATTTGATTTTAATAAGTCGCAATATAATCGTTATAAGCGTTTAATTTTGCATAATAAACTATAAAACACTACAAGAATGAAATACTAGTAGGTAATTCAGAATTGATTCATGGCTAGAGTTCTCATCTAACAACAAAGATATTTATGAGAAGGTAGTTTGATACAAGTTTCACTATCATTGTCGATTGATAATCGATATGTTAAATGTAATAAAACAATGTATAATTCGAATACGAATATGGTAGTGCTTACTTATATATCGCAATCATTTTCCTTAATTTTATTGATATATAAAAAAAATAATTCTACCGTAGCAGGAATATAAATAAACAACTTTGCAGGTGTTTTCTTTGAATATCTTTTACAAAGAGATGCTACTCCGCACAACTTATAAAACTTAGAGCTCATGTTATTTGTTTATCCACTTACATTTTACTCAACCTCCAGAAGCCGTGACGTCATTAGGTCACGGTAATACGTTGGTTTCGAGTACTTTAAAATATAGATTTTAGGCGCTTTTTTAAGGTACAAAAAACATATTTTTCATAGTGGAAGTTAAAAAAGGTACCATCCTAAATTAAAACACTTTCTTAAATATAGCCAACTGTTTGTATTTATTGCATAGTATAAACAACCCGAAGCGATAAGATACTGTAAATCAACATTCAACCATATCTGATATCCAATATAGGAAAACGCTAGGATTAAATTGGATATGACGATTTGATTGATATTGTCATGTGCTAGTGAAAATGAAAATGAAAGTCACAATGAAATACAAAGGGGAAATATATATTAGACAAGTCGATTATTAGCAAAGAATCGTGAATCGATTAAAATTGAAAAGTTATAAGTCATTTCTACAAGAATATATTCTAGTTTCTTTGAAAGAATTAGACGTTAATCAATAAATAGGAATATATAAATTATCTCCGGGTCACACCGTCAGAAAACCGTAATTGGCGTTTCGATTTTAGTCCATCGATTTTCAAATGCTTCACACCAAAATAGGTCAAAAGTTTACCTGATTAGATTTTATAGGGTTGATGTATGTTACATTTCATTTAATATAGTCCATGCTAGTTTATTCCACTTTGTCTTTAAAATTGAGAAAAGCATAGGCCGTTCGGGGGGCTGGAAGTTTGATTCCAAATCTAAGTTTTTATTTTTGTGTACAGCATAGCTAACAGATGTCATTAGACGTTCTAAGAAATAGAAATGCTCGCATTTGACAACATGTGCCTTGCTAAGAACATTTGGCTTGCCTGTCCGTACCTATACCATTTTCAATACGCTAATATTGATACATTAAAATAAAATATATTTTACAGTAGCAGTTTTGACTTGGACATTAGGGTCACTCTCTGTCTTCAGTTTACCCGTGACCATGGCTGCTGGAAAGCATCCGAAACGTTTACGTAGGTTAATTAAATGAAAAAATATTTCATGTTTTAAGCGGTAAAAAGTGTTTTATTGAAATGGATACTAATCTTGTAAACGTGAGACGAATTTTTACGCTATCAACATATTTTTTTATTAAATAATTATATGCAATTTATAAATTCCTTATAAATTGCATATGTTAATAAAAGTGACTCATGCCCTAAACCACCAACGTCCCTTGCAAATTTAAAAAAAAATCGAGCAAACGTGTACCGTAAAAAATATCGCCAAATTTTAACAATAACTAATTCTCGCGTTTGTATATTTATGTCTCAGAAAAATTATAATTTCTACAATCATCAAATTTAAGTGTATTTTGAATATCCTTGAGTAAATATTGAGAAATCTGTTTCTCGTTTTATTTTATTTACTAATGAAGGAAAATCGAATGGAACTTTGTCGAATTGATTGAAATTTAGATTCCATTGTCTTTGCTCGAGTTCAATATCTACAAGGTATGTAAATTTAGGAGTGTGCCAGTAGTTCAGCCAACCGTAGAATTTTAACAGTCTTTGGAAAAGTTTTCAATTCAAAAAGTGTCGAGTTTTACTTTAATTCTTAAAAGCTAACTTATAACTTTTATTAACTACTATTAATGGCCAATATAATATAACAATTATAGTCATTAATTTATTAATTTATGCAGTTTTTAATCTTACCTTTGTCTAATTCCTTTGAATAGTGTGACATTACTAAGACCTTTTAATTATAACAGTTTTTTTTACAAGTTACTATCAATTTTTTTATGTGGTCATTCAAACTTAGTTACTTTATAACGGTAGCTGCAATGTTTATATAACTCTGTTTGTATCTAAATTATTTATTTAAGCATTCTGTTTTAGTTCGTACTGTGACCCTACAATGAACATGGGGCGAACTGTTTGTGCCTATTTCACATGTCAATAATGCTTCACCGGGATTCAAACCCAGCACCCAATGCGAAATGCGTTGTTAAAGATGTATTTATAAATTATGTTATATACATTATGTTTGATAAGTTACTAAAAGACAAAACATCTTACGAAAGATTGTGTATCAAACTATTATTTTGTTATTGTATGAAATATAAAATGGTATCTAATTTTGATTGTTACGTTACTTATCTGTGTACAATCTTCAGAAGCGACCTACTACCCTAAGCTTCAAGTATCTATAATGTAAGCTCTGACCTGAAATCCACCTTTTGTTCCCACGAATTCCCCTTTATCTTATTTATTGCTTGGGTTCCCGCGTGTAGTAGGTATCAGGTTTGCCGACTTGCTAATACGAAGCCGACAATGAGTTATACTCATATGAAATACCTTCTTTTGTTGAGGGAAAACACCTTTTTCAAATGAAACATTTGACACATCTAACAATATTGTAGCTATTTAATTCATTTTTCTATCAGATAATTTTCGACATATTTTTATTTTAAACGTATAACGCCTAAAAATAACGTTGTTTTAGTCAAAATTGAATGTCCATATTTATATTTGTAATAAAATTTATTTTTTATACTTTACTATTTAAAAAAATCAATTTTAGATTAAAAAAATACAACATGGGCAGTAGTTGAACCGGCAACCACATGGTTCCCCGCTATTATATATATCCATTATATGTATTTTTAGTTAATTTTTATTTGTACTGACTTATACTGGTATATAACAACTGATTGCTTAATTTTGATTGTTTGTTACAGGTGACCGGCGTTATGCAATAACGCCTGTGATGTATCCTTTAATATGCAGTGGAGCCGCCTCAACCTTGTGTGCCTAGCATTATGCTGCTTCCACACTGCATCAGGTAGATATAGCCTTAGATTCTGAGATAAGTCTTTAATCATCCGAGTTTGAGACGCACTCGTCCAACACGTATTAGCTTAATCGTACTGGCTTTAAAATCATTTTCAGTTGTGCCCAAAGTGTTCTAGCCTTAAATAAAACGTGACATAAAAGCGTTAATTATTTCTCCAATATTATATTATAAATACTGCAGTTTCACAGTGACTAATATAATACATATTATTAAATGTCACGTTACGTAAATGGGCGAATTCAAAACTGAAACCTTTTACTAATTTCTCCACTCTTCCACTGTTTTGATAGAGGAGGACAGATAGGCACGGGATTCACTGATGAAAGATGAAATACCCTAGCCATATAACATCTTCCTTTTCACTCAACTAAATTCTAAGATTCATCCCTTCATGTGAGAGCTATAAAACTTTGGAACAATTTACCTTCTAATATAAGAAAAGCCCAGAAACTCGCTTCCTTCAAGAATCTTGTCAAGTCCCACTATTTATGCCTAATTAAGTAACTTGGTTAAGATAGGAACTAATGATTTTTAGGTTAAGTTCATTTTGTATTATTGTTTAGATATGAGCATAATGTAGGTTAAGTCTTTTTTTCTGCTGTCACGCAATCCTTTTTATTACTGATTTTTTTATTTCTATCGCGGTTGCTTGGAAGAGATAGCTATTTGGCTATAAAGTCGCCGTTTGTCCTTAATTTCCATCAATTTTTATATATACTTTTTTTTGGTGTTTTGTTTTGTGACAATAAAGAATATTTGTATTTGTATCTTGACGAGATGCACTATTGACTTATTTTCGACTTTTGGGGGGGGAAAAAAAATATTAAAATTTTTTTTTTTTGTAGAAGAAATTTTTTTAAAATATTAAAAAAAAAAAAATTTTTTGGGGGGGGGGTCCCCGACTCGTTGGTTAAAAGCCATTCTTTGTTACCACTGTACTAACGAGCCGGTCAAACGGCATTCTAATGTCTTATAAATAAAACACTTTAACGAGAGCTCTACAATTTAAAACGCGATGTATCGTAGTTACAAATTCAGTAGCAAATTGATGAAAAAAAATTTTTTTTTTTAAATTAAAATAAAAATAAAAGGGTAAAAAAAAAAATTGGGGGGGTTTTTTTTTCCCAAAAAAAAAAAAACGGAAAAAAAAATTTTTTTTTTTCCCTTTTTTTTTTTTTTTTTTCCCCCGGGAAAAGGGGGAAATTCAAAACTCCGGGGAAATTAGCCCCTTTTTCGGTATGTTTTGAGCTATGTAATTAATAACGGGAGTGTTCAATTTAATAAAAAAAAATATTAGCGGGGAAAAAAAAAAAAAAAAAAAAAAAAAAAAAAAAAAAAAAAAAAAAAAAAAAGGGGGGGGGGGGGGAAAAAAAAAAAACCCCCAAAAAAAAAAAATTTAAAAAAAAATGGGGGGGGGGGGGGGGGGGGGGAAAAAAAAAAAAAAAAAGGGGGAAAAAAAAAAAAAAAAAAAAAAAAAAAAAAAAAAAAAAGGGGGGTAAAAAAAAAAACCTTAAAGGGTTAAAAACGCGGGGTATTAGTTAAACTCCTCCGGGAGTCTCCCCGTGACCACAGCTGCTGCAAAGCATCCGAAACGTCGGGCCGAAGTTAAAAATCATTTCCAAATAAGTTTAACTAATATATCGCGTTTTAAACGGTTAAAGTGTTTTATTTTATCGTGTTTTAACTGTTTAAATTAGTTAAGTTAAGTAATTCATAGAAAGTGAAATCCCTAAGCCATATAACATTTTAACAAGACCTATATTGGCTTTGGATCTTTGAATATTCACAACCGAAACGCCATTGCACTTCTCGGCGTTTTCATATCTACATTTCTTTACTATTTTATAGCTTATCCGATGCAAAAGTAAATAAATGAATTTGCGCGTTCAAACAAACGAACTCTTTACAAGAATAAGTAGTTAGTTGAATCCTACCAATCAGCACTGAAGCAGCGTAGTAAGCTTACGTCTTTTAATTGTATCTCTTATAAAAAAGGAAGCTAACTGCCAACTATAAGACAATAAGAAACCAAGGATAAATAAATGTTTTTTTTTTTACTGAAGACGAATTTTTCCAAAGACACATTTACTACAATGTTCTATTGACTATTCCTTCCCCAGCCACAAATTTCACACTTTCTTTTTAAAGCTTATCCCCGTTCACTGCCGCTGTATGCAAATGAGGGTGAATTGAATACAATAAAATTGATTGTTCGCTCGGTTGCAAGTTTATTGTCACTTTACGAGTTCCGCCATTTCTTGGGTAACTTAGCAGTAATTTGTATCGTAAGCACTGGTTCACTCATCCTGTGTTCAATACATTCTTTTTTATATTGCTTACGAAGAATGCATCTTATAAAAAAAAGTGAAATCCCGTTTCCCCCTCGTGGGACATGGGGCGAACACATTTTTGTGTCCGTTTCACTGATCCGTTCTCTAACAGACTTCTGTGCCCTGCCCGACCGAAACAACTTTTTGTTTCCCTGGGATTCGGGCCCAGGACCTCTCGCACTTAACGCAATTCTAGGCAATACGTTTAACCATTTGGCTACAGAGGCAGTCGAAATACATCTTATAGTTGTTATAAATTACTGTCGATGACAAAGTTAGAAATCAAAGCCAAATAGCCATATAGCTATAATGACTTATTTAACTCGATATCATTACATACATTTCTACATAATTTAAAAAAAAATTCTGTAACAATATGATTATTTTATTATCTTTGCAAGAGTAGTTGTAGGGCAGACGAATTTGTTTGTCCATTCACTAATCTATAATACTCACAAGCAAAAGTTTTCGTGCCGAAAATCTTTTAAACTGCTCAACCGTTTCTACCTAAATACTGTCTATAGTTTACGCGAGTAGTACACATTTAAATAAAACACTTTAACGCTATAAAACGCGATATATTAGTTAAACTTATTTGTTCCAATCTCCCCGTGACCACGGCTGCTGCAAAGCATCCGAAACGTCGGGCTGAAGTTAAAAATCATTTTCAAATAAGTTTAACTAATATATTGCGTTTTAAACCGTTAAAGTGTTTTATTTAAACGTTTCTACCTATTACGTTTTCTCGCAATTCGAATCCAGGACCTCTCGTTCTTAACACAATGTTCAACTAAGGTCACCAACAGAAACTCAATTGGTCATATTAATGGTATAACAAACATGTAACTTTGTACTACAGTGTCTGTAGTTGACGCGACTAGTACACATTTAAATAAAACACTTTAACTGTTTAAAACGCGAATAGATTAGTAATCCTTACTTGGATATTATTTTAACTACCCGCCATGTGTTCCGTTGTCCTTCGGCTAATGGCAAATACGCCAGAATAGATGGCGCTAGTGTAACAGTTTTTACTTTCACATTAGAGACATCTATCTTTTGTCTCCTCGAGACCACAACTGCTGCAAAACATCAGATACGTCAGGCCGTAGTTAAAATGTTACGTATGTTTACAGTATTGTTTTGCGTCATAATAATGTCTTGCGTTAAGCACAAGAACTCCTAGGTTTGAATCCCGGGAAAAAAAATTGGTCGGGCAGGGCATAATAATAATCTATATGTATATAATAATGCTCCCGTAACACACTTTTTCACTGTTTTATCAAAATAATTTATTAAGTTATATCGACTTTATTTATTGAAACCTACAATGCTTTACATGCATTTTCAGGATTATTTGTTTTTTTAAATAGAACATTTTTAACGGGTTAAATTGTGAAATGTAACTTACTATATTTCAACTACAACGCTTCGAAGCTGCAAAACATAGAAACCATCCTAGTTTTAAAACGTTAAGAAATATACTTCGCGTTTCAAACTGTAAAATGTGTATTCCTTGCATAAACTACGCTCGTAATTTTCGCCGACTTTCATTCTCAAATCGTATAACTGAAGTACAAAATTTTGCCCAGAACCTGTACGTATCGAGAATCACGTCCGTACCCGGCGAAGCGATGAGCGGGACGGTCTCGCATTATCCCGGGAAATATTCCGGAATATTACAAAGAAACTGCGGGAGAGCATACGAGAGGGCCCGACAGACAACGATCGTTTATTACAGGGTGAGTATCGATTATATACGGACTCGATAGCTTTTATTAGACACGGTATTAACTTGAACTTGAATGAGATTGGGGGTCTATTTATGGTGGTCGATGTCAGCCCTTTGTAACCCGAAACGTTTTAGGATATTACGTCTGGTTTGTTTGCTACGCCAGGTATGGAGACGTGTTTATTGAGGCACTGAAGTTTGTGGATTCGATTCCTAGTGACACATTTCTTTATTAAAAATAATTCTTTATTACACTAATAATATACTGGTAATACACACACACATTGGCTATGGTTTTTTTGTGTAAATTAATTTGGTAATTTTATTAAACTTAATGCATTTACAAAACAATATTCATTGTGGATTTATCGTAATAGTACATTATGATATAAGTGCGGTAAGTTGAAAATTACAGCCGAGGCGATATTACTAGCCCGAGCCATCGGCTCGAGGGCTATAAGAAAACAGAGGCTGTAATTTTCAAATCGCACGTATGTCATACGACGTTTTATAACATATCTACGAGGAAATGAATAAAACTCTAACTTAGTTAAACGAATAAATCTTTAATTAATTGTTAAAGCAGTTATAAAAATTTGAACAATTTTTAAAAGTTATTGTTACCATGCCAGTTGGCACTTTTAATGTTGTTAAGTTATTATTATTAGTTACAATTTCCCCAGTTTCTCTCTCACCCTCTTTGCTAAGATTTTAAAAAGTATCGTTCATTTTTAGACGGAGTATCTTAAAACTTTATTTAAAAAAAACACGTGCCTTTTACATTACATTATCGCACAAGTACAGAGATACATTACGATATTGAAATTGGCCTAATTACAACCACTTCACGAGCAAATATGTTATAAAATTATTAACAACATTAAATAAAATTATTTACGGGTTTTAAAAACGCTAAGGAAAAAGAAATGCATTAAAAAAGCATGCATAACTAAGCAACCAAGTCTCCCCTGCCCATAGTCATAATTTTATTTCCCGGTAAAATTATTTAAAACATTGCTCTCTTATATATTTTAAACCTGTGAAAGTTATAATGATTAAAACAGGATATTCTCCATTTTTGTTCCCTTTACACGCATTACACACGCTAATGAAGACACATAATAAAACAAACGAAAACAAAAGACGTACAATAAACAATTCCACCCGAAGCCGAGCCTTCAATATCGCGCTGTAAAATAAAAAGGCTTGCATATTTCAAACAAAGAATTTCCATCAAGTTAATTGTTTACTTGTCTTTAATGGAACGTTTACCGTTTCGTGCCACGGAATGTAGAACAAGCGTCTAATGAACTATTATTTTGCATTCATATTATAAACTAATTCCATAATAAACTCGAATGAACTACATAGTTATAAATGTAATTTAAAAGATATTTTCATCTTTCTTATCGGTCTTTGAACTGGGAAAATCGTAATTAAAGTCAAATTTATTCAGAGATATATTGCATTATATACCATTATACGTATTGTCCGACCAAATTAAATACTTTGAGGAAGATTACATTTTTCTGAGCGAATTATGTGTATGTTATCTCGGTGGACACTAATATTATAAACCAACCAATTGAGTGAGCGTGTCGACACTCGCCGTACATTCCGGAACTCCGGCGCATCGGCCTCTGTTTAGCACAATATGGATGGGAAATGAAGAGGTGGTAGGATGCTCACCCGAGTGAGGGGTACGTGAAACAAAAGAACTCGACGCTTTCGCGGACGATTGCCGGCGCCGGCGCCCACGAATCACGTCGTGGCAAGGGTGTCGACGGCTTTAATTAAGTCGTCGGAGTTAAAGAAAATTTCCAAATTCATCTGAAAGTACGTCGTACCAAGTAGTTGATGTGTAAAAAGGAAAAAGGTTTCATTTGATAGAAGATGCAATATTCCCACCCAATAATATCTAATGTATGATTTCAAAGCACTAAACTTATAAAGATTTTAAGTCATACCAAAAGTTTGAGAACTAAAAGACTGAACATAAGTAAAATCATTCGAGTTTTATAATTCTTTACTGACTTTAGTAAAATCCCATTCGACGTGGAGCATGGGGAAGGACACACATCTGTGTCTGTCATCAGACATGTTATTTTTCACTTATCGAAACTAATATTTATCTCTGTAGGCAACATGTTTTATCACAAAATTCCTTGCTGAAACAGTTCTGCATATTTTATTAAATATAAAATATAATAATCATTAAAAACGTGTTTAAAATGATTTAAGATAATTATAATAATCCCAATCGTAACACAAAGCCCCGAAACGACATAAAATATTACCTTTTATGCTCTAGACATTTAGTTCCATTACATGCATTTATTACGTCTGTTCCAACAATGAGAACATTAGTGATATGATGAGAGAATGAGTCTAATTTTTCATGTAAATTATACCCGACGACTATTCTCGACTTATCTTAATGGGAAAAACTATCAAGTTGATCTATTCAAGTAGAATTGTCTTTTAAATTGTAATTAAGGGTCTAAATATATTCACCTACTTTCGTAATCTAACAATTGTACTCACAGCAGGGATAGGAACGTATTCTTATTTTGAATTAGAAATATTATTATATTGATAGAAGTAACTTCTTCTTCTTAATTTCTCAAAATGAATAATCCTACGCAATATTTAATTACTTATACGACAAACACAATACTAATCTTCATAAATTGCTAGTTAAAGCTATTTACAAAAAAGTTGCTTAGTAAGGATAAATAATTTTAACGGTTTAAACCAGGAAATGTATTACGTAGTTATTTTTATTTTATCCCATATTTACGGTGCTTTACAGCAGTCATAGTCACAAAGAACTATTTATTTCGGGTATTAATTCGTAAACAGCTTTATTTAAATGTCTACTACTTTTAAAAACGACGACAATACCTAAAGAATTGTTTGATTAGATAAGCAAACATCTTTGCCTCTATGTTATTTTACATTATGTTAAAATATAATTATTAAAGCATGAAAATATGTCTATCCGTTTATGTGTTAAAACAAATACGAATTTTATAGAAGACTCCTTGGTTGCAGGTAAGGCGGAAGAATCCCGCCAGTATGCTCCTTACCAAGAGTTGCACCATCACGAGCGACACTGGGGGCCGTACTTTGAAGAGAGGAACGTCACTCAAGTGACGGCCCACGTCGGGGCCGAAGCCCTACTCAACTGCAGGGTTGTCATGCTTAAAGATAAAACTGTAAGAAAATGTTATATAATTAAAAAAAACACGATTTTTTAATTAGGTAATTGCTCTGTAGTGCAAAATGATAGTAATTAAGTATTTATAAATAAACTTTGGGTTTTAAGTAAAACACTTTTACGCTTTAAAACGCGATATATTTAGGTTAAAATTGTTTGAAAATTATTTTCAGCTACGGCCCGACGTTTCGGATGCTTTGTTTTATACATTTTGGGATTGTAAAGTATATAGTGACTTCGTATTGACTGTAAACCTGTTTTTTTATTTATTAGAAAAATACTTGATTATCAATAAATTTTTATTTTTAACTTAAACGTTAAACCATAGGTTTCTTAATGAAAATGTAACGCCTTTTTTTGGGCTACGATATCGCTATGGGATATCATGAAAGCACATAATATTACCGATACAACTTTTACGGAACCGAAACACTTGTAACGGTTTAAATAAGCGCTTTAACGGCTTAAAACGCGATATATTAGTTAAACTTGTTTGAAAATGTATTTTTAACATCGGCCCGACGTTTCGGATGCTTTATTTATGTGTACAGCGTAAACATGGACAGTATTTACTTGTAACGGTTTAAACCGAAATTGTATTAGTTACCAAACTTTCAATATATTTTGCAGCAGCCATGGTTAGAAGACTATAAACCGTTATATTAGTTTTTTAGTGTACTACTCGCACTAAACTACAGACAACACATTTTCTTTAAAACAGGTGATGTGGCTACGACATGCCACAGAAACAGCGCAACTGCTAACAGTGGGACCAGCACCCTACGCCGGCGATAACCGAGTAGCTTCAAAATTCCAGTACCCGAACAACTGGAGACTTAGTATCAACCCTGTGAAATGGTCGGATGCAGGCCGCTACATGTGCCAAATATCGACTCACCCCCCACGAACTATATACACGGATCTCTCTGTATTGCGTAAGATCCCTTCAACATTTTCTTAAGCATAATAACGTAATCACCTTTTTTTCGACAAATGTTTCTTACGCGTTTATAGACGCACACTTAGTAGGTATAAAGTCTTGGTGACGTGACATACCTAGAGGTTTCATTTGTAGGTGAAACACGATATTTATCGTTCATATTGTTTAGATGTTATTAACTGGGACTACCACCAAGTGAATGATTTGTCTATCCATGATAAACATAAAAAAGCATTTTCATATTTTTTTAATAAACAATGATGTAGAGTAAAGTATTAGTTATAAGATATACAACACATAATATATTCTACTTTAATTTAAAATTGATTATGTATTAATTCACCATTACTTCGGTAAATAGTAATGTTGCCGAATGTCTAATATTTGTAATAAAAATTGGGGTTTAATTTTAAAATGTTAATACGTCAATCAAGATAGTTCATTTATTTCCAACAATACAATATTTGCATTGAATCCGTACATATCGTCCATGTTTTTCGGTTGAAATAATAACTCGTAACTGTAATCAAATTACTGCATTGAATAAGTAACAATTTCTATACGTTACCAATAAAAGTCCATACAGGACTGCTTGAAACGGGCTTATAGTCTAAGGTTGAGGACATATTAATTAGAGAAGGCGATAAAAACAATTAATTTAATACAATTGTAATGTAAAAAACATATATGTTTACTTTAAAGGTATAAATAAATTATATTAGTTTACTTGAATGGCTAAATGTTTAAATGGATTTAACACATTTCTTGATGAAGAGAGGTACACAGTAGCTCTGTTAATAGAGCAGCACTGAATGATTTAGTCGTAGGTTTGATGTTACGCCCCGCCCATTTTTGACTATCGCGTCCGAGGTGTTGCAGTACGATTTACCCCACTCCCCACATCATTATAGCCCGACGTGGGCGTGCATCAGTTATCTGTTAAAAAAAAGGTCGTGTCAATTTTTAAAAACATTGAAAAAAAACGGCGACCTAAAATCACGTTGGTTGCCGGTTCAAAACCCAGGTCTTCAGTTATTTTAATTTATAGAACTGATAATCAAAAATGATGAAATCCATGAGAGACATAGCAGATAGATTTATTTCAATCGTTCAATCGAATTTTCGGATCGGGTTTGGATCGGAATGAAATCTCAATTCGCTCGATGTCCCCATGA
This sequence comes from Leptosia nina, assembly GCA_963661955.1. Lineage (NCBI taxonomy): Eukaryota > Metazoa > Arthropoda > Insecta > Lepidoptera > Pieridae > Leptosia > Leptosia nina. The sequence continues at coordinate 4,627,111 of CAVLEF010000003.1, forward strand.
AAACACGGTCTAAGCAGTGATCCCGAGTGCAATAGAGCCGTTTGATAGGCTCAGCCGGTGATTGGATCGCTTACATAACGATGTGGGGTGGAACAATTTGTGAAAGCGCCAACACATTCCACGTCGCCTGCTTTACATCCTATATTAAACTGCGGACTAATAAAACATTTACATTTTATTTGATTGCTTTATGGCTCTTTTTAATTACTGTTACAAAAAGGGTGAATAATTTCGTTATGAATAACAAAATTCACTAAATAACTTGTATAGGTTATCGAATAGCAAGTGATACTGTTAACAAGAACAGACGTTGCTATTGTGATGATATCAACTTATGGCTACTAATCAACGGGTCATGGATTTGATACCCGCCGGATCCAATTTTTTTGTAGTCAATTTATAATTTTTTTGAAACAAATGGGTGGTAGGGATAACGAAATTTCATTCGGGTCGTGAAAAAGCCATCAAATCGCGTTTCGGTTCCAGTCTGCAGATTTTAGCGAAAATAGGCCGACAGCGCATCTAGTTTGGATGTTATATGGCTGGGGTATGTTGCCTTGTTTGCCTGTTCTCCTCTATCATAACATACTCGTATTTGACAAACGCCTCTCTTAACATTTCAAATCATTTTTAAATTGTTTTTGAGGTACTAGGAATGCATAATACTATTTTACTTCTAAAATACCTTATTATATATAATATTATTATGAAACTCAGAAAAAGAAGATAGAAAAGCTAGCTATTTAACCATAGTTATTTATAAATTATATTAGTTCCACCAGTAAAACATAAAAAACATACAATAAATATATCTATATCAAATTTTCGACGATGTCTATATATTATTTTGGATATAACATGACAGGCTAACAAAATTACTTAAGATATATTTCTTACAGCTCCAGTCCTAACCATAAACGGCGATTCCACGCACGACGTCAAAGATAAATTCTACAAAGCCGGTAGTTCGATCAAACTAACGTGCGTCATATCAGACGAATACGTCTCAACACTGCCCACTAAAGTGCCAATAGTTATCACCACGTCGACGAAACCCACGACTCCACAGACTACCACAACGGAAATGACTACGAGAATGAGCACAATATTCAATAGAATAGATCTAATGTTAAACAGAAGTTGGAGTGTTGAAACGACAAGAATAACCTCCACAGTTAGTATAAGCACAACGACAAAAAGTGAAAGTACGACCGAGGCTGTCCAGCCGGTGACTAGGCCGATACTGAATAATATTTACGGGTTAGTCTGGAGGAAACAGGGGAAGGATCTAGTGGACTTTATTACTTGGAGGAATATGAGGTAAGTCACTTTCTAATACCGAAGTGTAATAATATCTACACTAATATGTAATGATGAAGTGTTTGTTTGTTTGAACGCGCTAATCTCGGAAACAACGAGTTTGAATAAAAAAAATTGTGTTGATTAAAGCGTGAAAAGCTATAGCGTTATAAAACATCGCCTTGTGATTAATACATGCGAAGATACAGTGAGAAATGTGAAAAGAGTTAAAAAACACAAGTTACATCATTCGGAGGCATAAGCTGCAAAAATGAATGAAATGATATATGAAAGATAATTTCTCTTTAAATGATCTAAAAAAAAGTCCGCGGCGCTATATGTCTATCTTTTAAGATTAACTTGCAAGAACGACGGGAAGGTACGCGGCCGACGTCGTGGGTAACAGCATAAGTTTATATAGATAAAGGGGTTTGCAAAAACGAATTTGGATGCCCTAAATAATGATTCTCGCGGACGAAGTCGCACGCCGCGAGTAATTAAATATAACACGTACGTGTAAGTAGATTAGATAAATCTATTTGTATACATATACAATACACATTTAATATTTATTTATAACCTGTAATTATATTGGGCTTTCGTTAAGACTACTTCTTACTACGCTGTTGGGCATTTTTGAATTTCGAATGTTTAAAATAAAAAAGTCTACAATGTATTTTAACAAACAAATAAACGAAACAAAAAAAATCTTTATTGTTACCACAATATTATAGAATAAGATTTTATTTGAAAATAGAAGTATTACAAAAAATATTGCAAGAAATGGCGGCCTTACCGCAAAAAAGTGATTTGTTCCAGGCAACCTTAGAAAATTATGATTTACAATATTAATTAATAATAAGTTTATACAATGCTAAGAATGTTCTTAAAGTTTAACTAAATAATTTAATAATAAATTATCAAATTTGTAAATCATATACATAAGTGAGTAATAACGTTGGTTCAAGCGAGGTTTTATTTTGCCATTGGGTTTTTTTTGCATCATATTCGTTTTACATATATTTTTATTTAATATATATAAGACATTTGTTTTTTCGCAGTGCAACGTTCAGCGTTTCCTCCGCTTCGCAAAATGACAGTGGAATATACAGCTGTCACTTGTTAAACCACTCACAAGTTATTATCAATGTTCATGTTCTAAGTGGTGAGTTTATTGATTTTAGTTAACGAACGTCTTGCTCGGATTTTCTAATGTATATATATAAGTTTTAAGCTAACAAAATAAAGTACATCTCTAATACTTACGCTTAGATAAATATTTCTGAATTATTAAATACATAAGGGGTTTTAAACTGTTTTTTTAGGTGAAAACCAGGCAGCTGTTCATCACGATACATGGAATAAGGGCTCTCTATTCTGGCAGCCACAGATTCTGTGTCTGCTTACTATTGTAATATTATTATCGTTTTTTACTTGAACTAGCTTATAATAAGTAGGTAAATTAATTGGGCCACATATTCTAAGGCTAAATCAATGTAAGAATCGTGTACAAGACTACAATATAGTAAAATCAAATTTTTTTAATTTTAAAATTGTCGCGGCTATTTTGTTTAACCATTGTGATTAAGAAATTAAGACCAACTCAGTTTACGCTTAATCGAGGTGTGGTCAACATCTCTCGAGAATGACATTCGTCATACACGTGTGTCCTAATGGCGCCCCTAAAACCAAAAATACAATTGGTTTTATGTATATTTATAAAAAAATGGTGCAAACAAAATATTGTTTACATATTATTATTGCAGTATTTAAATGTTCCTTTCAAATGAAATTCTGAGGAACTAAACAATATCTTCGCCTAATTGGTTTGTATATAAATGAATTGCTGCTAAATTTTGATCACCAAATAAAACTACCAATTTTATAATACTATCCCCATTGCTAAATTCACGTGGCTACCTAAAATACTAAATGCAATAGCTCTATTGAATAAAATATCATTTAAAGCAGTTTAAGTACATACAATAAGCCACTATTACCTTAAAATAAGAATATTATTATTGCATACTGCTACGTTTAAGAAAAGTATCTTTTTTAAGTAATAGAAACGGTACATTGTATATAATAATCATTAGGCATAAAATATACAAATAATTATTCACTTAAAATAGATAAGAATTATTGGATCGAGTAATATATATTTTATGTAAATAAATTGAAGGCCAACAATGTTAAGTTTGTGAACTTGTTTCTTACAGCAAAGCTGTTTTGTTACATTTTTTGTTCACGAATGATGTTCCATTAATGTCGCTAATAACGTGGAAATGAATGTTAATTGTATTAAGAAATAAATTCTTAACCAATAAATATGCTTTTTAATGTTTAATCTCATTATAATAAATCGAAAACGTTCCGTCGCTAAAGTACAAAGTAAGATCAAGTAACCTAAGACTACTTACTTATCTACTCAAGACTACTTATTTATGTACCTAGGTACGAAATCCGATAACAAGCTAAACCTATGGCTGTACTTGTTATCTCTTTACTTAAAACTGAGATGGTAATGTGACGATTTTGTGAACTGCAACAGATAAGACTTTACAAAGTTTTAATCGTATTTTGGTAGAAAGGTAACGAAATAAATAAAGACTATCTAAATAATAATTAAATCAATAAAAAAATTAAATCATATATTCAAAGATTCGGTAACATTTAAACTTTAAAATTTGAGTTAACTTTAAATCTTTTATATTGGATTAAATAAATAAATAATAAATTTAATCATTATATAAATTTATTAAAACTTAACTTCTAACAAAAACAAACGTTTGGAAGAGTTCTATCTTTTCCTTATTCCTATTAATTATTATACTATTTTAGAATTACTAAAAGAAAACATGAAGCGTACTTTATTCTTACATTAACTTAAACAAACTATCTACTGAGATAATAAATAAATAAAGAAAAAACTATGTAGGTTCCGCAAATACAAGACACAAATGGAAGAAATTAATAATGTATGTATTTTCCCTGACGAAAGGGAAAGCGTAATGAGGCCTTAGACGGATTGTATATTTTATGGCGAGATTTCCGTCAGTGTCTTAACTAAGAACGAATTTCTTGAAGGTAAGTGAGAAATGTTTATAATATTAGCGTGGTGGTTTTTAGACTATTAGAAAGCTTTTAGTTCAAGCTAAAAAAGATCACACTTAACATATTTAAGTAAAACTCAACTAAGTTTTTTGAAAAGCAAGTTTGAGATAAGACATTTGTACTTACACACTGAACTATCATATTATAACTTTAACGGTTAAAATCTCAAAGATGTTTTTGTACACAATCCACCGATCGATATTCATTCGGACCTATATAATTATTTACTATTTAATAACTACCAACAGAACAATAAACTTTATTTCCGATTTGATAAATATGCTAAATACTTTTAAATAAAATACTTTAACGGTTTAAAACGCGATATATTAGTTAAACTTATTTAAAAATGATTTTTAACTCCCACGGCTGCTGCAAAGCATCCGAAACGTCGGGCCGAAGTTAAAAATCATTTTCAAATAAGTTTAACTAATATATCGCGCTTTAAACCGTTAAAGTATTTTATTTAAATGTGTACTACTCGCGTAAACTATAGACAGTATTTATGCTAAATACTTATTTCGTATATATCACTTACAATTTTTAGGGCAGCATGTTACCATTATTGATGAAATTTGCTAGAAAACATACTATTTACGCTTTGCTACAAACATACTTTCTGTATATTCTAATACATACCTACCGTTAAAGGTAAACATGGGAGTTCACTGGCGCGCCATAGAACCAATGACGCGACTTGATGACCAGCTATTGGAACTATAAAACATCAGCATATGAAGCTAATAATAAAAATAAAAAAACACTTTCTATTACTTTGAAGCGCAAACAAGCAATGTGCTTAGTTGGTGATATGTACATATCAGATCTATGAACATCGTATTAACCTATTAACGCGATCAGACCGACGATCCTGTAAAAAAATATGTTTAGTGCATCAAAAGACGTATTGTAAAAAATACCTCTAAATACCTTTACAGAACCGAGCTCCGGTTTGGCAGAAAAGTTCAATACGATGAAGCATCTTTGAAATGTAAATCCCTCAGTGCGGGCACAATTGTAACAAGAGTATTCTTTAGGAAAAATTCGAGCAACAAAATGTTGAACAGATAAATTGAGACGGGAGTTGTCTCTCTGCTTAACATTCCGTACCGCGTACAGTTCTATATATGTAGATGATTCAATGCGAGGTTTTAGTACTCTGATAGAGATATGTACAGTTCCTTTTTTGAGCGAAAACTGCATCGAGCTAGTTGAACTTATTTTGATATTGACCCGGTTTAAATTGTTACCCCATTTTATAAAATAGGTTCTTATGCATATGTAAATTATAATACTTAAAAATTGTTTAATATTCATCTATATTAATATATAAAGCTGAAGAGTATGTTTGTTTGTTTTTTAGAACGCGCTATCGAGGAAGGAGCTATAACAGATCGCACTGTGACTAATAAAAGCGAAGAAACAGCGGTGAATGTGAACAAAACGGGGGAAATTTTTCATCTCTGTGGGTTTCAGATGCGTACGCTGCAAAAACGGTTCAATTCACCCAAAAAATATGTATAAAAAAAATGCTTCCTCTTTAAATGATCTAAAAGAACACTATATATCTATTTTTTAAAGATTCACTTGCACGAACGAAAGACGAGTCGCGAGCGATAGGACGCTACCGATGTCGTGGTCAGCTTAAACTTATAAAGATGTAAAGGTTTGCAAACATACATTTGTACGCCCAAAATAAATATTCTACGCGGACAAGGTTGCTAACACAGCTATTATAGTATTTTATATAAACCAAACAAACAATTTTAAATTGAAACTCACAAACACAAATAAAATTAAAAACTTACTTATTTGAAATACAAATTTCCAGAAAGCATAACTTAATATTAGTGTTATATCAAAAATAACAACCTAGCAAGCATATGATACATTTTAAATAAAACAGTCCAACAATGACCACGGCTGCTGCAAAGCATCCGAAACGTCCATGTCAGGCCGTGGTTAAAAGAAATTTTAATTAAGCTAACTATGTAATACATTTAGCTTTTCAAACCGTCGGAAGTGTTTGTCGTTTACGTGAGTAGGATACACTTGAACAAAGTGTACTGGCCACAAACCACTACTTAGCTCTTAATATAATACAAATTTAATTCGATTATTCTTTAGCCACAAAAAACATAAAGCGTTAACTTACTAACAAGTTTTAAAAACACTTTAATCTATAAAAGAGTTCGCGAGAGCTGTGCGAACTTTGTCAGCTGTTTGTTATTAAATTTATTGTGCGCTAAGAAAAACTGAGCTAAGTAACGTAATGAGAAAATTTCACTGGTTATTTATGGTACTAGCTGCGTCCCAGATTTTGTTAAACTTTAAACTGGAGATTTTAATTTTCTCTTGAAAATCTAGACTAATTAATATCTCACTGCTACATACCTACCTCGTTGTGAATTTTACTGCCTAGGGAGACACCTACTTTGAGCTAAGTAATAAATACAAATACCTATATTATTTACTAGGCAAACTTATAAAAATGACTTTTATCTGCCTGGTACGTCGACACTGGAAACAAATAAATTAACTACCATAAGTAACGCTAAAAGCTTTTTTCATAGTTAATGCTTTGGAGCCGCCATGGTGACGGGTAGAATTATATATATCGCATTTAAAACCGTTCAAAGTATTCTATTTAATGCGTTTCATTCACGTAAACGACAAAAATAAATTAGAAGCTTTAAGATTGACATAATTTGCACGCCACTTTTTTACACTCACCAATCAAATCCTTTAATCGCTTTTCCGGCGTCTATTGCGATGAAAAATTTGATACTATAATTTTTACAGCATAGCACATTATAATACATATAGATCCATTATAGATCATTTTGTGGGCGGTGCATGCGGTTGACATAGCCGGAGATTTTCAAATTAATGGTCCTGTCATATACACTGTACATAACCACTGTAGCGGGTAACCTCAGACAATTGTCATTATTCGGTCACACCCACGCTTGTGTTATATTTTGTCTCTCCAGTGTTAATGAGATTACCGCTGTACCCTTTTGTCTGTCATTACTAATATTACTAAGCGGTTTCTAAGAATTTAAACTGTAGTATTAGTTGTATACGGCGGGTTTGTTCTTATGGTAGCAATGGTCCCATGTAGCAATGGATTTCGGTCCCATGATAGACTGCGTTTGGAAAATCTAAATATTAAAATGATGGAAGTTATGTCAAAATGCCGCCCACTGTCTTAGAGATGAAAACCCCGAGAAGTGAATGTTTGGTTGGTATTCAAAGGTCCTAAACCAAAATAGGTCTTGTTAAAATGTTATATGGCTTAGGGATTTCACTTTCTATGAATTACTCAACTTAACTAATTTAAACAGATAAAACACGAGTTTTACAATCACGTCATTTGCGAGTACTTTTTAGGTTATTTGTGTTTTCTTTCATTAACTCAAATGTTAAATTGACATAAGTTATAGAGTAAATCGTCATAATTGTCATATGTAAGTAAATAGAGAGCTTATATAATTTTAAAGTATTTTAGAAAAAATAAGGTAGGCGGGATTTGAATTCACTGTCAACTACTAACTACTACTTTTAGTGATAACATATATGTTATGTTGTTATGTACTAGAGAATCATATTTTGTTATTGAAATCTGAGGTTCAAAATAATTATATGAACTAAAAAAAACATATTTTTTATATATTCGAACTAACAAGATCAAATTTCAGCACACTGATAAAAACTGTTAAAACTATTGTAGGTATTGTTTTTGAAACTGAAGTATCGGCCTCGTTTAGCGCTCCAAGATATTAGTAGATGCCAACTCAACAAAAGTTGTTTAATGAAGAAACTTCGTCTGATAAAGGGTTTAAATTGGCAACGCAACGTGATCTTTTATTTCTCTCGTAGATCATTAAAGAACATTTTGTGACAGGAGGACAGACAAACAGACTCGATGGAATATGTCGAAGTGACATATCGAAGACGGATTTTATCTTTAGCAGATGCGGTGACCTATTTTGTAGCCGAAACACTTCACGGTTTTTTCATTTGTGGATGGTCGTTTGTGACCATTGTTATTCCTTTAATGTCTCTCGGTTTCTACTCTAGAACTCCGGGTAAAGTTTAACTTATTTCAGTGGCACCCGGTGGGAATCGAACTCAATACTCCTCGATTGTTAGCTGTACATTGCGCTATCCGATACCAACGATCCGATATGTAAGAAAAATGTTTTCCAGGACTCGAGTTACCTTTATCGTGAAATCCGGTAATATCTGCGATAAATAAAGATCATTTTCATGTCTTTTTCTCACGATCTTTCTCAGAATCGTCCACATAAATAATAAATAATAGAATCTAATACAATTTGTTCCTTTTAGAGAATATGAGATTATATTGTGATTTGCACCTTAAAAATAAGAGAAATCGTGTAATGAAATAAATGAAAGATCCTTTTTGCTTTATTCAATTTTATTTCCTTTTTGAGCTTAATCGACAGACATTGACGAAGACTAAATATAAAGTCTTCTAAGATTTGTCACTATTTTTATTATTACCTTTTAAACTAACAGTATAAGTTTTAGTTGTTTATTTATTATTTTTACTCCAAAGCAAAAATGCCACTCGTAATTCAACAACATAACAAATATATTTAAATAAAACACTTTAACGGTTTAAAACGCGATATATTAGATAAACTTATTTGAAAATGATTTTTAACAACGGCCCGACGTTTCGGATGCTTTGTGTGTTAAGTTAAAGTGTTTTATTTGAATGTGTACAATTTACACGTCATATATACGCGTACTCGCGTAAACTATAGACAGTATATAACAATCATATACATTAAAAATCAATTATGAATTGAAAATAATTACGACTCGGGCAGGACTTGAACCGATCCACATCCACAACGTTCCGTGTTGTTGCTCTAACCAATTGGCTACCGTATTTTTTTATAATCAACTAGCTGTACCCGTATGGAATAGTGACTTGGGGTAGAATTTTTAATTATTGAGGCTGTTTATTAATTTAGGTAAGGGCGCATTTAAGGCAGCCAATCATGTTGTAAATGCTACTTGCCACAACACTCTCACCCCACATCTCTCCTACTCTAACTCCCACTCTCCTTCCTACACATACTCCCACTCCCACGCCCACTCCTATTCCCAAAAAGCCAAAGAAGAAAGATTAAAAAACCACGTATGTCCATACAAACTTTCATCCCCATTTTCAAGCCATACAACCCTCTTTTGAAATTGAGTCCTATGTCCTTCCTCAGGCCCTAAAATATCTGCGTACCAAATTTCATTTAAAGCAGTTCAGTAGTTTCGGAGTTAAAGCCGGACAGACAGACAAAGTTACTTTTGCATTTATAATATTAGTATAGATTTTTAATTTATATAGTGCCATCACGTGAAAAATATTAAAGTATGCATAACGAATATATTACGTGTTTTATTTACCCTTTTAATTTTTCATTTTATTGCACTCTAGAGTTTGTTGTACTAGATAAATCTTCATAATCGTCTGCATGAATAGAAATATCATCAATAGTGACCCGAATCTTGGAGCCCAGCCTGTCTTTTACTATCGGCTCAATATGAATAATTCATGTCATATTGTTTCCTCGTAGTTCATACATCAGCTGCAAACTTTACAGCTTTTGTTTTAAGACACCATACGCCATTTTTGACACATATTGCCAATAATATGAGAGATAGTGAGTTTAGGAGAAGAATTATAATTATATCTAATTTTATATTGTACTAACTGTGACTTCGGATGGAATATTTTGGGCAACATGTTATGTTTAAATAAAACACTTAAACGGTTTAACGTGGTCACGGAAGACAGCCTCCCCGTGACCACGGCTGCTACAAAGCATCCGAAACGTCTGGCCGTAGCTAAAAATAATTCTCAAAAAAGTTTAACCAAAATAAATCGCGTTTTAAACCGTTAAAGTGTTTTATTTAAATGTGTACTATTTGCGTAAATTACATACAGCATGTTATGTACTTTTGGAAGCTTTTGTAAATTATAGCTGTTATCGACGACGTCGTACGCATCCCGTCTTTCTTGCGAATTGCGAAATTAATTTCAAACGATAGACATATTATACTGTAGATATTTATTTAGAATATTTAAAGTGGAACCATTGTTTTAGACGTATTTTCGGATATCTTGAACCGTTTTCGCAGAGCATGCAACGGGAACCCTCGGGTATAATAATTTTCCTTGTATCATACACATTCCCTACTGTTTCTTCGCTCCTATTCGTTGTAGCCTTATTTTTTATAGCTTAAAACCTTCCCCGATAAATAGTTCATCTAATACAATAATAATTTTTCAATTCGAAACAGTAATTCCGAAATAAAACGAAAAACTTACATAAGATTGTTCTATCTTGTGTTACTATACACTCTAGAAGACCACATCAATAAGTAACAATGCTAAGGAAACCGCCAATGGTAACAAACTGAATAAAATGATAGCAGAAACCCATTGAGGGGTATTTATGGCACTTACATCAATAGAAAAGTATTAACATCCGAAGACACATTGGATCGGGCAAACGGATCACGTCCTAACGGCGATAGGTATCTTTTTTCTCCCATATTGAGTGTCCCATTCGGTTATTTTCGTGATATACGAGCTCTTTTTGTTGAAAATTGCTGCGGGCAGAATATTTTCCTGCTGAGCAAGGAACGCGGTGTCATCACCTTCTTAGATATATTTTAGGGATGATAATGGCCTTTAGCTGTTCAATGGCTATGATTAAATCAATTGCGTCTTTACTATGATAAAATAATTGAAATTATGTCTAGTGTATAGTAAAATATAATTATTTAAATAAAACTGCTGCAATGCAACCGAAACATCGAGCCGAAGTTAAAACAAATTGTAAATAATTTAACTTATATATTTCTCGTTTTATGCCGTTAAAATGTCTTATTTATATAACCCCGTGTGACCACGACTGCTATAAAGCATCCAAAACGTAAAACCGAAGTTAAAATAAATTTGAAATAAGTTAACATATATCTTTTACGTTTTAAACCGTTAAGGGTATATTTAAATGAGTACTACGGGCTTAAACTACAGACGGTACATAAAATAGAAGTAAAGAAAGAAACTTAAGAAATTATGTTTTTAATAATCCGCTAGCAAATGGTCGTTACACACTTCAATAGATAATATGAGCGATATAAGTCATAGAACGCGTGCTAAAAATAAAATTACACAACAATTCCAGTATCACAGTGCGAACATTTCCATCCCCCTTTTTCCACGGAATCTAAAAGTAAAATGTAGAATGGATATAAAAATTATTTACTTAAAATATAATTCCTCAATGGAACTAATATATATAAGTCTTTTATAGTTATTTATAGTCTTTGTAATTTTTTTTTAAAGTCTTGATTATGTATTGCCATGTAGTGCCTACATTAAATAGGATATACAGGTTTACAATTTATTAAATAAATAAATGTCTTTTTTGCGTCTCTCATCATATATGTATATTATGTTGTGTAATAAGTTATCGGCTTAATACGTAATAAAAAATAAACAGAATATAAAGCAGAAGTTTTATCTGACCTCAGAAATCTCAGTAAAAAAATACCTGCAGACATTCTTATAATTGAAGAGAAAATCTCATTGTTTGACTCATTTATCAATGAAAACTCCCCAAAGAACGAACCTTTGTCGGAGATGTGAAGATGGCGAATATTTTTGCGTTCTCATTTTCTCTAAGGTCAAAGAATGGTCTCGTCCTCAATATTGATAAAATATGGGGAGAATTTTTTAGAAAACGCTCTTTAATCGAACATTCTTGACATCGAAGAAATATCAGAGGGAATTAACACTTCAAAAGGCGTTCTCGTTCGAGCGGACGGTCGATATTTTTAAGGAAAGAAAAGGCTGTTGTTGAACTTACGTATTAAAGACATTTCAAATATTAATATCTACGATTTATACTATTACTTAATTAAATTTATCTTAGTAGCTGTGCCCGCGATTCTACATGGAATAGTTATTTTGGTCATCAAAATTTGTTTTCGCAATCAACCTCCTCAGCTTTATAAAATACTAGCTGTGCCCGCGACTTCGTCCGCGTGGAATAGTGACTTGGGGTAGAATTTCTTATTATTTAGGCTGTTTATTAATTTATGTAAAGGCGCTTTTAAGGCAGCCAATCTATGTTGTAAGTGCAACTTTGCCACAACACTCTCACCTCACATCACTCCTACTCTAACTCCCACTTTCATTCCCACCCCCACTCCCACTTCTATTCCCAAAAAACCAAAGGAAAAAAACCACGAATTTCCAAACAAACTTTCATCCCCCTTTTTTAAACCCTATCAACCCTTTTTTGGCATTAAAAAGTAGCATATGTCCTTTCTCAGGCTCTAAAATATCTGTGTACCAAATTTTATTTAAATCAGTTCAGTAGTATCGGCGTTAAAACCGGACAGACAGACAGATTGACTTACTTTCGCATTTATAATATTATTAAAATCTATAATTTATTTAAATAAAAATATATAAATGGTATGGATAACACTGTTTGATTTTGTACGGCATTTCTATCAATTTGTAAAATGTAAAAAAGTATTGCACGTAACAACAATAGTTAGACATATGCTTTTACAATGTTTTTTTGTAGATATTGATATTCTATAATAATTTCGAACATTTTTTTGTCCTAACATTAATACTCTTCGCAGCGTAAGCGATGAAAGACATTTTATGGCTAATTTTTTTAAACCTCTCGTTGGTTTTTATAGAAATTTCATAAGATTTCTATCGTAATCTAGTAGTAAATACTATTTTACTCAGTGATAATGTAGCTTTCTAATGAAAAAAGAATTATTAAAATCGGTGCAGTACTTTTTGAGTTTACTCATTACATACAAAAAAACAAATCTTTAGTCTTTATAATATTAGTGTAGATAACTGTTACTCACGATATTCGTATCCCGTCGTTCGGGTCGTTCTTGCAAGTTAATCTTATAAGATAGACATATAGCGTCGCGGACTTTTTTTTAGATCATTTAAAAGGGAATCATTCTTTTATACACAATTTTTTGGTATCTTGAACCGTTTTCGCAGGGTACGCATCTGAAACCTACAGAGATGTAGGATTTCCCCCGTTTTGTTCACATATCTCGCTGTATCTTTCTTCCTATTAGTCACATCGCAATGTGTTATAACCTTCCTCGATAGATACTCTAATCAACACAAAAATAACTTCTTTACTTTCTACTTTTACAGTTCGAACCAGTACTTCCTGAGATTAGCGCGTTCAAACAAAGAAACAAACAGACTCTTCAGCTTTATATATTAGTATTAGTATAGATACCTATCACCTCAGCTATCAACTCACCATCAGGGAGCAATAAATGATTTACTAAAAAAGCGTCAGCAAATAGTTGCGCATCTAAAATAATTTATTCGGTTACGAATAAATAAATATTTTTGATTGACCTCTCACCACCTCAATTATTTCATTTTCTACAGAGTAACCATTCTTCGAGTACAGTATTAAAGACAGTCTTTCATTCCTAATTCAAGCAACATTACCCAAATCACCCACTTAGGCAGCCTAAAAACACTTTCCTACCATTTAGCTATTCACTTGGAGAAAAACTTTAAATGGCTTTGTATAAAGCATTACGGACGTTTACCCCTACTATTAACAAATAGAGGTCAAAGACTGTTTGTTTATTTTATTGACTGTTTGATATTTTATTTTATTTTATTTTGGTAGAAAGTTTTATATTTTCCGCATGATGGCATTATAATATACACCAATAAACCAGGAATTTGGTTAGAGCAATGCGGAACGCCATGGATGTCAAGGCCTGTCTGTATCGAATTTTTTTTAATCGCTCTTATGTTGATTGACGGTTGATATATATAAATCTTAAACAAATTACCGTTTAAAAGCCTTTGATAAATTGTAATACGAACTTTTAAATAAAACACTTTAACGGTTTAAAACGCGATATATTAGTTAAAGTTATTTGAAAATGATTTTTAACTAATATACCGCGTTTTAAACTGTTAAAGTGTTTTATTTAAATGTGTACTACTCGCGTAAACTATAGACAGTATGTAATACAAACTGCAAAACCTCTTTACCTCGCCTATTAACATGGATCAGACATTTTTGCGTCCCTTTTATATATCAAGTTTTACTTTGCAAAAGGCACGTTGCGAAGTTCTCTCCTTGGGTTCGAACTCAGTACCATTGGCGCTTCAAAAATCGCACGATGGTAGTGTATTAAATTTTTATACTCATTTATATTCACGATTATTTATTTCTATGTACATTTTTATTACAACTACTACTTAGACTCTGAACACGGAAACAAAATTTAGTTTATTTTCAGTTATTTTGCTTGAAAACAGAACGGGGGCAGTTCGCTAGTTTATACGTACAAAAGTTTTCCACTGGTCCATTCATGCGTAGAAATGTTTTAGGTTTAATGGTATTTTGTTTGAGCGTCGGTAGGGAATAAAATAATTTGGTTAAAACCTTGGTTATTTGAATAAACTGAGTATTGAAGTAAAGAAGATGTTTGAAAACATATTGCAGGTTTTAGTTTTTCACAAAAAGTAAAAGCTAAAAAGTAATCGTTACATATAATAAATGTATATGATAGTAGTTCTTTAAGAAATATCAATAATTTCAGATCAAAGAACAAACAGTTTTTGTTAAATAAATAGAAAAGTCGGTAGTGCGTGCTTGCTTGCATGTATCTTGGTATATAGGTTTTTAATTGCTAACTTTTAGTAAGTAAATTACAAACAAGACTTATCCTTGGTTTAACTAACCAAGTACCTAAGATGGGGTGCTAGCCATACAAGCCGAGCCAATGCCAGTCAATGCCAGCCAAGCCAGCCAGCCAGCCAGCCAATCATATTAGCAAACAGAGCCGATCATAAACCGAACCGTAGACTGTGATATAGTCTGTGGTATTATACAGTCTGTGGCATGATACAGTCTGTGGTATGATACAGTCTGTGGTATGATACAGTCTTTGATGATACAGTCTGTGGTGTGATATAGTCTGTGGTATGATACAGTCTTTGATGATACAGTCTGTGGTGTGATATAGTCTGTAGTGACTTCTTTAACTTTAATCAGTCTTTAATCGGTCAAGTTGTTTATTTAAAACTATCCCGTTTCAATTAATACAAATTATTTTTATGTGACAATTAAAACGGCACTATTTAGGTAAGTAAGTCATTTAACTTATACTACTTTTTAAAAGTTATAACAACAAATTAAAACAACTCTCCACATATTTTATTTAATAATTAAGCGTTTGTTACATTTCAGAAATATCATTTTTTTTTATGTAAAATGTAACAAAAATGTTAAATGAATTGTATGATTGCTACATACATGGATAATTGAATATACTCTTAATCAATATAGAGAAAGAAATATTATTGAGAGGAAAGTAGTTGATCAGGCTTCAGTGCCCTGTTAGTATACGATTTATGTTTTCCGAAATTCCAATCCAAAACGCGGCTTTGTACCGTAGATGACGCAATTAACCTTGAAATCAAAAGAAAGTCATTAACATTAATTTCTAATAATCTAGTATAATTTAAAATAGTATATTTTACGTCCATGAAAGCATTGATACAAAATGTAGACTTTTTAGAATTAAACTAAAATGTATTTGTGAGAATTTTTTAATATCTATCCTTTAATACAAAGTTTAATTAATAACTATATTGAATGACATTGAATTTAAGATATTAATTTCAAGGTAACTAAAATATTTTTATAACATTAAAAAATAAAAAAGGTATTGATATTAATACCTTTAACGGTTTAAAACGAACATTTGCAGTTCTGAAATGCATCCGAAACCTCGGGTCGTATTTAGAAATCATTTGTAAATAGGTCTAACATATTTTGCGTTTTAAACCGTTACAATTAATACTTAATGATATTACTGTCCACCTTTTTTTCTATATCATAGTAGATGTACCTACATACTGGAAAAATATAATGGAAGTAAGTCCAAAAAACTTCACAACAGTTAGGGTACACGTCAATTATAACTCGAAAATAAAAGAAAACTACATTACGATTAATTGACTTAGTAAATCCTTGTTATTGAGTTCGTTACTCCTTACTTAAGTGTTGTTAAGAAAATCTTGATTCCAACTAAAACCTTTTGCAAGTCTACGTGAAACTAATCGTATTAAAACTTGCTTTAGCCACAAATAATATATTAACAAGAAAGGTGGGATAGTCTATTGTAAATAGATTATAAGCAAACAAGTAAAAATTAAATATATGTTATAAAAATAGACTACGTGACGTGTCAAATATAGTAATAAATTAATGGGAAGAATAGAGAATAAAGCCAACCACAAACAGTAGTAATATTAAATAGAATTTCTCTCTTCAATTGTGGTTACTCTGGTAATTGTCTAAATGTCAAAATTTACTATGAATAATCCAGGCACAAGCAGACCAGCTGTTGTAAAAGGTTTTGGCGTGTAATTTTATAGTTACAATACAATCATTATTATATTCACAAAAAATTTAAAGAAAGTCAGTTCGAAAATAAATACACAAGCGGCATTCAAACCTACGACCACAGCGTTAACAACCTAGGTGAGCGACAAAAAAAAATTCGACGATGAGGTGTAGGACTCGGTAGCTGAATTGGTAAAGCAACAGCACGGAACGCTGACGATGCCGGTTCAAGTACTGTTCGAGTCGAAAATTCTTTCAATTGATTTTCGATTTTGAAATTATATTTTAACTATTATAGCTCAATGTACATGTAAAAAAAAAATTGGCATCTCGGGATTTAGACAGCCGAATGCTGCACAAAAATAGCACAGCGCTGATTTTCAGTCTGTTCCCACTGGCCGAAATCCCGAAAGGTTTCGATTCAAAAGTAATGCGAATTGAAAAGTTAAGCGGTTGGGCTATTTCGTACTTCGGGACTGGATTTGGTTGAACTACGCAATAGGTATCCTAAACGACCTTCCGTTTCCTCTAAGTCCTTAAGCACTGAAGACAGGGCTAGCAGAATTAGGTCAGTTACCGGACACCGCGCGGGTCGTTGACACCACTTTTAACTAATTAAATGTGTGAAGCCTGTTGAACTAGTTCTATTCGGTGAGTTCTTTTTATCTGCCTTAATTTTATCTTATTCCTCTATTGCTTAATTAATTAGCCATTTTGGGTGCGAAATAGCCCCACCAATTTTTTTTTTTTTTAGGGTAAGGAAAACTTTATTGTTCGTATTTTAGAAAAGTTTATAGCTTTACCAGCGCATAATCACTAAGCATAAATATTAAGTATTTAAAACCATCTTAACTGTAACTGCAAATAAATTAATACTACACTATTTTCCACAGAAATATCTTAAATATACAAAACACTTGGTAAACGAATTGTTGGCATTACTTCCTCTGGATTAGGAATGCAAATTATATTGTTCTGGCAATTTCTATGCGGCTAGAACATCGGGTTAGGAATCATAAGTAGGTCTAATTTCAGAGCATAACCGAATATCCATTGTGAGGGTTAATTGTACGGTTCTCAGTCACTCGGACATCCATTCGCATCTGAATACATGCAAAGTGTTATTGGATTATGTCCAGGGCATTGTCGAATGTTCCGCTAAATATTGACTCCGGCTTATATTGTAATGTAGTTGTGACCGCGGCTTTGCTTCCAATGTTTGAGAGAATAGTCTGTATAAATCTAAAACTTTCAAACCAGTGTATTGACAGTTACTTAAAGCCAAATGCATTGCATGGAATTGGTAAGGTCCTAGATTCGAATACTGTTGAAACATGATATTGTTTTCGAGTTTAATACACTAGTGATCTAGTTAGTGCTTCTCTGTTAATAAAATCTTTCTTAAATAATTATTAATTAACCATTACTTTTAAAAAAAACGCACTCATCGATTTAAAAATAGATATAAACATTTTCTCAGACCTGAAGTATGTGAATGAAAGATACCAATTTCATTAAAATCTGTTCAGCCGTTTTGAACTAGTTCGCGCACAATCACGGTGATAATTTTGTATTACTAAATAAATACCACTTTTATAATTTAGTTAACCTTTAACTTATAGTACTAGTAGTGCTTCTATTCAAAATTAAGAGAATACAAATATTTTAGGAAAGTGCTTAATTTTCCCGAATACCTTAGTTAGCACAGCTGGAAAAGTGGAACGTAATCTAACTTTCTACAGCCCACACAAAAATGTGTCTTTAGTTAGGGTATATGTTTGACAGAGATGAAATAAAATAAATGTCAACCAATCTGTTTATCAAGGAATCTTTCAGTTTTATGATAATATTACAAAAAAGCGCAAGAAAGTACTGTTACAGAAAAACAAGGCTTATTAAATTAAGAAAAAAACAGTTCCAATTAAAATAATATTTCATTCCATATCCCATATCAAGAAATATAAGTATATAATTATTTTGAAATCACATATTACTATTTTATCTGTCTGTTTGTAACATTAAAATAACCGCTTTTTACTAAATGCATATGGATGTATACACGGTACACATACCAAGACCACATTTTTAAAAATTGCTATTTTCACGGGACTTCCACTGACAGATAGCTGATGTAATAGGCAGTAACATAGGTTACTTTTATTTTCGGCCAGGTGCGAGTCGGACTCGCGCACGAAGAATTATCAGAAACTGCTGAATTTATTTTCACGGGACTTTCACTGACTGATAGCTGATGTAACAAGGAGTAACATAGGTTACTAACTACACGTAAAGTTGATCTGATATTTTTATTCCCGCGGCTACCGGGTGCCCGGAGTGTGCGGTATCATTAGATACCAAGGTCTTTTAAAATTTAAGGACATATTTTATAACACTGTTTTTATTTACCTTTCTAATAAGCTGCATTATGTATTAATCTATACAAATAAATAAAATTGAAGTGTCTGTTTGTAATATTTAAATAACTGATTTTGACTAAATGTCTATTCAACTTATTTGAAACTTATTTGAAAATGATTTTTAACTTCGGCCCGACGTTTACTTTAACGTCAGAGACATCCTCCATCTTTAGTCTCCCTGTGACCACGGCTTCGGCGAAACTTCGGGCGTCCATATCGCGTTTTAAACCGCTAAAGTGTTTTATTTGAACCGAAAGAATTTTATATTATTATGGACATTATACATAATATTTCAAGGGATTCATTAAACGCGACGTATAAAGCGAAAGATGTAAAGAACATGGAAACAGCTATAACCACAAAGTCGTAAAGATGATAAATAGCTAGAAGAAGGTTTATGACCGTTGTGTTTCAGAGCTAAAAGCAGTGATACCACATCACGTAGCTAGACAACGTTACTGCATTTCGCTTACTACGGACGTACGATTTTATTTACTAAACACACATTCGCAAATTCTACTCAAGCTGGCGGGAAATGAATTTGTGACCTTCAAACCTGTGTGAACTATTGACATAATATTTTCTAACCTAGCTTGGAATCCACCTGGAAAACCAAATGCCGCAGCCATATTTGAATTATGTTGTCGATTAATTTTAGTTTTGGACATTAGGAAATCACAAATTGAAACAGAAACGCGAATTAATAGTTTTCTATCTGCGGACGGCGGTTTGTGATATGAAATTTCAATATGCCTACCACCCTATTTATATGTTTTGAATGAAATACAGCAACCGAATCATCGCGTTTTGAACCGATAAAATTGTTATATTTAAATTTTTACAAGATGTTTCAAAATCAGAAATGTATGGTGCTGGGGCCAGTTGGAATCAAATGCCTCGTTGGTTATCAGCCGTACTTTTATATCACTGAACCATCAAATTTATAGACAGAGTTTTTGGTATATAAACAAAGAGAATAAATTGTTTGGTGCATTTACCAAGCTAAACAAGTCGTCGATTGAATTGAGTTCAAATCATAGTCTTGATTCTTGGTACTAATACAAATATCCATAGAATGCCTAATTATTAGCTTTGTACTCGCTTAGTCAACAACATCGTACGCGTAGAGAATAGTTATTTTTTGTATAAATTTTGTCTTTGCAAACATATAAATTTGAACTGTTACACACGATGTCGTCCGCGTTCCGTCGTTGTAGCAAGTTAATCTTACAAGATAGACATTTAAACTGCCGTGGACTTTCTTTAGATCATTTAAAGAGAAATCATTCTTTCATACATATTTTTTGGGTTGTACCTACAAGGATGAATAATTTTTCCCGTTTTTTCCGATATTTCCCGCTGTTTCCTCTATGTTTTCTAGCCTATAGCCGTCCTCAATAAATGCTCTAACCAAGGAAAATAAAATTTTAATTCGCACCAGTAGTTCCTGAGGTTAGCGCGTTCAAACAAACAAACACACTCCTCAGCTTTATATATTAGTAAAGATATACAAAAAAAATATAAAGTTCCCTTTAGTGCGTGTTATACAGTTGCCTCGTAATAAAAGCGTCTAAGCCAAGTATGCATTGAATTTAGAATTTTATATAGCCGCAATGATATGCTACTAGCACAGCCGTATATTTAGCAAACGTTTAAATATTACAGTTTCCAGCCCATATTGCGAAATTGTGATGCCTGCAACATAATTATGACACGGTCTCTCGTCATTCCTCGTACGTCCAGATTATGATTTGTGAGTATCACGCACGGCATGTCGGATTACTGATTAGCGGTCAACGCGTATCTACAGGACAGCATACTGTTAACAGTTGCGACATTAAAAACGCACCTGTTAAAACGCTTTTAAATTATAAATTAATCAATTCACCATACATTTTTTGTTATTTTTACTATACACTAGATTACCTGGCCAACGCCATCTTGCCAAATGAAGTGTTTCGATCAATATTGTATTCCCATAAAAACGGTTTTTGTCGATTTACTTAAAAGATAGATAAATATTATCGCAGACATTTTTTTAGATTTTATAAAGAAAAATAATTTTTGAGACATATTTTTTGTGTATCTTGACTTGTTTTAAGCCCTACGTACATGAATGTTTTTAAATTCAAACTAGTAGAATATTAGTGTAGCGCGTTCAAACAAACAATATCCTCATCTTTATAATATTAGTTCAGATAGATATGAATTTAAAGTAAGCTATACGTTCAATCATAGTCAACAATAATTGTGCAAATAATTTTATAAGTGATGCATAGGCAATGTATTTATATCAGATTCGGAACTCAACATAATCCCCAATGAATATTGAATTTGAACAGATAGTCTCACGAAATTCGACATAAAATTTTGTTTCCAAACAGCATTCGATTCAGGGCATATTTTAAGTAAAAATATTTAAAGACACACATTTGAGCTTTTGTCTGTCTGTGATTGTATTTGTGAACAAGTTACTCAAGTGTTAGGTTTTACCTAGCCTTAAATTATTTTTTAATAATCGAACAGGATTATAACATAGGACCTCTCGAGCTTAACATTTAAGTATTGATTGAGTAACTGAGATGGCCATGGGTATGGTAAAAATGTGAACAATAATGTATATGTAGTAGTTGATGTCTTATATGTTCTATAAGATATGTTGAAATTTACTTTTTTATTTCTTACTCTCTCATTTATTTTATTTCTAACTCTCATGTTAGAATTATTATTCTGTAAAGATTTGTGATTGATTTTTAATGAATAAATAAATGCAATATTAAATACTGTCTATAGTACACGCGAGTAGTACACATTTAAATAAAACACTTTTACGGTTTAAAACGCGATATATTAGTTGTATGTGTTGTAATAACAATATTTTTTCCTTTATTCCAGCGGTTTTTTTAATATCCCTACTGCCATTCCATATTTTACAATCTAAGCTGTTAATCCGACATGACCGTGCGGCCGGCTAATTTGCGACGGATAAGTCATTATCGCGCATTTACTATACTACGGTCACCGAACATTGTATATTTTACGTTAAAGAAGAGCAAAGGGGCGAATGAAAAAATCTTTTTACATAGGCCTAATGATGTGTAAACATTGACGTGACGACATGAGACAAAAAAGATACAAAAATGTTGTTGTTTTATTCCCGTTGCTGTATTTAAGAGATTGTTTAACATATCCTTAATGTACTCACTTAGGGATATACTAAGTACAGTCGCGTGCAGAAAACGTTTACCTATACGAGGCACATAAATTTACGTATGCTATTTTAGAGAAGATTATTTTGACAAGGAACTAATCCTCTTCTAACGTCTTCTATAATACATTGAGTAAGTGTATTACTGTAAAATACTGTATTTTATCGGCTGTTAACCATTCCACCCATTCTCTCCTTTTCGCCACAGCGAATGATTAAACTTTAGCTATTTAAGCTATTAATAAATAAATCCCAAATAATTTAATTAATAAATATTCTTCCACCCGTTTGTACTCGTAAGTAATTAATCCAGACGCAAAATTCGGGGTGCAGAGTATTACTCAATAAAGGGGAAAACGTGACATATTTTAAATATAAATATTTGTCAAGGATGATACACGACGCGGCGTTTTAATCCCGAACGAAATAAAATTGAAATTGTTATTATTGTTGCGTCTGTATGTGTATTTTTTGTAGCGTAGAGCTAACGGCCCTTAATATTGTTGGGATAAGGTTAATGTAATACACCTGTCGACCCGAGGGCACTTCGCTAAGGGTTGCAAACGTGACGACCTTCATAGACTCGTATTTGTTGCTGATTATGAAGTACGCTCGTAAAAATATCTATTAGAATGGCTGACACACGCTTTAGGGCAAAGACATCTATTAATATAAATTGGGCGTCTTTTGTTTTTGAATGAATATTATAGAAAAAAAGTGTTTCAAAATTGATGCGATGAGTAAAAGAACTTTATTTGTGGAAAAGTAAAATCCTGTTCCCAGTATGGCAGTGGGGCATGGTATAGATAAACTTCTGTCTATTTAATAATCGAAAATAAATTGAAAAAATTTTCGACTCGGGCAGGACTTGAACCGGCATCGTCAGCATTCCGTGCTGTTGCTCTACCAATTGAGCTACCGAGTTTTATGTCTAATTCACTATTTTATTCTACTACTAACAATCGATTACTTCTGTGCACCACCAAAACAATTAATCGTTTCCCGGGAGTCAAACCTGGAAGTATTAAGTTTTGAGTTTTAAGTATGTGAATATCAATAGAAATTAAATAAGCTAGCTTTAATTATGTGATATTAAAATTTTGGTTGATATTTGAAAACGACTTAGGTATTATCAGATTTGGTTAGCTTATAGACATTAAACTCTATTAGAATCCCTAGGAAGATTAAATATTAACCAATAGAAACAGAAATAGCTAGTGCATGAATCAATAGTCCAAATCCAATCCTATAAAATGTTTGTTTAGCTCAATCTGTTATGGATTGCGATAGTAGTCAAATAGGTTTAGAGTAAACAGAAGGCAGCATCTAATACAGTGTATAGTTTATAATTAATATAATTTACAACGATTAAATTAGTAAAGCAAATAATTTTATCTACTTACTCGTATATATAATATAATCTATTTAATAATTATAGAATTTATTGAATATTTTCTGCAACAGAAAACTATATTGTTAGCGAATGTCTGTCTGGCATCTTTTATATTTTGAAACTACAGACATTGTAATGATTATACTGGCTGTGCCCGCGACTTCGCCCGCGTGAAATAGTTATTTTGGGTGCCATATGCATTTGAAAACAACCTCCTCAACATATATATAAATATAAATTATTGCTGTTACCCACGACGTCCGTGTACAGTCGTTCTTGCCCTGTCGTTCTTACGAGTTAACGTTAAAAGGTAGACATAAGGTCACGGACATTGTTTTAGATCATTTAAAGTAAACTTTTTTTTTCAATTTTTCCTATTTTTCGTTGCTTCTATTGCTTGCACTCTGATATTATATAGCCTATTGCCGTTGTTAATAAGTGGGCTAACCAACAGCAGAATAATGTTTCAATTTGAACTAATTAAAACAAATACTGTCTATAGTTTACGCGTGTAGTACACATTAAAACACACAGGGAGTGTGTTTTAATGTGTACTACACGCGTATACCCCGTGACCACGGCTGCTGCACAGCTGCTGCATCCGAAACGTCGGGCCGAAGTTAAAAATCATTTTCAAATAAGTTTAACTAATATATCGCGTTTTAAACCGTTAAAGTGAAACAAACTCTTGGGCTTTATAATATTAATATAGATTAAGATAGAGTTTAAATATAAAAAGAATGATATATTAATGCTCTCTATTGTAGTGTTAAAGACTATATTCTAGGAGATAAGCACAAAGCCGCTTTGGCGAAACAATTTAACAGTTATATAAATTGAAGCCTGGACAGTCCCTCGTTAGTTTATTGTGGGGGAACACATAATTTCTGAGATAGCGACCGGGAGACAGAAGCCATTCAAGCGTGAAGATACTAAATATAACCATTTCTATTGTCAATCCACTAAATTCCTAACTATTGGCCAGATAATCAAAATGGTAATAAATGGTTTCATTATACTCTTAGATATATATGGGTAATATTTGAAAACTTTAATATTTTTCACATGTTATTGCAGAATATAGCCTAATATAACATAACATTTATCATTGATTATAAATTGAAAAAAAATTAAAGACACGGGTATGTAGTTGGTTAGAGCAATAGCACTGGACGCTGTGGATGCCGGTTCAAGTCTTGTCTGCCTATAATTTCGTCTATTTATTGATTTCAATAATTGATATTAAAGGAAATCAAAAGGACATTTAAATAAAACATTTTTATCGGTTTATTCTTATGGCATTCGAAAATTCGGGTCATAGTATAGTTTATACAGCTGCATGTAATAAAGATTATTGCGTTTATTTCGCGTTTTAAACAGTTAAATATATCTAAACTGTATGTATATATGTATGTATATAAAAATGTAGTATCGATAACTACCTCAGAATATTTTTCTAGTAGGTACTAGTACTTGGCTTTGATTTTAAGTTTAGAGTAGAAAGCTCTTGGTTATGTGGTCAATCTTCAAAGCTCTACTAAGCATTGTTAAAGTTAAACCTGAATTTCACTTAGCAGAATTCGTTCTCAAGGGCTGTTTCATCGTCGATAGAGTGCACCATCAATTTGCCTCGCGCCGTCCACAAGCGTGCCCTGCAAACGACAAGTGAAACGTTTTATTACGCTTCAAAACATAGTTTCAATACCGCAAGCCAAGGCAGTGGAAAAACGGTTATCATAGCTTTATTTTAAACACATTCTAGCTTTTGAAAACTTTAATATTTTCCACATGCACATGAAGGCACTATATAATTTAAAAATCGAAAATCAATTGGAGGACTCTATTTGCTCTACCAGTTGAGTAACCGTACTCAACTCGTAGAGCAACAGCACGGAACGCTGACGATGCCGGTTCAAGTCCTGCTCGAGTCGTAAATTTTTTCAATTCCACATTCTAGCTATTACATTTATTCTCTGTTTTCGTCAACGTCGTCATTAACGCAGCACCTAGACTCAGGGCTCGTTGTGTTAGTGTTATACTTAATCTTTACGTCATGTTCCTACATCTATACTAATATCATAACGCTGAAGAGTTTGATTATATTATTTCGGTTCTTTAGTTATGTCATATTTCGTGTAAATTTGTAGGTAGCTGTAAGGTATATTTCTTAAATAGTCGTTCTTTAGATTCCGCGTTTGATTCATTTTTCAGATTCTTTATTTGTACACGCTAATCTCATGAACTACGTTCTCGAATTGAAAAAATGTTTTTATTTTGGATAGACTATTTATGGAGGAAGGGTTAGGAAATTTATTTTTCTTAGTCTACTAATATTTAAACGATTAATTTTATATTTGAATGATTTGAATTCAATGAATATTTTTGAAAATGGTTTAAATTCAAACTAGTTCTCTTTGAAATCACTACGACGCTACGGGGATAGTACGAAGCGGTCGACTATACACGTATAAGATAATTACAGCATAGTTAATATAGTTTTATTTTATTTCCGCCATAATTACTGAAATTAACGAATCATCTACGTGTATTTAAATAAAACCATTGAAATACTCATATAGGGGGTAGATTAGTCTCCCTGTGACCACGGCTGTGGCATAGAAAACCGATACGAAACATCGAGCCGTCGTGTTTTATAAAGTTTGTGTTGTAAAAAAGCCATACTCTACTCGAAAATAAATTTAACGGCTCTTAAAATCCGTAGGATATAAAATTTTTCGTTAAATATATTTATACTCTAATATAGGTCATACATATGCTTATATAGTACAAGGGTTAGCACTTAACAGTTAAACGGACAAAAGACAGAAATCGAGATACAAAACAAGATTTGAATGGGCGTATTTATTTTCACGTCTAGTGACCCTTGTCCGGATTCATTTGTCGAGTCTGACAAGGGTGTGAATTTTCATGAGTTTCAATGCAGATACCACGGAAATTAGATTTATGATGATGCCATTTCCAGCTTAGAATTGTTTAACTAGCTCGTTTATGCAAATGCCTTGTATTGAACTGATTTAATCATGTATGCAGTTTTTTATGCTGCATGAATATGGGCTAAAATCGATTATAGCTTTTGACTACATCTTTAGTGGCTTAAAGAAAGAGGAAAGGGATTGCGGACCGATAGCTCAATTGGTTAGACCAACAGCATAGAACGCTGTGGATACCAATGCAAGTCCTGTTTGTGTCGTGAATTTTCAATCTAAAATCGATTTTTAATTTGAAGGAAAGAAATGTTTATTAGTTTATTATTGTTAATAAGCTGTTTATTTTTTAATGTCCTAAACGAAATAATCTAAGTTTTGTGTTTATAGCTTTGATATGCGTGGTTAATAGACGATTTTAAAAGTAAATATTTTATTAACATAACGCAGCACAATCGATTTTCCTTTATAAGATTATAAATTTGAAAAGTTTAATATTTTTTACATGTTATTGCGCATGATGGCACTATATAGATAGAAAATTGAAAAAAAAACTCTGAAAATAGTAAATTAGCTCAATTGGTTAGGGCAACAGCACGGAACGTTGGCGATGCCGGTTCAAGCCCTGCCCGAGTCGGAAAATTTTTTCAATTAATTTTCGATTTTTAATCAACATTTGTGTTTATATTTGTGTAGCGAGTCTGTAAGCCTTATTAAATAAATAATATACATGTTTTTCAATTTTATCAACGACAGTAACATGCAAATTCTTTTTGTTTTAATTTCAAACTTGAAACGAACCTCGAAACATTTAAATAGGGTGCTTATTCTAAAATTTTCCTTCCATCGTTCTGCAAGTAAATGTCTTCCGCTACGATGAGCCCTTGAGATTTATTTTATTCGCCAAGAATACACTTTGTGCTTATAAATAAGACTAGCTTTATCCTGTGACTTGGTGATATTAGGGTCGTCTATTATTTCATTCAGCTTTCTCGAAATAATGCAATTCAGGAGGTCAGATGTTAAATCAATTCTTCTGTAAATTTTCTTGGCAATTTACTGGCATAGGACAAACACTCTGCTTCCGTTTTTGATATCGCAAAATAAATGATCATGTTTTCATAGATTCGAAACCAAGACTTTGTAGACTCTACTAAATGAAAAGTTTTTATGTCACATAGGCAGTTCGAATTCAATAATGAATAAATAAATGGTGATGCCGGTGGGAGTCTAACGTTGCTGATTATAATTCCCAAAAATTTAAATTTTTGATTTTAAAGTCGTAATCTAAAAACTTTAATATGTTTCACATGTTATTGCACATGATGGCAATACATAAATTAAAAATCGAAAATTGAAGAAATTTTTCCGACTCGGGCAGGAATGGAATCGGCATTGTCAAAGCAACAACACGGAACGCTAACGATGCCGTTTCAGGTCCCGCCAAAGTCGATTTTTTTTTATTTGTTTTTGATTTCGATTCGTAAACTCCCAAATTATCGTCCCTGTATATATTACCTTTTTTGTCTCTATTCAAATGTGAAATATGTACATCCATGTAAGGACTTTATGCAATTATAGGGATGAAGTAACAGGAAAGAGAGGGTCTGCATACCTTTCCTAAACTTTAAGCCACAAACGAGATTTTTCCCACAGGAAATGTTTGCGAATTTCATTCAAACAATGGTTTCATGTTTGCAAAAGAACCATTAATTACTATGTGAAACAAAGGCCCGCTGTTTAAATTTTTACGAACTGAAATAAGTTTATATGTCGTGTTTTTTGTGAGGATCTAATCGTAAACTTTTTACCGGGTAGAATACTATACAGCGCTATTAAAATTGATAAAAATGCACTATTTAAGATAAATGTAACAATGTTATACTATCTATACTTGTGTACATTGATATAGCATGCATATATACCTGAAAACTAGAATAGGAAGTCCAAAGCAAAAATACGGCGATAGCGCATCTGTATCATTCATTTATATTAGAACCTGTATTTCTGCTGAACTACAGTAGCATATATATCACTATAGTCAGGACTATGTAGTTAAGGAATATTCAATGTTTTATGTATTATATATTTAAACAACTTGGTTTTATATTAAACTAACAATACAAAAATACATAGGTATGCAATAAATGCTGATTTTATATCCCCGCAGTTTTTCAGTTAAATATAAATAAAGATCCAAAAAAAAAATGGCGTCAGAATATTTTTTTCATCGAATATTAATTTATAATATTTTAATATATTAGCCTATGTGCATAATTGAGGATATTACTACTGTACTGTAGAATGACGTAAATTTAGTTTTTGGTGTACAACGAAATAAATTAGTAAACACAGGTCTCTATTAAGCATTTAACTAAAATTCTGGCTATCTCTACGCTCATGCTGATTAGGTGTGCATTCGGTTAGTAATTTAAATCTGTTTTAGGCAGCGGGACACTGATTTATTTTTGCGCAGTCCGTTGTAGGATTAGGATCGATTATATTAGAACTGCTCACCGAACATGTGATAGGTACATTTGGAGATGAAATCTTTGACTAGCTGTTCCCGCAATGGGATAGTTACTATGGGCATCATATTATTTATTTTTGGAAACGACCTCCTCAGCTTTATAAGTTATAGGTCCACGACGTCGCCCGAGTCCCGTCACGTCCCGTCGCGAATTACTCTAAAAGAGAGACGTCTACTATCGTGGATATTTTTTTTAGATTATTTAAACGTAAATATATTTTTCATAGATAGTGTTTTGATTTCTTGCACCGTTTTTGCAACGCACACGACGAAAGTCCTCAAAGATGAATAATTGTCCCCCCTTCTTCCACATTTCCCACTGTTTCTGCGTTCCTATCCTTCGATCACAGTCTGATGTGTTTGCAGAATGAAGCCTGTCTCTAATACTGGTCCAAGTAAGACAAAAATAAATTTTCAATTCGAAGCAGTTTTGTCTGAGATTAGCGCATTCAAACAAACAAAAATTCTTTACCCATATAGAATTAATATAGGTTTCTTTTGTTTTAAACGCAAGTAGCAAACAAATCTCTCGTTAAAATAATTATAAAACTAATTTGAAAATGGACGGAGAGTTTATATTTCGGTACTACAATTGTCATTTTAATTAATGAAAGGTCCGTGTGTTCAATTCCCACCGGGTCCAACATATGAATATTAAATGATTTATCAGAATATCGAAATTCTGTCTAGGTCACGAAGCTCGACCCTGCGATGGAAAGCTGTGAACATTGTGCGTTTTGTTTTCAGTCTGTAGATATCCGAATGTTTAAATAATAGGCCGACATCGCATCATGACTTAGTTGCTATAGAGCTGAGGTACTTTAGCTTTCATCTAGATTTTAGTTTTCCGAATGTTTATTTCATTATTTAACATATTAATTGTATGTTTGTTTAAATTTTTTTGTAATAGTTTTAAGCTGATGTTAGCAATCTTCTATCTATGTTTATACTCTTTTATACCAAAACTAGCTATCTCAGCGTGTATGTTGTCGACATAAAATACTTATTTTGGGCATCAAAATGTCTATTTGCAAACCTCCTTTTCAACTCTATATAATTTAAGACGCGATTCACGCCGTTGCCGACGTCCCATCGTACTTAAAAGATAGACATAATATAATGTTTTCGCAGTCGCGCCGTTTTTCCACATTGCCCTCTGTTTCTCAGCTCATATTAGTTGAAGCGCGTTGTTTGATAGCCTTCTACGATAAATATTCTAACCAAAACAAAAATATTTTTTCAATTAGAACCGGTAGTCTGAGATCAATGCGATCAAACAAACAAACTCTTCAGCTTTATACATTAGTATAGATTACTTTGAATTACGACAGTATAATCTCATATTGAAATCGTGTCATTCAAACTCCTTAATTGATACAACATTTAAGGGCGACGAGAGAAAGAAACTAACAATGCACTTGAGACTTTCGATGTTTTGAGTGTGACTTGGAAAACATCCAGATATCATTGGATCTAGTCCAGGGAAAGTCTCATTTTTATTCTGCGATAGTTCCATCATCTTTCTCGATTGATTATACGATGATAATGAACGGTATTGTCATCTATATGTATTCGTACTGTGTGTTGGTACTTGTGGTTTAACTTTATCTCTTATCGCATTAATTTCTGATCAATGGTATTATATTAATTTTGGACGTAGTCAATAGAAGTATTTGGTAGTACGTATTTGATATGTTTTTCAAGAATCTAAGTATATGACGATTTGATCGTCAGATATATAACATAAAGTTTAATTACAACTAATTGTGGTCGCGACTTCGTCCACGTAAAATTCTTATTTTAGGGATCGAAAGTAGTTTTTGCACACTATTTAGCTATCACCCACGATATTATCGAATCTTAAAAGATCATAATATATTGTCACGATTCATTTGATCATGTAAAGAAGAATCAATCTTTTCTACACAGTTTCTCGGTTATCAGAATCGTTCTCTCAGCGCACGCGACGGAACCATCGAAGATGAATACTTACCCCGATATCACCACTGTTCTCTATTCCTTACCTCCCATTTGTCGTAACTTGATGTTTATAGCCTTAAGACTTACTCAATAATTGTTCTAAACAACACATTAGTTCAATTCGAACTAGTAGGTTCTGCGTTCAAACAAAAAAACAAATTCTTCAGCTTTACTTTATTGGTATAGATTTCTATTGACTAGAGCTACGAAGGAAACAATAATAATATAAAACAAGTTGAAATACAAAGAGTAAAAAGGTTTTAAAGGCATTCCGTGGTGCGAGTTAGTATAACGAACGGAAAAAGGGTTGGAAATAAAATATCCAAGTACACTTCATTCTAGAATTGATTCGTTCTGTACGACTAATACGTTCATTTCTTTTATAACCTCAAAGAGAATTATACTTAGTCAAGAGGTCTTCTTTTTTTAAAAAGCTACTTTACGAATTAACTTCATAGGCTCTATTCTGTCACTTTATTTATAAAGTAATTATAAATCAGAGCGGTATAACAATGATACTTATAAATTAATTTAAAAATGTATTTGCATAAAAAAAATTACGACTGGCGGGGCTTGAGCCGTTGCGTGCGTTACGTGCTACTGCTCAAACCAATTGAGCTATCACGGCTATAATGCCATCATTTACAATAACATTTGAAAAACATTAAAATTTTCAAACTATTGATGTACCTTTACAATCAAATAAAACATTTTTTGCATTAAATTATTATAGAAGCATTCCTCTACTCAACCTTTATCGCAGTTGATTGTAAAGTTTCGATACCATCAAGGAAAATTGCCCCGGGAAAATAGCTTCCGTTTAAAATGATTAATTTTCCCCAAAACCGCGCTATCAAATTCTCACTTGCGTGCCTATACTAGACAGTATAGGTTCTTGAATTATAGAGTGTGTTGAACTCACCAAATGTTAAACGTATTCCTTATAGTTTTTTGCCGTGAATAAAAAAGGCTTTGGGTTCTAAATCTTGGGAAATGGTAAATGATTTCGTGTAAGAATTACAGTACAGAAGCCTATAGATATGTGTTCGCGTCGTACCCCACAAAAAGAAACGTAACAATTGTCATTATTATGATTACTAATTTTCGACCTAAAAAAATATCAAACCGAAATTGGTAGTAAATTTGACTTTAACATTAGGGACACCCTCCATCTTCAGTCCCCCCGTAACCACGACTGCAAAGCATCGAAAAGTTGGGACGTAGTTAAATTAAATTAGAAATAAGTTAATGTTTATATTTCGAGTTTTAAACCGTTAAACTTGTTTTATTAAAACGTATTTTTGTTTGACTTTTAATAAAATTACGTGAAAAGTCTTTGTCTGCCACATGCTTATTGCTACAAGCAACATAGAACCAACAAGCTCTACCAACTAAAACAGAACACGTCAGTATCTAATGACACAGCGCAAGACGGAAGCTCCCTTCTAGGTATCCGTATCGCGAAGTTGAACGGAACTTCTTACAAATACTGGCGACGCGCCAGCCAACTTGTCTCAACGTGCTTCCAAAGTAGTTTTTAGTGAATTGTAGTTTTCACATCCGCTAGTTGAATGTCGGCGTCGATGCCTCTTTAACGAAAGAAACGCCCACTGAATAGCAAGGAGAAACAGTTACATAATATGTATAACTTGTTTGATCACTAAACTAACGAGGTGACACATCTAAATGAAACACTTTCAACGGTTGAAAATGCGTAATTTAGTAGTTAATACATGTTACTTTGGCTGCTTCAAAGCACCCGAAACTTCGCAAATATATACTAATAGTGAAAAGCTGAACTGTTTGTTGGTTTGAACGCGGTAATCTTAGTAACGGGAAGGCGTTATGCTATAAAATACATAGGGAAATATGGACAATATGATACTAAAAATAACTATTCCCCTAATACGTTTCATTTAAATTTAATCTCTTTCTCTTTTTTGGCATCGTTTATTAAGCATTTGATTTTCTCGATTGAAGATAAAGTGACCCAGGACAATACGGAATCAAAATGCCCTGTACTGTCGCTACATATTTTATAGGACAAATACACATAATAATGAATTATTAAATTACCTGTAATTACCTGTAATATGTAGCCAAGAAGTTTGTCAAAACTTTTCATATAAGAAATATAATTTGAATATCCTCTTCTTCCCGCGCCAAAGTTCTTTAAAACAAAACTTATGTTTACTCTTATTGCTAGTTGCAAAGCGTCTTTCGAAACCACTGTCCCAGAAGTTATATTTGTTCTATGATGTTAAATACAACCCGCTATTGCATAGAGAACTTTATCCATCAAAACTTTACCAATCACCGAGGCTGTACACTATATAGCCTCACATATTGACGACTTCTTCGAAGAAATTCTAGGTCATATGTTTGTACTGAATTTTTAGATTAGCCGCGTTCATAAAAATTACATCAATATTATTATTTCTAGAAATTTTTAATAATTTGTCTTTCGATATGTTATCTTGTGAAGTAGAGTGCTTTTTTTTTTCGCTAGCAAAACGTACTTTTAATATAATATTTAATTACATAACTTTAAGACAAATGAATTTTATTAGTACTTACTAGCATAGTATAATAAAATAATATCTTATCTATGTCCAGTGTGAACTCGCGTTTCTGTTTCTGTGGATTTCCGAATATCCAAATCAAATTAGATCGACAGCGCATCTTAAATAGATTTTTTTATATATTAATCTATCAAGAGTCGTAGAGTGCCCTTTTGTTGCATTTTCTTGTAATTGTAATTTAATATTTATTTTTAGAAATTGAGACTTTTCTAACTAAACTGCAACACCATTAAAAACCACTCAATCACAGTCCCATTTTTTCCACAAGAACGAGCACGAGAGACAAATAGAATTACCAATTGACGAATGAACCCAACGTACACATCGATTAATAATTTAGAACCAATGATCCCGTCAAAGCCAGTAGCAATCAGTTACCCCAACAGTACAAAGAGCACAACAAAGAGTATTGTTTTTCCTAATGTTCTCATATATCGTCACTCGTTTTTGACCCGACAACCCTGCACAAAAGGGTGCAAATGAAAAAGTTTTTATTTCGTATTCTTGCTCTATTCAAATTTCGAATCGCTGCTTTGTGGTCGCTCGACACGTTTCAATGTTACGCTACGAACAGAAAATATGGCGACGTTTTATCTAGTCACATGAAATTCTGGATTTATGTGGTAAATAAAACCGCGTCTCTTATTCCGCGACACGTGAAATCTGTTAAATGGATTAAGCCTTTTCACCAGTAGTACTACTGTACACCTGTTTCTAAAACTACTTGATTAAATAAAACATAAACGGTTTAAAACCCAATATATATTAAAAACGTCAGGCTGTATTTAATTTCCAAATAAGTTTAACTAATATATAACGCGTATTAAGCCGTTACAGTGTTTCATTTAAATGCCATGTAAACTGAGTGCGAACCGAGCTATGTGGTCCGTAAACAAATTACGCGTATGGCATCATTTGTGGGCAAACCTCAACCAATAATATATTGAAAAGGTGTATCTATATCCAACTTATTGTACTATTGAATGTAATTTTATAGCCTAATATTGGAATGATACAAGTAATGTAAACGTGAGCTTTATATTAAGGCACTGAACACATAAGTACTTTAATGTTATTCATAAGATGAAGCGAAGTAAGAATAAATTTAATTATGTAAAGTGGTAAGTAAATAGCAGTTATCAGTTGACATAAGCTTAACCCTTGGCCTAAAATTTACTTTCGGCAGGTCACTAGTAATACAAAACAATACTAGAATATTCCCAAGCAATAATCTTATTCTGTTCTCTCTCTTCTTCTCTCTTGGCTTTCTCTTCTTTAACCTTATTCTTTTTGACTTAAGTATAAAGCAA
Source organism: Leptosia nina (assembly GCA_963661955.1). Taxonomy (NCBI): domain Eukaryota; kingdom Metazoa; phylum Arthropoda; class Insecta; order Lepidoptera; family Pieridae; genus Leptosia; species Leptosia nina. The sequence continues at coordinate 4,662,374 of CAVLEF010000003.1, forward strand.
TAAAAAAGTTTCATGCAATGCAACCTATACCGTTGATAGCGATGTATTGTTTGTAGTTCACCCGACTTCTACACTTTTCAATATAACACTTTCAACGGTTTAAAACTCAAAACTGGTATACTTCGCGTTTTAAACTGTAAAGTTTTAATTAAACTCTAATTTATTTAAGCAATTGACCGTGTATTGTCTCCAAACAGGTTTATCCTGACTATTTGTTTTCTGGCACTGCGCATCATCAGACTAACTCGTTACACCGGCAGATTTATCGTCCGGAAGAAATTCTGTAGTCTGTAGTTTTACTTGAACCTTTTTTTATCGATATGATGAGTTTAAAAACTAGCAAAATCAAATAAGAATCAAAATAAGATGCGCTGTTGACCTGCTTAGCTTTGGATATTTAAAAATCCACAGACAGAAACCGAAACGCGATTAACCTTTACTATAATATCTAGAGACCAATGTTTCAGAAAAAAAAAATACTTAGAAGCTTGTTTATTCGCGACACCCAATTCATCGACCGTGGATTACATACATTGCTACCATTACCAACGACCCTAGTATTATTTATATATTTTTATTCAGCCTATGTAGATTCGAAATTCAATTGAAATAGAATCACAATAGGCCGGGAAACGCTCAGACACTCAGAATATTCTTATCGCCTTATTGAAAGCCATCGTAGGACTTCATAAGTCAATTTCTCCTCTATTGAGAATGGTGAATGAAATTTATGGAGTTCTCTACAAACAGAACAGAATCATATTTATAATACAATTGTGTATTAAGAATTATAGCATTAAAACTGACTTTGTTCTTTCCGTCATTGACTTTACGACTGTGTTTTAGTAACATTTATCGAGTAATATTATAAAGCTGAATAGTTTGTTTAATTGCGTTAATCCAAGGAAGTACTGGTTCGATTGATAAATGTTTTAGATAAACCATTTATCCAGGACGGCATACGATTTTACTACTATAACATTGGCTGCATGCTGCGAGCAATAGGAGCGAAGGAGCAGTGGAAAATGTGAAAAAAACGGGGAGAAATATTCATCTTTGAGGACTTAGTGGTGTGCTATTCGAAAACGGCTTAAAACCAGAAGATATGTCAGAAATAATAATTTTTACGATTAAATCGCAAGAACGTACGTTTTTATGGTAGGTAATAAAACTTAATATTGTTAGAGTTGTATCAAACCAATAAATAACTTAACAACATTCTCCAAACAAATTTCTTCTTTGTTTTTTTAATATAGAAAAACTTAATAATAGTTGGTTATCAATTTATTCAACGTTTAAATCTTGGAGACTGAAGATAAACATACTTTACATGTAAAACTGAGGATTGTTGTATGTAAGATGTATATAAACAATACTAGCATTATGTCAACCCAATTAATAATAAACAATAGTATCTTGGTGCTCTATTGACAATCTTCTTATACCGAGTTCACATGCAGTCGTCTTGAGAAACAGTTAGTGTAATGATCCAGGTTAATTGGCGCTACAGAATGTTGACAGCCATTAGTGAGCTTCAATGAAATTCGAATTCCCGAATTATCTTATATAGTCTATGTATATAAGCAATGAAATAAACCTTTATCAAAAAGTTATTTATATAACTTTTCTACGGGTTTGAATCTCGCTTTTATCGAATATTCAATTCAACTTTTCATATTCCATAAGTGTAATTCTGTTTCCTGCCGTAGGTCAAACATATTTCTGTGTCCGTTTCACTGATTGGTTTAATTTACAGTCAAATCGAGCAGGGGACAGAAGTCTGATCTAGTTGATGCCTAGCCCGACCGAAACAATCTATTGCTACCCGGGATTAGAATTCGGACCTCTCGAGCTTATGCAGGCAACACATTTAAATACTGTCGCAGTTTACGCGAGTAATACACATTCACAATAAATAAAACACTTTAACGGTTTAAAACGCCATATATATTAGTTAAACTTATTTAAAAAATTATTTTAACTTCGGCCAGACGTTTCGAATGCTTTGCAGTAGCAGCCGTGGTCACGGGGAAACAACACATTTAACCATTGAGCTTCAGAGGTTGTTATTATTTAATGAATTATAATGATAAAACAAGTTTATGCTAGCATTCGATTCGGTAAGCTGTAGACACATAATTATCTCCTTATACAATCGCGTAAGTCTTCTATTCATTAGACTAAAACTACTATTAGAGATTAAAATTTACTATTAAGTTAGCTGTAAATTTAACATGTTAGATACTCTGATTTCTTTTAAATTGTCTTTATATTATATACAAGTTTATTTTGTGGACTATTTTGTAAAAGTGCAACTAATACAATAAAAACTGTCTAAAACCAGGATATGAAAGTTTATTGTTTAAAAACGCCAGGATAATATCGTCTGCGTAGGCATTTATTTCCCAGAAGATCTTAACTTTCATTTAGAAGACAATTTTGTTTCGTAAAAAATATATACTCGGCGTAAACCCCCGTCTAGGGAACGCTAGGCTTTTGAAAGTTTGACGAAAAATATGGCTTGATGTTAAAGATGTGCTTGAATGTAACTGTATATTGCTTGGCCTGTAAAAAGGGATTCAAATTATGTATACAATTTTTGGCATGTTTTTTTTACATAGGAATATAGGTTAGAGACATATAACAAAAATCACAACATCTCAGGAAATATTAAAATATATAACAATAGTAACTCAGAGATGTGTCTTCTGGAGAATAACAAACACGTGTTAAACATAGGGGGATTCTTGCAATTAATCATAGACTTGTGATTAATCTTATAGTAAAAAATAAAATTCAGTCTTGGACGTCATATAATATAACGCGAGTAGTACTCAAATAAACACAATTAACAGCTTTAAACACGCCCTAAATCGGTCTTTGGTGGTTTGTGCAACACAAGAATCTGAAAGGTGATGACCTCACGTTGTCTAACTATATCTATAATTAAATAATATTTTTCGTGTTTAAAACCGTTCAACAGGTTTTTGTCAAATACAACTGTTTACAACACAACCATTAAGTAAAATAAAGTACCTTAGTAAAAAAATTTGTTAAATAATTTTAAATATTTTATCATGTGATTGCCTATGTAAAGTTGCTCCATCAATTCCTTATGACGACGTAAATTCCTACACATCCTTCTCAACAATCCTTTGCTCACGATTCACACGCCTACTTACGATTCAAACCGGCCTTCAATATCTGATACCTCTATCAATTTATTTGAAAGTGACATGGGGTAAGTAAATGTCATTTTGCGTCAGGTTTTTGCGTAAATTCGCGTAAAGGTCAGCAAGGGAACACTTTTCACACATCCTCCATTTTGCATATCTTTCTAAAGGTTTATAAATAGCTCTGCTCATCATGGGGTTTTAAGGAAAATTCCCCGCAAGTGGAAAGTCACAGGGTAATTACATTAACTCATGTCTATTTACAATTTCAAAATATTGTGCTAATGACTTTGTTGTTTGAAAACTTTAATATTTTTCACATGCCTTCATGTGCAATAACATGAAGGCAGTATATAATTTAAAAATCGAAAATATATTGAATAAAATTTCCAGTCGGGCAGGGCAATGACGATGCCGGTTCAAGTCCTGCCCGAGTCGAAATTTTTTTCAATTTATTTTCGATCTTTTAAATTATATAGTAACATTGTTGTTCTATTTCGAATAATATGGTTTGATGTCTACAAACATTTGTATACTAGCTGTGCCCGCGACTTCGTATACGTGGAACACTTATTTTAGGTATCATATTATATTTTTTTTGCAAACAAACTTACGTTGAAAGTTGTGACGCACGATGTTGGTCCATATCATTGTTTTTGCGAGTTAATTTTAAAAGATAGCTACATATTGTTGTAGACATTTTTCTTAATCACTCAAAAATAATAATTTGTTCATACATATTTTTCGGTTTCCTATATTTTTTTCTCAGCGAACGCAACGTAATCCTTCGAAGATTAATAGTTTTCCTTGTTTTCTTCGCTCCTATTGCAGCCAGATGTTTTATAGCCTACAGCCTTTCTCGACAAATACAGTAACCAACACGAAAACATTCTTTCAATTTGAAACAGTACTTAGTTCCTGAGATTAGCGCGTCAAACAAACAAACTATATTAGTGTAAATTCATCTGCAAACACTAAAGCATCTTATCAAACGTTTCTCAGTTTACCTCTTTAGCTCAGTGCTTAACCGCGTCATCAAGATGGGCACAAACGGTCCTACTCGGGCATAAAAAATCTAGACTATAGGGGAATGCAACTGACCCGGAATGCCTAAGCATTGCAAATTGATTGCCGCATGCAACATTTACCTAGTATTGTGGTTAGTTGGGTAATAATAGCGGTTTCGTAGACAATATGTCGTCAACAGTGGCCTGTGATTTAGCTCGTAAACATTAATTATTTTCTACCGCACGGCTATGTGAATTGGCGGTACGAACGGCGACGCGAATCGCGACGCGACTGTTAGCGCTTTGTAGCTGTTGCCGTCCCTGGTTTAAAGCTATATGTATCTAAGAATCTTAAAAATAATCTTTTTAAGGACATATTTGTATGGTACGTGAGTTTAATTTCTGTATTGTTAAATAAATAAAAACATTGCTTAGCATTTCGATAAGCACGAGAGCTTCCGCAGACGAACTAGGGAAAACGATAAAATATTTCGATCGTGGAGGTGAAAGAAACCTAATTAGCTTCTTACTAACCAAAACCGAAAATTTTGTGCAAATCTTTTGCAAAAAATTGTGCAAAATGCGAAGTCTTAACTAAAGATTTGTTTTCATTAAAGGATTACCTTTAATTATTAATGAAAAACTATTTCCGAGAATATTTCTAATAAACAATATAACCAATACGGTATCAACATCTATGACTGAAATTTTACCTCGAACCTTCTCCCAAAAAACTTTATTAATTTAAAGAAGACACATCTGTAATTTATGCGTGTAACTACATTGCATATAATTCTTATAAGAAATTTATTTGTTGACTTATTTTAATTACGACCCGAATTTAGAATATGTTGGTCAACGCGTGGTTAAAAATAAGACTAGTTTATTTCACATTTATTTAAAGAATATATGTTCTTGTGGAGTATATCTAAATTAATCTAACTCAATCCAGTCACATTTTTTCAATGTAAAAAGGTTCACTTTAAATAAGTGGAATGCCAGGTTGTATTTGTTTCGCAGGTATTATTCCTCGGTATAATCCGACCTCGTCCGGTCATAAAGAAGCAGCTTAAAAATGAATTGAAATTTTTACATATAAAATACTTTACGTTTTTTCACGTAGAAACGTTTCGTTTAATATTAATTGGTAAATTGTTTTTATTGAGTACGCTTAAACTATAGTGCATGTGTTAATCTTTGTCGTCCGTTTTCAACGCTTTGATTATTATCATTACGTAAAGCATGACGTGTACTGGGTTCGTGTCTTGGAAAAACTTTATAGTCTCGATTTCGATTTGACCTGTAAATAAAATTAATCCGTACTACATATAACCAGTTAATCTAGTTTTTACAAAAATTTCGCCAACACGCGTTTGAATATGATAAAGAATAACGTCGAAACCGTTTTTATCGCTACACCGTAAAACAAGCACCTCGAGAGCATAAAACAGACAATAGTTGGTTTGTTGCTAAAGTTTCGAGCTTTCATTGGAAATGTTCGACATTCTGATTGTAGCGTAAGCTTAGGGGACATAAGCCGAGCTCTGAGAGGTATTGTATCGAGGTACCTGCAAAAAATATTCGAACTTTTAACAGACTTGTTCGTCAAGGCTTTTTTATTAAGATCCTGTCATTATATAATCTTTAAATTAATATTAATTTTAAAAGGTTTATTGAGAATATTAAGATATAAATTCAAATCGTAAGTGAAGACATTCAAATAGAGAACTTAACTCGATTAAAGATTTTTATTTACTAAATTACTGTAGGATAATATTTCAATAATTTGATTTGTATTCTTTCTTCAATTGTTTTAATAATAAAAATGTATTACTTTCTCTTAGGGAACTAATTAAAGGACTTCATTTAACATATTTACTAAATATTAATTCAAATCTGCAACCATATCAATATATATCTGGTAATAATACTCTAGACAACTTCATATATAAACAAAAACGTCTCATAATTTGTGAACTTTGAAAATGTATGCAGTTTTTCATTTCCAAAGTTTAAATGAGTAGATGCGCTCTACCACCTAAATTATGTTAACAGCTACGAAAAGTAGGTAATTAAAATACTTCATAACAATACCTCTCGCTGCTGGGACGAGGCGAGAACTAATTAAAGCAATGTAGACTGCTTTTTCAGTGTCAGTTTATTTTGTGTTCTCCCAAGGACACTGCAACTAGGCGCATATACCTATAATGTTATTTATACATTTGTGAATACATTGCGTATAACTTTTAAGTTATTTCTTAGAAGATTAGCCTGTGAGAAGATATATAATGTAATGAATACACATTATGGTAAATATATATGGTGATTTATTAAGCCTTAAACTTAAATGTGGGATATTTTGAACACTAACATTTTAAACAAACAAAAATTTTAAACAACCAGTGACCGCCGATTCCAAAAACCACCGAAACGTAGTAATTACGTAAAAATGTACGGGACTGTAAGGCGTAAATTACAAATACAAATGGGTGAAATGGTCAGCGACAACGTGGACGTCACCCGTCCTCAAGGGTGTCCCCGTAGAAAAAGGCGTACATTAAACTATATTATAACCGGTTGTCTTGATGGTTTGGAAATAAAACTACCAATATGTTGCCGCTAAACCATGCTACTGCAACCCGCCTATATCGTGCGCACAAAGTATGGTACGGAAAGTCTAAACGGCCGCGTTAACTATCTACCAATACAATGCGAAGTACTTGCAACGCGAACCGTGAAAGGAGCGGCGTCTATGGGCAAAGTACTCGCGATGCGAGCCGTGTCTATGTTAGAAATGAACTGCTTTGGCCTGCTCCCAGAGCCCTCTTTTATAGTACATTATTCCAGTCATAAGAAAGAGAAATGGGTTGCAGGTATTGAGTGTAGCGTGGCCTCGGATTCATGGGAAACACACACTTTATTGTTTCAGAGCAAATACTTAAACTAATGGCGTGACAATTTCTTACGTTTATCAACGCCTAAAGTAATGGAACTTATCCAATAACGCAGCCAATAAATTTTACATTTCTAAAGTGGATATAAAACAAAGGGTCTATTTAGTGTTACAATTTATGGGCCAACGTATTCCTAATGTTTTAAATATAATTAATATTTATTTATTTATATGCTAATTCCATCGATCACTAATACTAGTTCTCAATAATATTACTATGCTTTAAACCTAACGCGAGCTGTCTGAAACAAAAATGGTAAACAATAAAAGATTTAATAATTGAAAAACAAATCGAATATTACATATGTTTCAGAAAAAACTAAGTATAATTACTATCCTTTAGTAAGCCCAGAAACGACCGAGCAACGTTGATCTAAATTGGATCGGAATTGGATAGTTAAAAAAATAATAATTAAATATTTCTGCGTCTATATACTCAAATTGTACGTACTTGCCATCACGATTGATAAATCGTATGAACCACATTTTAAATCACAAACATTATGGCTATAAAAAAGTCAGTAACAGGATTACTGTGAAACTCAAAGCTTCGTAATAAACTTAGTAGAGCGCTGTCGATTTCCGATTTCGTCCGAAGTCGTTTAACTCTAAAGAATTGTCAAAGACAGATTGGCGACATTATGGTAATCGTACACCGACGCTGCAAGAATCCAATATCACGGAGAGTGAAGACGCTTGACAGGAGATCTTTCATTTTTTTTCCATCAGATTGTTCATTTTTAATGGTGACTTGCGATAAATCTACATTAATATTTCAACTCGTTCTGGCTCGTAGAGTACTGATAAATTTGTAAAAACAATATAACACATTGTCTGTAGTCTTTGCAAGCACTTGAATAAAACACTTTAACGGTCAAAACACTAAATTATAGGTAACAGAAATTCAACTACGTCGACGTTTCCCGGTCTTAAAAGTGTTTAAAAGGCCGGAAAAAATTACTTTATTTAAAAAAAATATTACAGTTCTATTAAAATGAACACTAAATTACAGTACCTGTAACAGTATCTGGAGTTGTAAATCATACTAAAAATGTTTTGTCTACAGTCATGTAAAACTCCCTCCTAGTTTACATGTGGCAATGCGTCCGGTACATCATTTATTCAACACAAGTCGGTTGCAATGTAATTCGAAACCCACAACTGATTTTCGTAAAATTTCGTATTCTACGTTCGGAATGAACTTCATTTAAATGATGTTTAAATGTATAAGCCACAGTAGAGGAAATTCAGTAGGGACAAATATTTTACAATTACTTAGATAAGCGTCTATTTTTAACTAACTTACACTAAAATTAAATATGAACTTGCAATAGTTAAAAACCAATTTTATTTTGTATAAGAGTGTATTGTTTAAAGTTGCATCTTTTTGTTAAGGTCATATATTCTACATATAAATGTTATGAATGCTTAGGAGTTGAACATGAGAATTTTAATACCATTCCTGCCCTACTGATTCAATGTGAATCTGTACTGTAAATGACAAGATCCCCGCGTGGATGTTGTCGTGAAAATTAAATCGACAATAATTTTTTATTGCTATCCGAAATTCTATTACGTTACAAGTAATAAAATGTTAAGACCTCGTTCTGAAAATGCGAAAAAGATTAATTTTAGATGTTCAAGAGATTAGGTTAAATACAGAATTTTGATATTTACAACATACGCCTTTTCGTAAATTTATTTACTTTCCGTGGTGTACTTCGTGCTAAATCTAAAAATAGGGCGTTGTAATAGATAGTATGACTGGTTCGAATTGAAAAATTATTCTTGTGTTGGTTAGAATGTTTTAGAGGAAAGATATATGCTAAAACATTTCGCTATGAATATTAGAAGCGAAAACAGTGTGGAATGTGGAAAAACGGGCCAAATTATTCATTTCTGTGGGTTTCCGATGCGTACGTTGCGAAAAATGTCTGCGTCACTATGTCTATCTATTAAAATTTACTTATGATATAGCGGGTCGCGAGCGACAGGACGTGACCAATATAGTTCAAGAGGAGGTTGGCAAAAACAAATTTGGATGCCTAACATAACTAAATTACGCGGATGAAGTCGCTGGCTCCTAATTCTTCATATCATAATTCTTCGAGCAATCGTGGAGCTAACAACATCTCCTGATGTTGCCATCCTCTGATTATGGCGAAACATCGAGAACCTATTCTCGCTTACGTCGGCCAAACAGCCCAAAAAACAATGCCGAACAATGGCCGTGAAAGCCTTACACAATTTATTAAATAATAGTTAATTATTCTTTTTAAGTTTTAAAAATTACTTGTTCCTCTATAACCAATGAAAAATATTGATATTCAGACATGCCTTGCAACAAGCATTTAATAACTTTCTGATCTCGTTCCATCACTTTAAATTAAAAATGAATTTCGAATTTTAGGTCATATATGCCGGTGAAGCATATCTGAAACGAATTCACTTCATTCCAAAGAAGCGTGAATGAAATTATTAAACTTTTATTAAACAATTTTCACGCTTATCGTTAAGATCAATAATGAAATATTGCGAATACAGGGCTATTAATCAAAGAGTTCGATTCGAGAGGGTTCGATGCCCACCGGATACAGCGAGCATATGTGTTTTTTAAGATTATTCCAAACACCCAAAAAGCCATGAAACTGTGGTGTTAGTCTGTAGACAGCTAATTCCCAATTACCAAAGACTATCCACCAAGAGTACCACGACTAATGTCACTACATGTATATCCACATTTTAAAAAATGCAGTATACCATTTGTTAATCGGAAAAGTGTCTATAGTTTACGCGAGTAGTGCACATTTAAATAAAACACTTTAAATAAATAAACGGGAAAGGTAAATATTTTTATTAATGATGACTGTAGGATGAAACCGGTTAAGACTTGTTTAAGATATGACAAATTTCTTTTTGAAGAACGTAAAACTCGGACTCTACGTTACTAGGCAGATTATTATATATATGTACTCTTTAAAGAAACATTAAGCCTTAACTAATTACTTACTGTAAAGCGTTGATAATAATATCAAAGACGAGCCAAAATAGAACATTAGTAGACGGCTTCCGCAAATTACGCCGAGATGCCGTCCTTGAACTCTCGTTGAGATTGCTAATTAACCGGTGTTAAAGCCTTTGCCTTCTGCCTTCTATGCAGGTTACTTTGAATCTAAGTAAGTATTAAAAGTACTGTGGCAGAATATTTTATGCAAGTCGTTAAGTAAAATCCGAAAAAAGAAACGATATTACGATTTGTCATACGACGTGGTGTAAAACATCCGTAACGTGCCCCACGTAGTTAAAATAGTTTTTTAAATAAGTTAACTTATATACATCGCGTTTTAATCCGTTAAAGTGTTTTATTTACATGTGTACTACTCGGGTAAACTGTAGACAGTATTTGATGTTATGATTTTATATCCAAGCTTATGACATTTGGGAATGAATTGTATAGGGATATCCAAATATTGCTTCCAGAAATCGTGACGAGGACGTTCCGATTTTAGCCTGTACATTTTTGAATGTCATAAGCCAAAGTAGGTCAACAGCGTAAAATAGTAATAACATTGGCGGTTTCTTTTTTGCTCCTGTTTTACCATCTTAGTGTATGGCAGCAATATTAAAAACTTTAAATATTTATTTGGGGCGTCGTACCACTGCAATTTCAACCTCGTTATATATTTAATCATGAAATTAAGAAATTAAAATTTCATGTAACTAAGAACATCGCATAAATTATGCCGTAGTAAAGTAAATTCATGCGAAATACTTTTAAATAAATTCCGTGAACATTTTGCCGGCTCGAGTGTCAAACATGGACATCAGGCAAATTGATTACGTACACCTGCTGGTAAATGGATATTTAATTAATAAGGCCATGTTAAAAAAAATAATATTATTTTTAGTAGAAACGAAAAAGACATTTCCCATTTTATGTCTTTGAAGAGACTCTGGTTTCTCATTTATAATTTATAGTTGAACTCCATCCGATACGTCACGCCTTAGTTCAAATAAATTAAAAATAAGTTAACTCTTATATTTCACGTTTTAAACTGTTAAAAAAGTTTTATATATATTTTGTAAATTGAATTTCGCCAGATTTGTCTTATAAGATACGTAAAAAAAACTTTTCGGCTTTTATTCACTGCTTATACCTACATATATAATTATTTTAAAAATCACTATGGGTACATACGAGTAATGGGAACACGCGAAAACGAGGGTAAAAAAACTTTGAAAGTTTTTTAATGATAGAGAAGGACAGACAAATATAGAGTTTACTTCATGATAGATGGAATACCCCATAATATAGGATGAATTATTTAACGACAGCCGTCTTTGTCAATGTTATAAAAGAATGCTGTAACCTACTTAGGTATAAGAAGTGGAAACGAATGAAAAGACCATTGGGATAATTAATTTTTACCTGCCGTATCACGTAACTAATCTAGATGACTTAGACGGATCGTACGCAAGCCTAAGATGAAATATAATATATAGAAGATCACTTACACTGTGGTGGAAAATGTTTGTTTACTCTGTGACAATGTCTGCTTCAAACCATCTGTAATTAAGTAAAGTATAGTGTAGCTTTTCTAACTTGGAAAAAGACCACAACAAAAATGTCCGATTTTAAACCACAGAGAACTAGTAGAGCCCTTTTATAGAGTGTAGTTGTTGCCAGAGATGTCACAGAGTTAAGAAATATCTATATCTAGGTGTGTCAGCGACTTCTTTCACGTAGAAAAGTTATTTTAGACATCCAAATTTGTTTTTCAAACCCCCTCTTAATCTTTATAAATTTAGTATGTCGCGTCCCTTCCTGTCGTCATTTTTTAGATTATTTAAAGAGGAATCATTCTTTGATACATAGTTTTTGGGTGTCTTGAACCGTTTTCACAGCGTACGCATCTGAAACCCACATATATGAAAATTTTCCCCCGTTTCGTTCACATTTCCGGCAGTAGTTACAGCGCAAGGTTTTATACCCTATAGCAATTCGAACCCGTAGTTCCTGAGATTAGCGCGTTCCAAAAACAAACAAACAAATAAGCAAACTCTTCAGCTTTATATATTAGTAAAGATAAATGGACCAAGCGATCTCAATATTCAGAATGACTTTTATGACCACTTTGTTTAAAAAAAATTATGTCATTATTATTTTTTGTAACGCTTTTCAGCGATCGTGCACGATTTGGACATTTTAGTGTCGTTGACTTTGTTTAAATCGGATCCCATGTAAACGTCAAACTAAAGAAGAAAAAGTTTAGGATTTTTACAAATTTTTACATTAAATTGTGGTTTTTACTAAGTGAAATTGAAGTAATTCAGTAGTTTAAAATATAATCCAGTGTCTCATTGTTTTTAGTGTGAGTCAATGCAAACCTGTTACATGTTTCAAATTTGGCGCCTTTAATGTGTTCCACAGATTGACGTTTGGTTACCTGTCGTTACGTTGATATATGTATATATTATCTGTTGATTCTTTTTAAGTGTGTGCAACACGTGTCAACGCTAATTATTGTAAATCCTCAAGTTAAATTATATCTCAAATATCTATCTCAATCCTTGTTTAATTTATCAAAACCTTATGAGGAAATCGTGTATTTGTTTACCAAAAAATACACAACATTTCCTGTATTAACCAGCCATAATTATTGGTTTTAAAACATTAGTCTGTTATTAACAACGGAAAATTGCAATAAAATCATGTTCGTTAAGTGAATGTTTTTAATTGTTGCCATTTCAACATTCGTAGGAGTAAAATATTAAATGTAAATGAATAAGGCGTATAAAATGTCTTCGGGGCACAAGAGTCTATCATTTTAATTGTTACAGGATACTGTATTTCCACCCTGCAAGACTATTAATTCGTTTCATAACACGATACTAGAAAACATTTTATGTGCTCAGTTTTATGAAAAATAATTTGAAATAATTCTTTGATTTTATTAGATACTATGGTTTGCATTGCTGCATTGCGTTGCGCAAGGATTAATCTCGGAGTTTTATCTTAGAATGTGATGGTTGTCTCATTCGAAAAGACCACAATCTATCAATCTAATCATAACATTCCTTATCAAAATAAGCAAAAGTGTGTGAATTCTTTAGTTTCAGAGGCCAAGACTCGCTCTGGATTATACGTGATGTTTCTTCTAAGTAGCATTTTTTGTCAATTGCAAAACGCCTTTAAAAAAGCACTTGACTTGTATAATTGTCCTACCGTAACCACGGCTGCAAAACAAACGAAATGTTGGGCCGTTAAAAGAAATAAAAATCAGTTCAGTAATATATTGTGCGTTTAAAACCGTTAAAATTGTTTTAATTAAATGTGTACTTCTTGCGTAAACTACTGACATACATGTAATGTAACAATACATGTAATGTATCTTAGGCCGTCCTTTTTCTAAAATGTATTCTTTTGCTATGACAATATAATTTTTTGTTTTTATATTCTCTTTTATTTGTTTTATTACAATGCATTGATTACTAAAGATACCACGATGAATAGTATACTTTTATATCACCATAAAACGTATCAATGAGCAGCGAAATTTGTCACAATACAGAATGGCAGTAATTATTAGCCAATAAAAAGGAAATTAGCACCAATTTAGTGGATATCGTGTTCCCGTTACGACGCCAACTCTATAATATTTTGGAGAGCGGCCAATGTTTATTTGTTTGGCTGCCATTTAGCCGCTTCACAATAAATATTTTGTAAAGCATTTACATAAGAGCTAGCTAACTTATGTAGCGAGTGTGTATCCGGACTGCCAGTAATACCTACTAATTTGAAATGCGGAATTCCAGAAAATTCTAATTTAACTTTAGAACAGTTAAATATAAATACCTACATATATTGGTTTAACTATACCAATTTAAATATTGTCTGTAGTTTAATAATTCAATGTCTTTCTAAAAAATATTTATCGCTTTGGATTGAATTATACAAAAACGTAAGCATTAGATGGTAGGACAAAAACACGTTTTAACCTGTTTAAAGTGTTTTATTTGAAGTTGTAAATTTTACATAAAGGATAATATTTCTATTCATAAGGCGCCTATTCGTCCATCTTTCTCTAAAATACCAATTAATTTAAATTGTTCTTTATTCTATCATACTGTAAAGTTGTATGCGATAAATTTTTATTTTAATTTGAGATTAAAGATAGGTCGTATATCTTTATATTGACGTATTTCTAGAACTCCGCTGCAGTCCCTATGACCTCCTATATGTTCACAGCAATGGCTATTCTGATTATATCTTGCCAACAACTTAAAAAAAATTGCATCCGTTCCAAATTACACAGTAAGTGATGTTCGTCCTACATACTTTCGCGAAGTAATTCGAAAACAAAGAGAATCGCATATTTTATCTCGACGCTGTTGTAAAACAAAAGTTTTAATTGTGTTAACAGACGCGGCTAAATCACATTATTTTGCATCAAGAGAACTAAGAATTTAATGCACCGAATATCAAGTTTTGTTTGCGAGTTATATAAGTGCATAAAAAGTCTGTCTATGCTTATAACTCAAAAAATAAACTTTACCTACAATTTCTGTAACAATATTTAACAACGAATATGATTCATGCATTTATGACAGCCTCTAAAGCTTACAAAAAACGTGTTGCCTAGCATAGTGTTAAGCGCGAGTGGTCCAATATTCGAAATCCGGGGAAACAATTAATCGTTTCGGTCGGGTAGGTCACATAATTCTAATCTAGGACGTGATTGTAAATAAAACCGATCAGTTAAACGGACACATTGTGTTCGACGTATAGTGACACGGAATTTCACTTTTTTTATACTTTATGGATCTTTTGTGGTTTCGTGACCCCGACTATAAATTGTGTGACAAAATTATAAATTACATTGGACCCGACGGGGATTAAATCGAGGACCACTTACGAGCCACAATGTAAAGTTTTAGTTAATAAACCTACGTTAGACAAACGACAAAAAGCGGCAGTAATTATCTTACCATTTAAAAAAAAAAAAAAAAAAAAAAAAAAAAAAAAAAAAAAAAAAAAAAAAAAAAAAAAAAAAAAAAAAAAAACCGCCCCCCCCAAAAAAAAAAAAATCCAAAAAAAAAAAAAAAAAAAGAACTACTCGCGAAAACTAAAGACAGTATTTAATTATCTTACCAGTTCTATTTAATCTTTCACTTCTTAATAAGTTTAAGATCTGGTTCTGAATGTTGAGTATTTAACTTCGTGTGTATATTGCTTTCTTAGTTAATTCTCTTTGGTTGTTGGTTGTTTATATTGACTTACATCCTCAGTGTAAGTGCAAATGTTTTGAAGATATCCATGAAAATTTACGGCTTATCCATTCGACTCTCAGGTACAAATATTTGAGTACACAAGAGCAATCTCGTACAACCTCAGGCATTACGGTGGAACGGGAAACATTATGTAAATGGGATTCGTGAAAGAGCACGTTTTATTTGAGATCTGAACGGCCTCATTCTTTGTCGCGGGGGCATGAGGGTCATTTAGGGGCATTATGGGTAATAAAAGAATAATACACTGTGTTACCTTGAGGACTGAATCAGGAATGGTTATGTTTTAGAAGCCAATTCTGTTAATGGGGGTGAGGTTTTCACATTTACATTTTCTCTTTCAGATAATTAAACTAACAAAAACACAGAAGAAGTTCTAGCCTGTGTAAATAAAATAATATTATTAATTACATGTTACTTAACTTTCATACACTTATTATTATAATCATTTTACTATTTGTTCTAAAAGGCATCCGACGTAAGAGACAAAGATGACTTCTCTTTAAATAAAACACTTTAACGGTTTAAAAAGCGATATATTAGTTAAACTTATTTGGAAATGATTTTTAACTAATATATCGCGTTTTAAACCGTGAAAGTGTTTTATTTAAATGTGTACTACTCGCGTAAACTATAGACAGTATTTGACTTCTGTTTTCTAATTCTTAATAACATACATCTTACCTACTAGAAAGTAATCTTAAAAAAAATTTGACTCGGGCAGGACTTGAACCGGCATCGTCAGCGTTCCGTGCTGTTGCTCTGGAGAGCATTTTTAAATGATATAGTGCCTTCATGTGCAATAACAGTAAAAAATAATAAAGTTTTCAGGATTTTGTTCTATTATTTTCCACGATCCCCATGTTATACGGGTCTGGACTCAAAGCCTGTTTTTGCAGAACATTAATCAAAGTCAACGAGTTAAATAGATATCTCACGTAGCCTTATAAAATCATGTCTCCCCGAAACGTGTCGTATTATGACGTAAGGACTATATAATAATATATGTAATAATTAGCTTACCCACATGGACCTCATGCGTCGTAGCTTATAAAAAAAAGTGAAGGTAAATTCTTGTTCTGCCTTGATTTGGCATAAGGAAGACATTTGTATGTCTATTTTTAAATACTGTCTATAATTTACGCGAGTAGTACTCAATTAAATAAAACACTTTAACTAATATACCGCTTTTTAAACCGTTAAAGGGTTTTATTTAAATGTCTATTTTACCCATCGATATTATATAGGCAAATAATCAACCCGATTTTTATTATATTATATTATATTATATTATATTATATTATATTATATTATATTATATTATATTATATTATATTATATTATATTATATTATATTATATTATATTATATTATATTATATTATATTATATTATATTATATTATAAAATTATATTATATTATATTATATTATTATTACATGACATTGTAATGTATTTAGTTTTGTAGCCTAGGTACTGGAACGGAGTGACTATTGGATAACATCTTCAACGGTCTAAATTGTGAAAATTATTATTTTTAAATTAACTTCCTAGCAACTAGTTACCGACTACAATTAAAACAATGACGTAAAATTGTGATACACTTAGATATAAATAACTTCCACGCCGAGGTACGTCTCGATTCTAACAATGTTCCAAGAGAAAATAATTTAATTGAGCAAACGATTTGAGAAAGTTCACAAATTATTAATTACTGTAACGCTACTTTGTTCAACTGCTGGGCCGTGAGTAAAACACGATAAATTTTCCTTTGACAATAATTATTATCTTATTAAATTTCGAAAAGTATCTTATTGGAAAATTAAACGAACAATGGGTGAAAAGAAAATTGTGTTAGAATTACATTTGAATTATTATTGCTTCCAAACATTTATTTAATGGTATCTGGAAATGAGGAAAAATGTATACCTTATTTTCAGATAACATTTATATTGTAATCACTTTTTCAATATTTGATTTCACTAGGAATATATATTTAATGTTAATGTAAAATAAAACACGCTTTAAATACAAATTGTATAAGTTAACTAGCTGACCCGGCAAGCGTTGTATTACCATATAATTTTTTTCTCGACAATATTACGATAGACAAAAGTAACTAGCTTATTTCGAATGAGTGAGGATGTGTTTATGAATGAAAAGAACAAAAAACCTATTCACGGGACTAAAGATATATTTATATACAAAATTATATTAAAATAGGTTCAGCCGTTTTAGAAGAGCACGCAGTTTGCACAAACACTGTGACCGGAGAATTATATAATTAACAAAGACCCGACGTTTGAGACTAGCTCAATAGCTGGTTTAAAGTAGTGTATCACTTGTTTTTTGTGTATCACTTGCGTCTTATCAATTTCATAAGCAACGTTTTCTTCCATTAGAATTTAGCTAAACATAGACCGTAAAAGCGTCAAGGCCTCTGTTCTATACTGTGATGTTTGTAAAATGATCTTTAGCTTAGATAATTATTCCATGGCTCACAAGACACGAATATAGAGATTTGTCCCATTTTAATCACCGAATTTGTCAGAATCCAGCGAATGTTTGCAGTAGACGCACACAGCTATATTGTTATACGTATATTAATACGGCTGTGGTTTCCACACCCGCTTTTCAAGGATCCATCCTAAACACACACCACCAAGATTTTAGTGTTCGAGATAATTTATTTACACTTCACATCCGTTATACGCTGTCAACTAAAATCGGAGTTAGGGTGATTCAACTTAACAGACACGTAAACGTCAAAAATAAAGACGGTAAGTTTTAATTGATATCAGTACTTAGTTAAAAATTACGCTGTAAGATGTTTTTTTTTATAATTATGTCTCTGATGATTTGCCAGCTCGGGATGACGGCGTTTCTCTGCCTTAGTATGTAAGAAATCTTCTTTTTTGGCACTTAACTGCCGGTCCAAGTTTCGAATTCGAGTAAAGTGAAATATTAGTTCAATATTTGAATACTGTCTATAGTTTACGCGAGTAGTACATTTAAATAAAACACTTTAACGGTTTACATGAATAAATCGCGTTTTAAACCGTTAAAGTGTTTTATTTAAATAGTTCCATATTTGGATTATTTATATTAGTTTGGACTTTAGAAATATAAGTATCGTGCTTTACCCTTTGTAGCTCTAATTGACTTTGCACGACTATAATAGTATTTTTAATTATTTATCTAGTATGTATGTATTATTACATTACGATTTTTTTTTACGTAACATCATTAAGGGGTTGGCATAATTGAAGCAATGTATACCCAGTAATCAACGGGTCGTAGGTCAAACATATTTCTAATTAATTTATAATTTTTTGAAACATTTTGGACTTCGTCTGGTAATGTGGATATTTGATGGATAAGTAATATCGAAATTCTGTTCGGGTTACCAACCGACGTCCACTGGTGGAAAGGCCGTGAAGTTCAATGGTGTTTCGTTCTCTGTGGATTTCCGAAAATACAAAACCAAAAAAGGTGGACATCGCGTCTTGTTTAGATGTTATATCGCTGGGGTTATTTCCTTCCATCACTTTATGTTTATTTATTTACTTATTTAATAATTAACTAAGTACACAAACATGTTTTAACTTCTTAAGCTAATTGTAGTAAGAAAATTCTTATGTACCTAACTTATAAATATGCACAGCGTTGAATATAGATATGTATATAGAGAGATTAAGACAATACACACAGCGAACCACATAAACAAACTTATTCTTAGTTTATTCTACATAATAATATAATCATTAAGACAAATTTACTGATCAAGATGTTGAAGTACTTGTCTTTTGAAAACATTACAACAGAAGTAAAAAGGTCATTATTGTGGTTCTTAAATACGCTATTAAAAAGTCTAGAAATGAATTGTATAGGGGAATTTGAACCATAATTATTTTTATGAAATTTAATGAACCCTGTTAATGTTTAATGAATTCTGTTTTGCTCTATCTCAAAAAAAAACATAGACCCTTAGTTTTCATCTTCTTATTCTCTAAATCTCTTCGGTATAGAGAACACACGAGAGATTGCTTCTAACTTGATGTATTTTATTTTCGAAACAATTAATTCATGAAACCACACGTCCTAAAATGCTAATTAATGGAAGATTATCTAATCAAATGTCAAATCCGTTAATTTAGAATCGCGTTGATGAAATTCCAATTAGCTGATGAGATAATTGTTGTGTCAATCAACGTTGACAGTTTTTGATATTACAGCTTGGGCTCCCGTTCCTATATCCGCTTGTGTTTTGAGCTATGTGAGCTAAAGTATGCGGCAGTTTGATTTTCGAAGGTCCAAATAACAGAAGTAACGTAAAATGAATATAGTTACAATATTTTTAGAAAAATCCTTTCACAACATAATGAATTTACTGTCGTAGACTGCAACCGACAAAATGTATATTCCCAGCTCAAAGGACGCCCTAAATTTCATTTACCAAAAATTCTTTAAAATTTTCAATGAACAACCGGGTGCTTTCATACTTTTTTGGTATATTTTATGTAAAATTAATATTTCTATTATCTAAAATATATATTTATATTTATCTAAAATTGAGTCAAGAAAGAGAGTTCGTGGGTTCGAATCCCAGGGAAACAAGAAATTGTTACGTGGGCAGGGTAGACATCATCTCATCTGTAAGTAGGTTCGTCTTAGATACTAAGTTTGTTAGGTAGATTTCGTTTCCCCGTGATTCCAACTTCTTCACAACTTCTCCCACTTAATGCCATCCACGTATGTGTATTAATAATTGTTTTATTTATAAATATATTTAATTAGGTTTAACGTCGACGTTAAATTACTTGTATTCAATTTAGTAACCAACCACTATCGTAAGCTTAAACCGCCAGGTCGTTTCTTTACCGATTGTAAAATAAATATTCTAGTAATATTATCTAATTTAACTAAAATACTTCAACGGTTTAAAACATGATATATATTAGGTAGCAACTAACTAATATATATCGCGTTTTAAACCGTTAAATAGTTTTATTTAAATGTGTACTACTCGCGTAAATTACAGGCAGTATTTAATACTCTCTAATGATTATTATTCAATAGCAATGTGGGTCCATTACAAACCAAAACACGGCGTTTCTATTAATTTATTTGCAAGTTCGTCAAAGGAAGGAGAAATATTGAAATATTCACGAAATCTGTTGCTCAAGATACTAATTTACACGAATAGCAACACTGTTTCCAACCTTAGGCTTAGTCCCCTCCCCATGAATTATTTATAAGCCTGATTCGTGTTGACAATCGACGTTCCAATCAATATTGTACATGTAGATTATACCTAATTATATTATTTATTGCAAAAGTAACACATTCCTCTGTTATGATTAATGCAAGACATGAAGAAAAATAATGTATTCCCAAAGATAAGTAAGTAATGGTGCCCACGAAAGAAAGTTTATATTAAAAAACCAAAGTCACTTTTACCCGACGCTTTTCAGCAGCGGTACTCAGGGGGGGACGCCGTTTTAAAATGAAAAATATATTAGTTAACTAATATATTTCTCATTTTTAGCCGTTTAAGGTGTTTTATTTTTATGTGAACTGCTAGCCTTTATACAATAGTTAAGTAACACTGAGTAAGTTGTATGATTAAATCACTGATTGTCAATAAACCAATGAATTTTAAAAAAAGAACACCGCTTTTACAGCTCTAACCGATAGCTTTGAAACTGAAATTCAGATGTTTTAGCCTGTGTACAAACCGAAAAGACTGAGTTTTACTTGAAGAATAAAATGCTAGTATAAATTTCACATGAATATGCAAAGCGTGCACTTGAGACTCTTAACTTGGCTCGTTATTTGGCGATTTGCATTTATGAATAGTTATTAGGGCTAACGAGAAAATATTATAATTGCTTTTAATTGCTTATTAAAATGTTATTCCACGCAAACAGCGAGGGAAAAGGAGTCGGACGCGTATAGGTTTATTAAGACAGAAGAACAGCAAAACATAAAGTCACTGAAGGGTAGGTCGTATAACATCTAAACAATGCGCATTTGATCTAATTTGGACTAAAACCAAAACACGGCTTGTGGTGCTGGGTTTGTATCCAGTCGTTCATCGATTTTGTAGACTTCTTCATTATGACGAAATGATAGTCGTTTAAGATCTGCTCCTAGATATCGATGTCACTATTACTAACAATAAATTATCATAATGTATGGTTATTTAAGAATGAAATCCTCATCAATATTAAAATTTAGGCATTCTAATACATTTGTTTATATAGTTAAACTTCGCTACCCTTAAACGAATGTTTCAAACGTCTAAAATATTACTTCGAATTTATAAACTAAGTAGTTTTCGTTTTGGAAGCGCTAAGAAGTAAGTGAAAATTTATTTTATCCTGGAAATGTGACCGATGCATGCTTCTAGACCGCAAACCGACCGTGAAGTACGTGACGCGAGGACGTACACTTCCATTTTTATTCTTGTTTCTTTTTAAATGTAAAACCTCCTTTCAAGTTTTAACTACTTTTTGTTCTTTAATTATTTATTTATCACAATATGTCTGTTTTATTTACAGGCAAGTATTTAAATAAAACACCTTAATGGTTTAAAACGTGAAACATATTAAACTTTTTTTTAATTACGGCCCGACGTTACCCTGAGAGCACCGCTGCTGCAAAGCATCCGGTACGTCGGGCCGTAGTTAAAATTATTTTAAAATAAGTCTAACTAATATATCGCGTTTTAAACCGTTAAAGTGTTTTATTTAAATGTGTACTACTCGCGTAAACTATATTACTATTCAGATCAGATCAGATCAGACTCCAGTACTCGTAACATACTTCTGTTTCCCGATTCGAACTCAGAATCTCTCGTGCTTAATGCTTTGCGGTTGTCGAGCAAACGACGGCGTGGTGGTATGGACCAGATGAAACGAATTGCTATATATATATTTCTATGACTCTTTAAATGAAATATATATGTATTTATGTCAGGGCGATAAACGTGTAACATTTCCTATCTGTATGCTTATTCATATTTAGTCAGGGTCACAACACTTCATAAACGAAGATCTGCGAACAGTAAAGCGTAAAATACATGGGTTAGTTAGCTGGATGAACGTTCAGAGAAAATTATAAGCACGATCCGGCCAGTTTATCGGGGATCTAATATTGATGTTGAGGTCGCTATTATATTGAGCAAGAAGTATTCTAAGTCGACTTTACGAAGAGTTGACTCTCAATCGAAAGCTAAAATTAATATCAACTCTCGAGGACCCTACTTCAGTCAAAGCTAATTAAATAGTTTTGCAGAAGACCTTCAAGTGACTGTGGCTTTCTATAGCTGCGTAATCTCCCTAATACTTTCACTGACCGCCAAACTACTTACTTTAATTTTGCAGTCAAGATTTAATCTTTTGAAGTGTTATTAAGTAAAATAAAGACCACCACAGACTAATAGTAATTATGTATTGTCTGTACTGCACATTTAAATAAATCACTTTTAACAGTTTTAAACGGAGCGAAATGAATTTTTGTTAACTTGTTTTTGATTTAATTAATTGAAGGGTACCCTTGAACACTGTTGCGAAGCATCAAAATCGTCGGGCTGTAGGTTTTAAATTGTGAATAAGTAACTAATATATTTCGCATTAAAAACCGTTGAAAGTGTTTCGTTATACTAAGTACTTTTAATTTTGTAGGGATCTTATGTCTGGTCTATATTCAGGAAATTTCGAACGCTTAGTAAGACAAATTAACTTGTATTTACCGTCGACGCAAACTGAAGTACCCAATTTGGCGCATATAAGTCGGCACCAAGCAGTAAACTTACTAATAATAAGATAAAAATATAATTTACTATAAATATGACTGAAGTACTTTAACTAAGTATATATTTTGTGCTTTTCTGAATTTCATCTGAACAATTCTCTCTCTCATCATTCTCTACGAAACAATTACTTGCAACGGATTTGATTGACTATTCATCTAGGAGTAATTCTTTGTTAGTAAAATGAGATAAATCTTTTTGTAAAAATACCTTTCGAAACTTTCCTCTCAAAGATTCGAAATCAGAACTATTAACAACACTTTTTTAAATTATCATTTAAGAAATTCCAATTTAATGAATTAATTTGAAAAGGATTTTGAACAAAATTATATTTTATGACTCGTGGCGTTATGAAGCAAAAAAATGTAAAGCAAAATTTTATCCAAATAATTTTTCGGTTGAGTTTTGACTGAATGCAATTGACCTCGCGACGAACTTTAATTACGAATTCGAGCAACCCTCAAAGGAAACGACTCGCTTTAAATCACGTTTTATTAGACACCTGCTTCACTCTTCTACTCTGATCGAATTTTAAATAACACCTAAATATCGTAGAAACGCTCGCTGTAAAAAAACCAAAAGAAATGTAAGGGACTGTCTAATAATCAATTTATATTTTTTCTGAATTGCGGTTGGCTTGTTTTGGAAAATCAGAATGTTGTTATAGTTGTTGGGTGGTAGGAATAGTGTCCAAGTCATGTACCACCACAATCCCCCCTACATCCGTATTTTGATTTCAGTCTGTGGATTTCTGTATATCATCTTGTTTAGATGTTATATGGCTAGGGTATTTCATCACGTGAGCTTCATGATTAACTGTCCTTCTAGTAAATAATGTACAAAAATGTCATGTGATGTACATAAAATATCACTTCTTACATTCGTTAACACATGACATTATTTCTTTGATTAATGTTAGAAAGCATCATTATGAATTTGTATATTTTAAAAAGCAATAACTTCATGAGACCTTATAAATTTGCGATTAGTTTATTAGTTTTAGCAAGTGCCTTCAAGAAAAACGTTTTTCTTAAACAATTTCAAATTTGTTTTAGTTTTATTTACACTACATTGTCTCCAAGGACTCCAAGATCACCACTTAAACATTTAACCAAGGTAAACTTTTGGAGCGTTTGTTTTGAATTATAAATCGCGAAAGTTTAAAAACAACAGTCGCGGTGATGGTTTAAGCTCATCCCTTTCATTATCAAATTAAACTTTTCAATGTTGCTCGTTTTCGTACAAAGGACACCTTTATTTAGTTTTAAATGAGGGAATTTTAACTTTGGAACGGGTGTTGTGAGCGAGTAATATAATACTGATGTGGTACTGCTGTCTGTAGTTTACGCGAGTTGGACACATATAGGTTTACAACACTTTCAACGGTTTTAAACGTGTAATTTATCATAAATAAAGCAATTGTCATTACAGTTTATAAAATAAATTCTTCATAAATTGACTATTTCATTTCGCATTTAAAACTGTGAAAAGTTTTTTATTTAAATATTTTGATGTGTAACTTCAAAAAATGTTACAAATGTATACTACTATGGAGGCGCCGGATATCGATCCCGGTACCTCTCGCATGCTAAGCGAGCGCTCCACCATCTAAGGTACGGCCCCGTTGTATACCATTTCTTAAATATGCTTATATTTGACCAAAACTTGTTTAACAATTTGCACTTTCAAAATATTTAAAGACTGTTCGGCACCTTGACAACATAGATTGATAGATAACACACAGACTAAAGTGGCCAGCTATAAAATGAAACATAGATTAAAAATATGACATATTATAGATAGACCAACTTGCCTTTGCCCTTTTCATTTAAACAAGTATTGTCTGTAGTTTACGCGAGTAGTACACAAATCATAAGCTATTAACAAATTAAAATGCGAATGTGTTCATTATTTACATGATGTAAACAGCAGCTATAGATGGAGCTAGCATGGCACGATGATTTTGACATTAGGGACAGCATCCATCTTTAGTCCCCCCGTGGCCACGGCTGCCGCAAAGCGAAACGAAACGCCGGCCACAGTTAAAATAAATATAAGTAAACTAAGTAATGTATCGCGTTTCAAACTGTTAAAAGTGTTATTTTTAAAATATAACAGTTCGTAAAGTAAACAGTACAACACATCAAAGAAATTACAAGTCTCAGTGGAGTAATGTATGTGAAACTCACTTTTGAATACTTTTAAGATGAAAGTTTTAATTGTGTTCAGAGAGGCAAGTAAAGCACATTACTATGCATGAGCGATTCTTTTCAAATAAAAATTGTAACTTGCATGAAATATTTTTACCGCTTTCCGTCTCAATTACCAGATGTAACAGAGTTTAATGTCGCTTTTAAAGCGCTATTTTTTTCAAAATTACTCATAGAAGGCTAAAAAGGCCCTATGAAATTTAAAATGTGATGTTGAGCCCTTCTTGGGCTTTACGGAAACGGATAAAAAGTAGTAACCACTAATGAAGTAGGAAGATAAACGAAAAATGCGATGTAATTTTTAAAAACTTTAAACTTCTAAATTTTCGTTTGATGGATTTTTATTAAGAATTTTTATAAGATTAAAGACGTTAATATAAATAAAACTTTTTTATTGAGTAAAATCAATGAATGGGAATTTAAGTTTATTATTTTTCTGCAAGGTATGAAGGTTCTGTTTCAAGAAGTTAACGAAGTAAGCAATTATCGCTGAACTAACTGGCGTTATTAATTGGACGAGTAAGTAACTAAAGCTTCGTACAAGTATTATTTCCTTTTGATGAATCCACGAGTCTTTAATAACAGATGTTTTATAAAAAAATATTGTTATTTTTCAAAAACCAAATATGATTATGACGTAGTTAAAATCGAATACGACCCGCCAAACCTGCTGCGTCAGCGACATCGTCCGCGTAGAATAGTTGTTTTGCAAATCAAAATTCGTCCTCCGTGCTCGTCCCGCGCGTCCCGTCGTTCATGCAAGTTAATCTTAAAAGTTCGACATATATTGTCGGGTACATTTTGATCATTAAAAAATAGGAATCATTCTTTCATATATCTATATTTTTAGATATCTTTAAGCGTTTTCGCACCGCACGCAACAAATACCCTTAAAGATTAATAATTTTTCGCGTTTTGTTCACATTTTCCAACTTTTATTTTAACATATTTTTGGATGTGTCGTCGATATATTGTAACACAGCTACAGACCTCTGAAAAGAAGAAATCTGATGTTAGGGCAACAATAC
Organism: Leptosia nina; assembly: GCA_963661955.1. Classification (NCBI taxonomy): domain Eukaryota; kingdom Metazoa; phylum Arthropoda; class Insecta; order Lepidoptera; family Pieridae; genus Leptosia; species Leptosia nina. Next base: position 4,688,849 of record CAVLEF010000003.1, read on the forward strand.
CTTAATATAAAATACTTATCTACATTCTTCTCGGTTTATTCCGATGAAAATTATGTATACAATCTCGAAGGCGTCCCAAACTAATAAGAGAAAATAGATATTACGAAAATGTAAAACTAATAAAACGGGGTTCAATTAAAAGCCGCGGTTACATAAACTAGTGACTTCAAGTTAATAAACTACTGTAAATATTACCAGAACTAAAGCGAACATGTGAAACGAGTTGTTCTCAAACTTTACGAAACTCATGAATGTTAATTTAATTTATACTATCAAATTGAAGTGAATTAAATTGCAAGTTCTTTGGTACACGAGTATAAAGCACCAATGTTTTTTTTTTCTTTTTAATTTAAGAATAAAGGAGGTCAAATCAATTGCAAACAGCAATTAATTTGACCTATTTCTAAATATTTTTATTCTCACTCTGTTAAGAAAAACCTTGTTGAAAATCCAAAAATACATCTAAAGATAATACAAGAACTACAATTTTCATTAAACACCTAAGCTTACAAAGAGATTGCGCGAGAGGTGCATGTATATAGATTGAAAAAAATCGACGATGACGTGTAGGACACGGTAGCTCTGACTCTGACTGTGGATGCCGGTTTAAATCCTGCCCGTGTCGTAATATTTTTCAATTTATAATCAATTTTAAACTTAAAAAGTAAGATACAAATTGTATTTAATGAGGGATTCTAAATATACTATATATAATAGGTTAAATCACAGAATTTAAGTTTCTTGTAGTACACAATAATTAATAATTTAAATAAAAAATGGATAATATATTAAAAATATTTTACGACATGGGCAGGACTTGAACCGGCATCCACAGCGTACCGCGCTGTTGCTATAACCAATTAATGAATTATTCAAGTACTCATACGAATGTTGGTAACACTAACACAATCAGAATAATTCACTAGAACCTGTCATATTTCGTCCAACTGTGAAATGAGGTTATATTGTTGTGATGGATCAGAATTTAAATTGTTTGTGAAGACAAATTGTTTCCGGCTATGTAAATTTGATTTTGTAGGGTTACTGAAATTCTGGGTTCAACCAGGTTTAAGTACGGATTTTATTTTTCTAAAGAAAAGTACACCGACATTTTTTTTTTAAGTTTTCTTTTATTTGACTATATTTGCAATATTATTATTTATATTCTATATTATCTATAACATAGAAGGTCAGACAAGTGTTGATTTCTTTTGTACAAAGTGAAATCACCTATATCACAATTTTTTATAAATACTTTTATTTGAATTTTGAACATTTGAAAATCAACAGAAGCGAATTGAAGCAACTTGGATTAAACTGCATAGAAGCGAACACGCGTACACCGTGCCTTTTACATCTATTGATGCGGGTTTGTGACCCAAACAGAATTTTCATCGCATTATACAAATACATATAAACAGTACTAACACAAAAATCCATGAGAAAAATCTCATCTTAAAAGTCTATTAAAAAATTGAATTTTGTTTTTCACACATTAACCAAATAGCTGCAATACTTACTAAAGACAACTGCATTGTGGATTTAATAATTAAATTCAAAATAATCATTTCGTGCACGCCTGCAACATTGTTACATAATTTTCCTTATCTACAAAGGGCGTTTGTGTCAAAGACGGTATGAAACTAATCTAACGTTGAGCGTTCGCTGTTATTGGTATTCCTCGTTTGCCTCTCCTGAGACATGCTAACGTGCCCGTAACACGGGCTTTTATTGCGGTAAATTTAAAAATTAAACGTATTTTAAAAAAAACACTTTAACGCTTTAAAACGCGATATATTAGTTAAACTTATTTAAAAATGATTTTTAACTTTGGCCCGACGTTTCGGATGCTTTGCAGCAGCCATGGTCACGGGGATTCCCGTTAAATCGTAAAAGTGTTTTATTTAAATGTGTACTACTCGCGTAAACTATAGACAGTATTTAAACGTATTTGATTAAATCAGTAATGCTTTACTATTGTTTATGCGCTTGTGAAAGGTGTAGTTTTTTTTCATAAGGTAAAATAAGACAAATCAGTAGAGCAAGGAAAACTTTGTAGTCGTGGATTTGAGACTGGCTTGTGTCACCACAATTTAACACAGATTTAAATAAAACACTTTAACGGGCCGTAGTTAAAATACGGGAAATGGTTTCGCGACGTTATTTTATTTCACAATAACAATATATTAGTAAGAATAAACACAAGCGTTATAGAATGATTAACGTAACATCAATTTAAAAGTGGTAATCCTAAAAAATAGACCGTATTTTTGTGGCAGAGGGGTATATAAAAAAGCGATGCAATAAAAACTGACCGTCATGCAGTAGATTTTTTTTTGTCATTACCAAATAACACAGTTAGCTAAACTTGACTAACGAGACCAATTCTAGAGCAACGCCGAAAAGGTCCGCAGTGCAGTATCACATAGGTTAACAGAAAGTTTGCAAGGCGATTAGTACTCTGTTTAGAAGCCACACAGTTTATACTAGTTTTAATTCATTACATAATAAAAAAATAATCTTCATTTTACTTGTGTTATCTTACTGTTATCGTGGTCGGAAACTGTCTTAGATATTTTACCAAGATTCAAACATCAATCTCTTCGGCGAATCTATAAAACCTACTTACAACATTACCTTTTTTGTGTTATATTTTTCTCTGCAATAATTATATGGAGAAAATGACAGATGCATTAGCTGAGTTAGAACTATTCACAAAAATACTATCTTGGTAGCAATATATCGCTAGTAAACAACGGGTGGGTGGAATTTTCATCGGGTCTCAATTATTTCTTATCGCTTTATACTTATTTAGCTTAAACATGTTGGACATCGTCTAGAAATCTAGATTTCAAATGGGTGGTAGGAACAACGAAATCTGGCCGGATCACAAACCACCCTCAGCAGATAAGAAAATTTCATGGATTGTGATATGAAAGTTTAATGGCATTTCGGTATCAGTCTGTAGATTTTTTAATATCCAAAGCCTAAATCGATTAACAGAGCATCTTGTTTAGATGTTATATGGCTGGTGTATTTTACCTAACATCAATTGAACTCCAAGCTTGTCTGTCCCCCTTTTTCATAAAAAATACTTAGAACACTGAACAACTAATATAATATATTGCTCCCAAAAACCCATTACGTTTAATAGATACAATAACGACGAAGTCAGAACGAATAACAAGAAAGCCTTTGCGTCTTAAAATTTACGATCAACGTATTAGGTTATAAAAATGATTACGATGTACCCGAAGAAGGCTCATTTAGTGCTTATCATGCTTCTGATAACACCCAAGATTGGAGGGTGGCAATTGATGACGTCAATTTTATGTTGTCACGCCTAAGCAATATAGAGCGATCTAATGAGATTATTTTTGGTAGGAGCTGATTAGTTAATGACGAATAAAACACAGACTATAACAGGAGATAGAAGAGATAAAAGTCTATTTTGAACTTAAATAGAGTATACTACTAATGGGTGAACTTTGGAAGTTTACCGTAAGCCTTGTTGTATTGCTACCATAATGCTGATTTTTAGCAAAAGCCACTCGAGTGCTATGAGCTTTGAAACTTATATCTAAACTAATATTATAGAGCAAGTTTATATGTTTGAACGCGCTAATCTCAGGAACTACTGGTTTGAATTTAAAACTTATTATAATAGATTTTATGCTGGATAGACCATTTATCGAAGGTTTTAGGCTAAATAACATATCGTTGCGAATAATTGTAGCGAGGAAGAAAAAACGGTACATATTCGTTTCCACAGCGTGCACTGCGAAAAATAATATGTACGCAAGAATGATCCTCTTTAAATGATCTAAAAATGTCCTAGGCAGTATTTCAGTTTAATTACCATTGGGCAAAATAAGCTTTATTACCAATTCATTAGAAGTATATCACCTAATATTAACACATTATTATAGTCAAAATAGGTAGTGTTTAAATACTACTTTAGTATGTTTTTCATTAATAATACACCACTAATGATATTCGATCTCAGTTTTGCCATTCCGGCGCTTCACTAAGCTTTAAAAGAAAAAATGACGTATAAAAAACATATACGTAAGCTTCGATAAATTATAATTCCAACACGAAACAAGTTATTACCCCGCTTTACTGTTATATACTCAAAATATTACCCGAATGCAACTTTTACAATTTCACACAAAAACGCTTTCCATAGGTTATTTTACGAGCCTCTTTATTTGCGTGCTACATTTAGATAACAGCGCCGCGGTTTATGTATCTGCCTGTTATAGGATATTAATCAATATTTTAGTGTTCCGAAACGCAGTTTATTTTTAGGTAATTTATGGTTATTATATAAAACGTAATAACATTCGTGACACAATTTTGTTGGGTACAAACTTATTGCCTGGCATTGCGATTCAAATACCGGAGAAATTAAATTTTAAGTATTTAGTAAGTTCAATAATAGCTATGGTCGGACCGCGAACAGAAGGCTACGTCCGCCCCATGCCCCACAAAAGACACAATCTTGAAACATAATGAATTTTACTATACAGTCTAATTAAATATTTTTTGTAGTTCACGCGAACAGTAAACATTTTAATAATACCATTTAAAACGGTTTAAAACGCAAAATATTTTAGGTAACTTATTTTTAATTTAATTACGGCCTGAAGTTTCGGATTCTTTGCAGCAGTCGTGGTCGCGGGGATGTTAATAGTGAGTTATAGTTTAAATCTGTGAGCAAAAATACGACCTCATATTCTCCAAATGTATTTTATGTAAAGGCCAATTCTACGCTGAAATGTGTTTCATGAAAGGGAGTCAAAGGAGTAATTAAGAATTCATTCCTGAATCAGCGGTGATTGGCAAGTGTAAGGGTGAACACTAATACTTCATACGAAATAGTTTGTGGAGGTTGAGCGATGTGTATTTTCTCGTAATAGCAAACTGTCGCCAATAGCATTCATAGCTTTAAATGTGTTTTTCGTACAAAATTGACGGTTACATATACCTTTTTGGTATCGATCTTTTTTATCTTACCTACCATCCCTCATAAAAATAATATATATGTATATTGCACTAAAAACATATAACGTAAATTGTATACCATTTTTTTTTAAGTTTATAAATCCGTTTTTGTCTCCGAAATCTAAGCGTTACATAGGTGCTAGGAATATCAAAATATCGTTCGAATTACGAACCGGACCGACAACAAATGAATAAGCCGAGAAGTGTAAATTGACATTTTGGTTTCAGTCGGTAGATTTCCGAATATCGAAAGCTAAAATAGATCCAGAGCGCATCTAATTTAGATATATATAGCTCGAGTAAATTACCTTCCATTAAGTGCACGCAATGCTTATCACTTTTAAAAATAAATCTCGTTCACCTAGTCAATATTAGTAGTTTTTTCATGCCCGAATCCGACGCACACTTAGCCATTTTTTTATAAACATTTTTTTTTCAATTCCTTATCGTCGATGTTTAACATACTGAGCCAAGTTAATACTGAACAACAAAGTGCATTCACTTTGTACTTGTAAATTACAAAAAATACAAGAACCAACCGTCTATTAGGTACAGTGGAAAGTGACACATTCTATTTTCGAATTTGAAATACCATTGAGTCTTAAGTTTTTCGTCTAATAAGAGTGGAGAACAAAACATTGTTGTGATCAATTCTTCGCGATAACAATCCGAAACCCATCAACCAATTAACGAATGCAATTTGGATCAGACCCCATTAGATTGACGTTTGGTTGACGACGAAATGGTTGCCAGTGGAATTAATAAATCGCGAACATGTGACGTCAGCATGCGGCCGCCCCTGACGGTTGAAATGTGTCGCGTGAAATATTAAACGGATTTGAAAACGAGACGTAAGTATAAACGATTGAATATGAACACAATGGAATACCAATTCGGTGATGTATACCGCACGATGAATAGTGCGCTACAAGAGATTTATATGTAATGTAAAATAACACGGCTTTTATTGTTTGAAACAACCAAGTCTATCCCATCAAAAATTTTAAAGTATTTCGTAAAAATTACATATTTTTTGTTATATCAATATTTAATATATAAATTAATTAGGGTTGTAATGGTAGCAAAGTACGGTTAATAATCAGGGGGTCGTGGGTTTATTCCCCACATCGGTTCCAAAATGTTTCTAATCAATTTATAATCTTCTATATTTACGCGAGCAGTACACATTTAAATAAAACACTTTAACGGTTTAAAAACGCGATATATTAGTTAAAGCCGTGGTCACGGGTCTCCCCGTGACCACGGCTGCTGCAAAGCATTCAAACGTCGGGCCGAAGTTAAAAATCATTTTCAAATAAGTTTAACTAATATATCGCGTTTTAAACCGTTAAAGTGTTTTATTTAAATTAATTTATAATCTTCTAAAACATGTAAGACTTCGTCTGGAAGTATTAAATAACCACAGATAGAAACCACCGTCCATGGATGAAAAAGCCGTGAAGTGAACATTGGGTTCTTGACTGTCCTCCTTTATCATAAAACAATATACATACATATGTGGATAGTCCCCACACAAGCTTGCGTTTGGGTGACTTGTCTCTTTCAAGTTTTATGCAATCGAGGTCTTAAAGCTTCTCTATATATACAATTAAAGAAATCATTAACTTTAAAGGAACGACAGACATGGTTGTTTCTCCTTCACTAAACACACCGATTTTAATTCAAAAATCGAAAATAAATTGAAAAAAATTTAAATTCGGACAGGACTAGAACCGGCGTCAGCGTTCCGTGCTGTTGCTCTATTTCCATTCGTCATTTTCGATTTCAAAATTATATAGTGCCTTCATGTAAAAATAATAAATTTAAACCGTTTTATTGAAAGTTGCATGGCTTATACGCAAATAAATGAAAAGCTTATACGTAAGTAAATATATAAACACTAAATTCTTCCCAACTATAATTTCTTTGAGTTTAATGTTTAATTCAATTCTTGATCATTTTTTAACAATTCAACGAGTTATTCGCTTGAAGAAGTAGAAATATTTTCAACTGTCATACGTTACCTTGGTTTCGTAACAAATGTCTTGTATGAAATACGGCTAGAATTGTGGAGCCTCGTATAATATTCTAGAAACGCTATATTTTACATTTTTACAAACCTACTAAACAGAACAACGGATTTTTCGTATGCATTCTTATCATTAAAAATAAGATGAGACTTTCCCTATGCTCTCTCTTGAAGGTACACGAAATATATATGCTTACATGTTACGAAAAATTCATAATCAAAGAGTAATTTACATTTACAATAACACGATATATTTGTTTGTTTATTGAAATTTCAGGATCGCCCCTTTCAATTCAAAAGAGACTTTTATGTTACATTTCAGTTCTTTGTTTTTAATTACTATTTTACGAGTTTTGTGTTATATTTATTACTATAACTGTATGTTCTAACACCAGTTCTATTCTTATCCGTGTTATAATAAAAAACATATTCAAATGCCAGTAATGTCACGTGGCTTTTAAAAGTAGCCTAACTCATTCAGGTCTTGTTTCGTGTTATTTTCGACAACTTGAAATAAAACACTCTTAACAGTTTATAACGCGAAGTGTATTTATTTCATTAATTTTAACAATGATGTTGCACATTCGACGTTATGGATGTTTTGCAGCAGCTGTGGTCACGGGGCCACTGACTAAGTCCATACTGATAAAAACAGATGACGCTAGCATTAGCGTCATCTGTTTCCTTGTAATTGACATATGTAGAACTGACGTATATATTTAGAATCGTTAAAATTGTGTCATTTGAATATGTCATGTAAACCACTGAAAATTTCAAACGAATCGGTACTGAAAGGCCAAGTATTTCGCTCGCAGCTTTTGCATCGGCTGTAACACCATGAATAAAATTGTGTATTTATTTAGAGATACACAAGCGTCACAATCTATTATTCAAATCCTTAAACTCGCTGGAAACATTAAAGTGAGTTAAAAGTTGCCACTTCACTGTAATCTTTGAATTGGCATACACTCAATTACGAAGTTACATTCCGGAATTTGAGTTGCCAGTGAAATCTTTTGAATATTCATATGATTTTAGCAAACGTCACTTTATTATATTACGTGCACTGTTAATTGTGTACGCTTTGAAGTTTAAATTGAATAAGCCTTTCAAATAATACTAATCAGTACGTTTGATAATGAGCTTGTTATTAGGTTTATCAGTAATATTAAATAGCACAATATATTAATATTGGATACAAATCTATAACTAATACGTATGTGTTTATTTATAAAAAAAAATATTCGTAATGGGTTTTTGAAGTCATACAGAAATAGATCTCAAAATAAATCTTTTAATTAAATATGGTCGGCAGTTTACGCGAGTACTACATTTGAATAAAACACCTTACTGGTATTGGAACATTACTTTAACTACGGCCCGACATTTCGAATGCTTCGCAGTAGACGTGGTCACGGGGAGTAACTTGTATATATCGCATTTTAAACTGTTAAAGTGTTTTATTTAAATCTTTTAATTGTTTATGTATTTAAGCTTTACATGTCTAACTAGAAATTATTACATGAAGGCAATATAATAATTACAGTAACATGAAGTGAAGTTTTTATCCAATGGATTTATTGATAGAGTTTACATTATATTAAGTTAAAAAAAGATTTTACGGAATTGAACCAGCACACTTGTACAGTATACGTGTGACACGGTAGCTCAATTGTGTAATGTTATCCTATGCAATAACATGTAAAACTATTTAACTTTTCAATGAATATATAATTTAAATGTTACTTTATTCAATCCATACTACGGCAAAGCTTGTTCGCCTGAACTCGTGTGTAAAATATTGGTTATGTCATGTTCGGCTCAATGTTAATTCAAACGATACATAAATCAGTGCCAAACTCTTGAAAAATTGCAACAAAAATATATTCCCAGCTCGTGTTAGAGCTGGGAATCAGAGAGAAATTCATGCAGTACACAATATTTAGTATTAGGTCACGTCCATGCAAAACTGAGATAAACTAGATCAGAATTTGTTTGTCTCAATGCAGTTGCTATCAGGGTTTAAATTGTAGAATATATTTTATTCCAAATTTTAAATTAAGTACAAAGTTGGTATAAAGAAAACTTTTTTTTAAATATAACGATAATATTTTGTACTTTTTGACTGGCTTGTTGGTATAATGCTAACAATGTTTGGCTAATAATCAACAGGTCGGGGGTTCGATCCCCACCAGGTATACAACTGTGTTCTGTGTACAAATGTTTCTAATTTTTCAATTTATACTTTTTCTGAAACATGTTGAAATTCGTCTGGAAATAGGATTATAGAAATTCCGTCCGGGTCGCGACCACTGCCCACAGCTTAATCGCATTTCGGTTTCAGTCTGTGGATTTCCGAACTAGTCAAATATATATATCGAAATATATAAAGTACAAATGTAAAGAACCAATAACGCTTTTTATACGAAAGCTTAAACTCAGGCGAAAGGTTTAGTTTCAATTTATTAAAAAAATATTCGTATTTGTAATTGAATCAAACGAGCGACCGTTTGCATATCTACTTTAATTTTATTTCATAAATATATTCTGATATCTTTTTTTGTGTTATAAATGGTGTTATTTTTATTTTCGTTATTAGTGCCACAATAAATGGAATACAGCAAATAGGGTAATAAGTCAAATATGTACGTTACCCATTTTGTAGATTTTAATTTACTTTTTAAAATGTATTGAAATCATTCTTGACTTCATTTATTTAATTTTATGTTTTAATTCGTTGTTAAGAGGATTAAATATCCTGTAATAAATCTTTGTGCGGTCATATTTAGTCAAGTTAAGACTACTTAACTACTTAACAACTATTTAATATGTAATATTGTGCGAAATTAAACAATTAAAAGTAGTTTATCGTACGAAAAAAATTCATAACTCTATGGCTGATTGGACTATCATTACATTATTTAACCATATACCCATATTTACATACTATAATAAATATGTGAATTATTTACAATACATAAATGTAGTTTAAATAAAACAGTTTAACGATTTAAAACGCGATATATTTTAGTTAAACTTGTTTGAAAATAACTTTTTACTACGGCCCGACGTTTCGGATGGTTTGCTGTGCCGTGGTCACGGGGAGACTCTCCGTGTGTACTACTCGCGTAAATTACAGACAGTATAAATATAGTTCTTTAGTATATAAGATACTTAACCGGGTCGGAAACTTACAATTACCATACGCAAACTCTCACTTCAATTGCTCTAATTTTAATAATGCATGGCTTATAATAAATCGTTAGTTCGATCGACACGAGGTCAAAGATGATTCTAAAAATTAACTTTTCTGAAACATGTTAGACCGGCTCGACCTCATTGGGGATAACATAAGAATTGAAATTTTGAAATTCCGTCAACAGACGAGGAAGCCTAATTGTAATCACGTTTTGGGTTCAGTATGTGAATTTAAAAATATACCCCATGCTCTCTTCTGCCTTAATAAAATCAGTTATTTACAGCTTTCCCTAAGCCCTATTACGCACTGTCGACTAGTCGCCGGAGATTCAATCGCCGGCGACTAGTCGACTGTAAGTTATTATGGTTTAAACGAAATGACTTGGTCGTCGGTCGCCCAGGCAACTCGGCGACTCACCGCGCGAGGTACTTTGGTCGCTGAGAGAATAAGTCTCTAACTGAACTAGCAAAGCAGTTAATTCAAACAACCATTTGTAAAACGTTCACCAGCACTAGCTTTATAGTAAACAAACATTATGGTACATCTCATTTCTATTCAAACATAAGGTGAAGTAAGTACGGTGTACATCGCATTACTCGCTTGGTGTTTAGCAGATACTTGTTTGATCGTAATGGGTCGACATTTTAATCAAAATGTTTGATGTAAAAATGTACAATGTAATGATACCATTTTTTTCTCTTTATCTTTGACATCGCTTGTACTTTGGTACGTGTATCTTTACCCGTATCACATATAATATTATTGACACTTGATGCGAAGCAGAAGATCATGCAAACACGAGCATGAGTATTATATACTAGCTGTGTAAACGACTTCGTTTGTGTAGAATGGAAAACGATGAAAAATTTTTGGCTAACAACATATGGTTTTGCCAACCTCCTCTTTATCTTTATAAATTTAAGTTACCCACAACGTCGGTCGCGTCCCATCGTCATTAAAAGTTTATCTGAAACGGTAGCCATATAGTGGCGGACATTTTTTATATCGTTTAAAGAGGAATCATTCTTTTATACATATTTTTGGATATCTTGAACAGTTTTCGCAGCGTACGCAACGGTAACCCACAAAGATGAATAATATACCACGGTTTTTTTGACATTTCTCGCTGTCTCTTCGCTCTTCGACTCATATGTAGTCACAGCCTGTCTCGATAATTGCTCTTAATACAACACACGAAAAAAGCGCGTTAAAAAAAAACAAACAAACTGTTCCGTTTGAAAACTTTATTATTTTTTACATGTCATTGCACATGAAGGCGCTATATAATTTAAAAATCGAAAATAAATTGAAAAAAATTTCGACTCGGGCAGGACTTGAACCGGCATCGTCAGCGTTCCGTGCTGTTGCTCCTCGGTAGCTCAATTGGTAGAGCAACAGCATAAAAATGTTCAATTTATTTTCGATTTTTAAATGAAACTGTTCCGCTTTATTTATTAGTATATGCGGTTTACTGTTTGTAGAAATTAAAATAAAATTACGTTTTAATACTTACAAAATACAGCGTAAAACTCATCAAAGCCTTTATCGTAAAGCAGATAAAATACACAATTGTCAAGTCCCTTTAATTAAACAACTGTTTGTAATTTTAACGTAAATTGCTGACAATGTTGTTTCTCAAAACAGCAGGTAAATACTTTTCATTATAATATAAACTGTATTTAGCAGCTGTATTTACCGCCACTTTGGTGTTTGAGGTCGAGCAATGTGCGACTCAATTACACTTGCAAATTGCTACCTTAAATGCAGCAATGTTTAATTAAACGATTTTTTTTAAGTCCTTTTAACTTGTAGGCGTAAGCTATCCCGCTCACACGCGGGCGATGTTGCCTTTATTCTTTTGTGTAAAAAGGAAAAAGTGTTTATGCTAATTTCTTAAATTCCTCTGTAATTCTAACTGCAGTTGGGAGTGGCGTGTAGCTTTTAAATGAACTGGTTTTGCATTCGAACACGTTCACGTCTTTTTTTGGTAGTTTTTCAAAACATCCGTGTATGTCGAAACAGTCTTCTATATGATATGGGAAATAGAAATTTCACGACGATTTTGAGCATAATAGCAGCCTCATTACAGTATCAGATTTTTCTAGTTATTTACCAAAGATTTTTTTTTAATGTATATAAATTCTCATTAACTTTACTAATTATAACCTTCAGTTTACTTACTACTTTTATTGAAGAATTTCATGTATTTGTTACTTTATTTATATGTTTCGTTGTACTTGCTTCCCTTTTAATTTTACTTTGAATTTGAATAATAGACTATTATAATGTTGTTGAATTTCAAATAAATAAATAAAATATACTTTATTCTCTATAAAATTAATTTAGATTCGTCAAAATAAAACAAAAAATATTTGTCTGCCCGTTCGTCGTGATTCTACAGTGTTCAAAAGAGCGACATAACCGAGAAAACCACCCAAGAAACATGTCTTATTAGTTTAATTCATTTTTTTTTTAATTTAACAACCAAAAGTGCAATTCATATATACATACTATTTATACATTTTTATCCAAATAAATTTAATATATTCAATACTGTTTCAATACCTGGTGATTACTTTTTTTATTTATTAAAATCGGACATTCCATTCAAAAAAAATACATGCCGGTGGCAGCCGCTACGCCGCGCATCGAGTAACTAATTCGACGATAGAGGGGCAGTGCGGTCGGCTCCTTACGCAGCGGGCGCGAACAACATTAAATATTACGAGTTTTTTAAAAACATTTTTATGCTTCACTTAAAAAGTTCTTTTCAAAGCTACTTAGTCTTAGTATTAGGAATCACACTTTACATAATATTTGTCAAAGTTCTTTTCAGAATTATCGCTATGAACTTGAATATTTTCTTTTGTATTATTATTAGTTTATTCTTAGTTTCTCTCATTTAAAATAAATATTCTTTATAGCAATATGCCTAGAAGAAGAAGGTCGCAGCTAGATTAGCAAAAGTTTGTCTTGTCATAGTATTGGAGAGTCTTCTTCCTAAAATGATCATCTGGAAAGTATTAGAGTGTCGCGTCCCAATCGTGAGCCAGAGAATCTATCGTCGAAAGTTCAGGTTCATTTTGCAAAACAAAATGCAAGATCGTTTCAGCGACTTGAAGGAAATAGAGCTAGGAATTCGCGAGCACGGGACTCTAACACTGAACGCTCGCAGCGGCTCCTGACACAGCGAGATAGACAACGGTCGTTAACAGCGTAGCTGTAAACGACGTAGCAAAACAATTTTTTTCTAATTTAGTGATTCATGCTCGTTTTAATAAGCATGATTAAAATTATAATATCTGTACTTATTTATGTCTACCCGTGCGAAGCCGGGACAGGGCCGCTAGTTAATTGATAAATTTAAAACCTCAACTGGCAATGTATTATACATACGAATACAATTGCCCGCAAATGAATTAGTTATTGTGTGGTGCCTATATATGCCAGCATCCGAAACATCGAGCAGTAGTTAAATTAAACAACAAATGACTTAACTAAAATTTGTGAAACTATTTTACTATACTACTCGCGTAAACTATAGACAATACAAAAATTGTTCCCAGTAAAAGTTCTCATTGCGTTATTCGATCTGTACTATAATAGGTGTGAGTCAAGATAGTGATTTATAGAGACGACGTTTCGTTTCCAACATGAGATCCACATTTTCCAAAATGATTTATTCATGCTCTTGAATCTATAAGATGTAGGAGTCCACGAATTGTTTACGGTACTCAGTAAATAAATAAACTTCGCTTTCTAGTTTCAATTTAAACTAAAGTGACGTATAGAAATAACAATTTATGTGTTTACTACTTATGCATAAACTGAATATAATAAAATCTACTATATCTCTCACGAAGAGTTCCTAACAAATTTAATTGTATTAATGAATGAAATGATACAAAACATGTAATAGGCAATATTAAATTTATTTTGTTTTTAGTATGTCTTGCTACATCAGCAACTGAAATACAAAATTTTGTGAGAATTGCAAATGTACGATACTACGGTTCATAACTGCCGACGATAGACAGACATAAAGAGTATCCTTTTTACCTGTAGCTATGAAATCCTGAAAAAAAAAATAGTTATAAGACCTTTATAGGAAATAAAACAGAATTTAAGATTTAACAAGTTACATAATTCTGAATTTCTGAAAAATCAAACAACACAGCCGTAATATACTAAACCAATTCAGAACGAGTTTACTCTTGTTGTTTATTAAAATATGTAATAAACTTAAAGAAACTATCTGAACCCTAATCTGAACTACGCAGATCTAAAACAATTATCGTATTTCAATTGATAGGCGTTTTGGGTTCGGAACATTTCAACAAAGATTACTTATTGATTCGGACATGTCTACGTGTGTTACACTCGCTATTCTTTTGTTCCCGGCCTATTCATTTTGCTGTGGAGTTATTGTATCCCCAACAGAGTCCCATGTGGACCTTCTCACTTCTGACTTCAATTGAGTCTGTGAGGGTTCTTGATTTATGAATATTGTAGTCGGCACCCGAGGGACGTTTGAACGTGGTTTCTGTTTTAAATGGCTCGAACTAGGCTTGAATACAGATTATCTCGGGTCGTCAAGTGTTTCCAATCGACCTTGTGATTTGAATAAGTGTAATCAGAGATTTAAATAGCCAAATAAATTATAATAATAAAAACGTGTTTACCATTTTTTTAGCAAAGCAAATGTTTTCGAATTATCCAAAACATAGGACTGTAATTAATAATAACATAAGTAATGTGTTTTAAGATTTGAACCGTTTAAAACAAAGTTTTAACTTTCTCAATTTCGAGTGAAATTGAGAAAAATAAAACTTTGTTTTGTGTTGAATGTGGACAACGGTGCCTCACGCGAGTGAATGAGGCACCGTTGTCCACATTCACACAGATCAGTTTCAGGTCAATAAAAGACCTGATTAACTTGCAAATACTGTATTTTTTTCTCTTATTTTTATTTATATAATTAATTTTAAGTCGTAAAGTCATTGTGTGGCTTATAGTAGTATATAATTATGCTTTTTATTTTTTAATGTTTTAGTTAATTGTTTCTTTTATTTCTTATTTTTACGATTTTGTTTAAAACGACCTATATCGTAAAGTAATCTATGTATAGAAGAATTATATTTAGATGCAAAGTGAAACAGAAAACAGATAACATCTTAATTTTATTTTTATATTTTAATTTATTCGAAATTGAGGTACTGTTATTGATAATAATATTAGCTATTTTAAATGTTAATCCCACTTAAATCAGCAATCTTCATTATATAACATAGTTTTTTAAAATTCTCAATCTTGACCTATGTTAATATTCGCCTGAAATAGATTTTATCTCCGCCTTTGATACACTTAAAACCACAAATTTTGAAGATATTTGAGAGGTTTTAGCAAAGTTTTAAGTTATCTACTTTTAATTTTGTGAACACAGCAATTTTTGAGAACGATAGATGTTAAAAGGCTACCATGAAATACGGTTTTCTAAGTCCAAAATATATATTTATACAATAAGCTATTTTTGAACAAGGCTAGTTGTATTAACTGCGTAAATAATCAAAGAGCGATTTTTGAAATAATTTGAATAAAAAATTGTTTTTTTTTGTTTTTCAATATTCGTTGATAAATAATTTAGTCTGTGTCTTAAAAGTTGTTCGTGCGCTTACGGCTATTGTTCGTCTCGCTTACGTAAAAATCTCTTGCTTAGGCAAGAGCGAGATTCGCATTTTGACACCGCCGCATAACCAAGGGTTGTGCGATACTGATAAATTTTGTCAGATGTTCTTTTTTTGGCGGTATGTGCATATAATAATTAGCCAGGTGGTCACTAATAATAATAGGGTGAGAGAGAGCCCCGACAGTGGTATTGGACCACCAATTGTTCAAGCCGATTAACAGCCTTGCTAGAAGCTTGAAGACTAGAACACGTGCTAATACGAGTGAGGAGTTAGGTTGACCAAAAAATCTCATAACCTATATTATCAATTTAGCCACGCTCAATAAATGTGTCTCGTAGAAAATGTTTTCTCACACACTTTTTTTAATCGACTCGTCTTTTTAATGACACCTTGTTTCAAGGTTTAACATATACTGAACATCAACAATGCACTGTAAATCTATTTTGCACGTGTAATATTGATTTAGAAATACATATGTTCACGTTATCTATTTTTAAGTAACCCATATTAGCTTATGTTAAAGCAATCTACCAACTTTCAGTTTGACATTTCGGTACACACGTCTGGGAGTTGCGGAGGAAGATAAACTAAGGACAAACTTGTCATTGCCGAGACGAGAACTAAGCGTTTGTAAACAGAAGTGCACTACTGAATGACGCGACTTTGATTTATACTTTATTCGCATATTAATGCGAATAGGAGAAATTTAAACGTAGTTCTAGGAGAAATTTAAACGTAGGTCTTTGTACTAACATAAACGACATTTATGTTTGACAGTCATTTTCTAGTTTAACATAAATGTCGATTATATATCTACATATTTATTATAGATTTTATTCACATTCCTTCACTATTATTATATTTCTAGTAAAGTAGTGTCTGTAGTTTACGCAAATAGTACACATTCAAATAAATCACTTTTCATCGCTAAAACACGATATGTATTATGTCATTTGCAATATATTTCATGGCCCGACATTTCGTATGCTTTGTAATAGTCGTGGTCAGGGGGGAATAACAGTCCCTAACATATTTCGAATATTTTTTCATTTTTTTTTCGATTTTTAAATTAAACTTATACTACGTAACGAAAATTAATCTTACTGTATTTTGGTTTATTTTTAAACTTCACATCAGTATAAGCGAAGCTATAAGATTTTTGTCGATTAAAAGATATTTAATATCTGGTACTGTGGATACGACGTTCCGTTAAAATAAAATACATTTTTCGATCGTCTAATGTTAGACATCGCAAAATAAGTAAGATGTTGCCTCAAATATCTAACGGAATACCAAAATACTTCGTCTATTCGCGTCCTCATTAATATGAATACTTCGTGAATATTGATAAAGTTACTTCGATATAAGACTACTTTAGGCCTATAAGAGATTGTATTTTGACAAATAACTAACGAGTCGTAGGTTTGATTTCTGTCAGGTCTAATTTTTTAACGTTTGAAAAACCTTTTTTTTTAATTGTAGTATTTTAATTCATGTGTGTGTAGTTATATAACCACAGACACGTGAATTGGTGTTTAGATTTTAATCTGGACTGCGTATCTTAATTGAATTTACAACCTAGCTAGTCCGCTACATCTCCTATCAAATGGAATAGGGTCTTATCTGTCCTGACCTACAAAAAAAATTTTTTGGATGCGATTATGGCAACATACCGGAATCAGGGGAAATCAAATAATTTCTTTCACGCAATACTGCAAATTTTTCTTGAGAGTCTTTTGCATACGTGCAATAACCTAGAGCCTAGACTTCAAGTGCAGTCTAACTCAGTACTCAACCTGAGTCTAAATTACATTGTGTACTCGGGGGAAATCAACCAGAGTTTTATAATGTCCCTTTACAATTAAATGAAATGTAGATTTTTGAAATTATCAATGTTAGTTTAAGGAACATAATAAATTAGTACAATTTCGTATTTTCTTCAAACCAAATTAAAAACAATCGAAAGAAATGTTCGAGTACCCCATGTTCGTAGATAACTATGACGGTTCGTAGACTACTAGTTACAGTGAAAGTGCTACGACGTAGCACAAAATTCATCATAATATTTTGTAGCGTTAACCCGTGAAGGTTTAAACAACGGCCCCAAAAGCCTTGTGCAATGTATTAATCATATAGTATGGTATAATTGACCGCGATGTATCTGCAATAATTGGTTTTGTTAATTAAAGTCATTACATATCGTTATCTCTTTTTGCACACACAATAAACATAAGAAGAGTATATAATTAGATGGTTTTATGTCCAACAAACAATCTCCAGACAAATTAAAAATAAACTAAGTGACTTCGAGTAAGAAATTTACGTCGTATGATTGTAGGTTTGAATTCCATACTAAAATCTATTTTCATATACAACACTTACTAAATTAACTCAAAACAAAAACGTATCAAATTCAGAACGTTTAATAAGTGGCAACAAAATTAAATATTATAATGAAATCTTGACGCTGTATGGCAGTTTCATTTTGTGCTTACATTACATTTCATTAAAATTACGCCGACGTTAAATTCTCGTAAAGTGTATTGTGCGAATTCAACTTTTGTAGCAAGTAGCATTATTACGCTTATTATCCATAAAGACTCTAAAATTGTCTATTTCAAATTTAATATCTATCTCTATCATGTAAATTGTGTCTGCTCACGGATTTTATCACATATTTGAAAATATACTACATATATATAGACTATAAAACATATAGCTATATATCCTTCGTTAAGTCTGGTCTGTAGTTTACATGACATTTTAGGAATTTTTAAAAAAATATTTGGTGTTATGGAATAGAATAGAATTTTATTTTTAAAACATTACAATTAATGTTTGTCTATAGAGATCCTCATTTATCTTTCAAATTGGTTGCCGTAAAAATACACCTCGGGATGCCCGCTGTCGAAGGTACTTTCAGAAGATTTTAAAGATAATTTAAAGTTTCAAATAAGCACAGTCGCCTTTTCATCTGATATTTATAAATAAATTATTAAACTTTGACCCCGAGTTCATTACAGATTTATTACCCGTAACCATGGCTTTGGCTAGAGTTAAGATCAGCTAATAAACTTAAGCAGTTCCAAAAGTAATAAAGGCGCACCGAGTTCCGTTTCTCGTATAATGTTTGAAATATTGCCAGTTTTATGAAGTGTTAATATTATTGCTTCCAAAGTGACGTCATAAAACCTTTAATCACGCTGAGTACAATTTAACGGTATGCCACGTACATTAGCGATGCGAACGGCGACGCGAAGCGAACATTCGCTCGACTTATTCTGAAAACCAGCGCTGCCGAGTGTAGCAAGCACTCACCAGCATAGCTGAGACGGGTACTAATTGCCTTATATTATATTTTTTATATATCTATTATTTTTTATTATTTATTTTAAACCATTCCTTAGCCAGGCCGTTCAGAGAGACTCCTATGAACGCGGTAGATGGTTAACACCGTTACGCCTTACGCTGCGTCATGCTTACTTTTTTTAAATATATGTCGAGATCTGCTCAAGATCTTTTACTTTGATAGATATCTTTTACTTTTACTTTTATGTTACGATGTTACATTTTGTTTTTAGAAATATAGGAGGAGTTTATAACGGATTAACGTGTAATTTTAGTATATTTTTAATGTTGCTGTGTTATATTTATGAATGCCGTAAGATTCTACTATTAGATAACAACACTCGTTCATAACATTTGGCGTAAAACAAGGTCAGTAATTTCACCGTTTATCATGTAAAGATTTGAAACTATTTGTGACGTGGCGAACGCATCAAGTTAGTTGTCCATTTAGGTCAGCTCGTCTTAGACACGTTATAAGGGCGATTTGTGGTTTGTTTGCGGTTGCTCTTGATGAGTAACAAGGCGTAAAGAGCCTTTACGGTTTTCACACATCAACGTCAGAGTTATAAATATTATTTAATTATCATTTATAATAGTAATAATAAGTTATTTATTAGGCACTTAATCCATACAAAAAATCTTAGGTGGCCACACTTTACTCTTAATAAATGGAAGTTAAAATTGTGTCGCTAACGGTGATTTTATGTAAAGTGTTGCCAGAATGCACATTTAATCGCAATTGTTGTCAAGAGCAGACGTTGGCAAAAATTACAAAACACCTTACGTATACTATGTATAATAAGTTTTTAAACTGTTTTCTTTCGCTACAATAAATAACTACAATGTTTTTACCAAAACAGTGCTTGGCTATTAAGAAATTTGCTTGAAACTTTAGATCGCTTGAATTACGTTTTCACCATTACTATGCTCGATGGCATTGTATAAAAAGTGTAATTAGATTTTTTAAATATAGATGAGGATAGACAAGGTCGGGGTTCACTTGATGGAAGGTGAAATAACATATAAGCAAGATGCGCTGTCTATCTATTTTGCTTTGGATATTCGGAAATCCACAGATTGAAACCGGAACGTGATTAAACTTCACGGCTTTTTCATCTGTGGGCAGTGGTTTGTGATCTGGGCGGAATTCCGATATTATTACCACCCATCCAGATTTCTAGACAAAGTCCAAAATGTTTCAGAAGGTTTTTGAAATTGGTAAATTTGAAACAGGTTGGACCCGGCCGGGATCGAACCCGCAACCCATTGATTATTAGCCATACATTGCTATCATAAGATTAAAGAGCCTGTTGAAAATCGTGAACAAAGGCGGGAGTTGAACCGGCATCCACAGAGTACCGCTGCTCTATATTTTTGAATATTATATACATACTTACTAACTACTATCTGTTGTTCACAAATCTAAAAATTTATAAATAATAATAAGAAAATTCAGTTTGATTTTACGCGAGTAGTACATAGTAGTAGTATAAAACGGTCTCCCCGTGACCATGGCTGCTGCAAAGCATCCGAAACGACGGGTCGTAGTTAAAAACAACATTGAAAAAATTGTAACTAATATATTTCGCTTTTTAAACCGTTAAAGTATTTTATTTAAATATATACAAAATTAATTAACTGTCTTCGTAACTAAATGGTTAACGTGTTGCGTAGCATTGCGCTAAGCGCGAGAGGTTCAGGGTTCGAAGCTCTTGGAAACAGTAAATTGTTTCGGTCGGGCAGGGCACGTAAGTCTGATCAACTACTTGTCTGTAACTAAAACCGATCAGTGAAACGGACACAGAAATGTGTTCGCCCTATGTCCCACGGGGAGAAACGGGATTTCACATTTTTTATACAAAATTAATTGCTCTAAACATAATATTCGTAGGATAGGAACATATAACATTATATGCTTAAGTGCGACAACAGGAATGCAACTGACGCGGAATGCTTCAACTATGCAAATAGATTGCCTCCCTCTATGCACGATATTACGCCATTACATCAATTCACGTTAACTTTGTTTATAGAAATCGTCCAGTTTCCTGCTTCATAAATTCAAAATTTGGTTAAAGAATATTAAGCTTCAGGACATTTAGCAAGTTTAAAGTTCTTTAATAGTAACAATGCTCAAATATATCTCAATCTCGTCGTGTTAACCTATTACAGAAATAAGAAAGATAATGTTTTCCTACCTTATGTAGCTTAGCTTAAGCGAGTAGTACAGATTTAAATAAAACACGTTTTTGCATTAGAAAAAATTCGACGATGAGGTGTAGGACTCGGTAGCTCAATTGGTAAAGCAACAGCACGGAAAGCTGACGATGCCGGTTCAAGTCCTGCCCGAATCGAAAATTTTTTCAATTTATTTTCGATTTTTAAATTAGATAAACTTATTTACAAATTATTTTAACGCCCACACTAACTACGTATCGCATTTTGAACCGTTACAGGTGTTTTATTTTTTTTAGGTTTAATGAAAATAATTAATTGCTGTTATAATGTAAAATTAAATTAACTTGTATTTATCGGAAAATAAAAAGAAACTTAAAATTCAGTATAGAAAGTTTTCTGAGCCTACTGCAGCTACATATTAAATTTTAAATAAGTATTTGTAAACAATCCTGATTATAAAGATTTTACTATCAAAGGGTTTCAAGACCTTCTTATAAACAGCTCCCTTTCCTTTGATCAATTCTAAAATTCGCTTATCAAGCTTCACAGTAAGTAAGAATTTACGTAGCTTTAATTTGATCTCGAAATCTCTTGAAATAATAACAAAATTTACTTTTAAACTTATTATGTACTGCTATGAACAATCATTTCCCAAAGATCGTTGTTATTAAAATATATTTTATAAAGATAACGCGGGGAATCCCCGTTTGTTATCATTTTACTTATGCATTATTATATTTATACATTTTATACGATACATATTTTTTACACAAGCAACCTTGTCAACATCACTTAAACAGTGTCTCGAGGTGTGACATAAAAACAAATTGTTTTCATTGAAATGAAGACGTCTTTATTCCGAAGTATTTTCCAAGAAACATTGTCTGTAGGAAAATTGCTTTCTTTGCTTTTCTAAATCTCAATTACGTTTCTGAAATAGTATGTGAAAGATATTATTGTAAAATAATATTATTCCGTAGTATTTATAGATGACAATAGAACCTTAGATTGAATGTATATTTTTATATAATAATTTTAGACAGATAATAAACCAATTTTTTTTACTACAGAAAAACCAAATTGGGACTCATTTGATGTAAAATGTAATATCCATAGCACTAAAACATTAATTTAACTTGCACTGGCGACCTATTTCCGCTTTGAACACACATTTTTTTAAATCTATTTTTGACACTTTAATTAATATACTTATCTAATTTACTACATAATTTTCTATAGAATAGAGATATTGAGAAAAAATTCTTTGTTTATATTTAAACTTAAGTCAAGCCACATAAAATAGAATATTTTTTCGCTTCGATGTAAACATTTTAAACTACTAAACTGACGTAGATCGAACAGGCTGCACACTACATCAATTTATTTTCATATAAAATTTACGGGCGGACTTATATCGTTATATGCAAACAAAATTGAAGCATTTCTCTTTATAGTAGCTTATTTATGGAGTGAAATTGTGAACTTTGCTCGACAGAAACGAAGACACATTAAAATGTGGTATGAAATAAAATTATTATCGGAAAATATGGCTTGCTTGCAAGTTTTTAATACTACAGCATTTAGTATTGCAGGCGGCGTTTTAATTTCCTATCGTAAAAAAAATATGCTCTAAGCAAACGTTTTACTTGGCAAGGATTATAAAATAGGATTAAAGGTCTTACTTGGTGAGGATCAAATGTGAATAATGCTTATATACCTAGTTTAACATAAAAGGAGCAAGCTAAAAGCACTCATTTTAAAAACTACCCACCATCTAGCTTACCTATCTACCTTCACTCTTCATCATTCGTTTTATTCATGGACGATTGTTATCGTAATATTCTACATTTTGAAAATTCTAACAAGGAAATGCACTACAGGTTCGCTATTTTATTTTAAAAAGCATCCGTCGCATCTGATTTCACACTTCAAAATGCTACTCGCTATTTAGTTCTAGGAAATTGTAGAATACTTTCTAAGCGGAATATTTTTATTTCTCTACAACCAACGAGTACCAAGTTAAATTATAAATAACTGTATGTGAAATATGTATGTATAATAAGTATATATATTTAATAAAAACAACTTGTATATTTATATCTCTCACACGACAATGCACTTATATAGAATTACTAGCTGTGTCGGCGACTTCGCCCGCGTAGAACATTTATTTTATTCATACAAATTTGTTTTTGCAAACCTTCTCTTCGTCTTTAAAAATATAAGGTGTTACCCATGATGTCGGTCATAATAAATGCTCTAACCAACACGTAACTAATTTTTCAGAGGAACTCTAAGAGGAAGTCTTCAGAGGAAATAAACTCTTCAGCTTTATACATTAGTATATATTTAGAAAGCTAATGCAATTTTAAAATTCATTTGCTGAGATTCATGCATAAAAAGGATGAGATTACAAAAACTTTTATTTTATGTCCATACGTGTATACTATAATTTGAAAAATATAAAATGTTTTTTGCAACGATATGAGATGAAAAGTATGTCGGAGACAACGCGCATGAATACAGGAGCTGAGTTGTAGCGCAGCGTGCGAGTGAGGTTGACCGGTTTGCAGCTAACGTCACAGCAGTCAACTTCACGCCGTACGCTAGGACGGAGCCCGTGCTTCGGTCGAGGGCATTCGTTTTTTGATCGCACAGTTAGACGGACGTCTGTGACCTAATACCCGGGAATCGTCCACACTATAACCCAGCATAGTGATTTATTTAATGTTCGAATAAAACTGTGAACGTTTCGTGTTTAGTCTCATTGCTCGATACCCTATTAACGTCCTCAAACACTATGTCGGACAACGACGGAGGCCTAGCCCCTGACCGAAATTCGAGAAGCATATTTAAGATTTTAAAGTGAAAAATACTTGTACAAAGGTAAACATTGCTTTATTTAAAAACAATAACAGATTTCGGTAGACAAAAGCTTTTAGAAGGTTTAGTATGATTCTCACGTTAACAATCCGCGTTGAAGCAAAGCCGTTTGAAACCACATCTTCGCAATAGACGATTGTTTACGGACAATAGTAACTAACTGCAAACAGAAGTTTTGCTCGTTTCGAAGTTATTTCAATTAAAACACCGTCTGAACTGACATTAAACGGGGATCGTTTTATTCTTGTGATAGAACTTAGAAAAATAACTCTCATTATATAATAAAAAAAATGTTGATACACACACTTATAATTGTCGATTAATGACTACTACTCTGCACAAATATAAAATAACCATAGTCTTAACTCCCGCTGCATTAATTTCACCTGTGTTATAATTAAGCATGCTATCTGTAGGTTACTGTACTTATGTACTAGTTTGTATATACGAAAATTTATATTAACTTGTATATTAAGTCATCAAGTTTAAACATTAGCCAAAATTAGTTGATAAGCTTTTAAGAATAAATAATTGCAAACAAAAACTTCTCATTTATACGATGACTTAACAACTGTATATAGAAGGCGCTGAAGTCACAAATCTTATATAACAACATTACATATACAAGTCATCTGTAGTGAGTTAACTTTTATATGATAATTTTATAATTGTTTCTGTAACTCACTTTCATTGCCTTAAAGCATTGAATGTTTCGGATTCATATTTCGAGAAAACAAAGAGATCAAACTAATAACTTCTTTGTAAATATAATTGACCAGAAATGGGCAAAATTATACGCCAGATGACCGTAACCATGAAACAATATAAATGAAAGAAAAAATATCACTCGCAAAGTGAGAATTTATTGTAAAAAACATAGCATAAGAGTTATACAAAAGAACAGTGGGTCTTATTTAAGCTTATTGTCGCAATGTAAGCGAGTACAAAAATGCAAATCCTACTAAATAACACTTTTTACGAGTGTACGGGACTCTTCTCCTAATATTATCTCACTCTTATATTCATGACGCGACTCAGAGAAAAACTTGTCCCGGATAATAAGTCCCATTACTCTGGCAACTTTATACGTGTACCCTTCAAACTTTTCTAACATGGTACTTGAATTAGAATACTCTTAGAAGCTGTTTCATGTCTCGTAACAGCTTGGAAGAAGAGCTTTTAATCTTCTGTAATCAAATATCAGTGCCGCGCTAGTGGACTTGGCAGTAAAACTATGACCTAAATTCCTGTTAACTATCGACTTTCGCAACTTTAGCTAGAATTTTATATTCATCGTCTCATTCTTGTGAGGTCTTGGGTTAGAATCCTGGGTAGAAAGAAAATAAAATATTATCGAGCGGGCAGGGCACAGAAGTCTGTAAACGCGGTACTATATAAATTAAAAATCTATTCTAGATTGAAAAAATTGACGACAAGAATTTTAAATTGTATGACATGGTAGCTCAATTTTTTACAGCAACAGCTCAGAATACTGTGAATGTCGGTTCATGTCCTGCCCTTGTCGTAAATTTTTTCAACCTAAAATCTAAGATTTTAAAATTCTGATCAAACACACATTTTCCCAATTTATAATTCTAGCAATACAAGTAATTAGTGTAAGTATGAAAACATATTTACCCTGCTGGTGCCCAAAAATGGCAATGGTCTGCAAACATAATTGTTTATCGATGCAATTGTTTGAATAAATCAATCCCCAGTGAACGAATAAAACGCATGTGTACGTCAAACAAAACGTACGTTTCATATAAAATGTTCAACGAATATTTTCACACTATTTAAACGCGAAATATTGCTGTTTCCAATACTCAGAGTAGATTGGCTGACGCCAACAAAAGCTACAACCTTCCGCCACCCACACGGTATTAAACATGTATTTTGTACTGGAAAATTACAATTGATATTAATATCTTAAGCAAAATTAATTCTTTGGATTGTACGTAGCGTGACTTTGACAAAAAAAGTACGAAATTCTTATCTGCTATTAAAGAACAGAACAAACAATAGGATTTTTAATTAAGGTTAAACAATAAATTACGGATATATCTAATTTTATCGTTTCAATAGATTTCACGTAAAAAGGCCCTAATACAAGAATGTACTGTACTAGTATTGTTTTTTTATAGCGAGAGGTTAGAATCGTGAGAAGAAAATTGACGGTCAATAAAGATAAACGTCCGCCCACGCTAAAGTGGAGGCGGAATGTAAAAGAATTAAATTATTTGGTTATGGTGTAAAGTTTTTTATATTTATTATCAAACAGAATCAATATTTTTTCTAATTATCCAAAGACAAAATAGATTAACAGCGCATTATATTTAAATATTATATGGCTGGTCTATTTCTCCTTGCATCAAGTGAATTCTATGCTTGTGAGGATGATATACTCTATTCTAAAATACTATTAAAAAATATTTCTATACATTAATAATAACCTAACTAAAGTTTAGCACAACAACGTTTAATTATGTAAACAGTCGCATATTAAAATTTTATCGTTTTCAAAGATCTCGCGAAAAACTTTAGCAACTCTTAACAAATTCTCTCTAGCGTGAAAAACATCGTAAAAACGATACATTGCAAACGCAAAACTAATCGAATTAAAACTTAGAAGGGAAGGAACTCGTTGAAATCATTATTAAATCCGTTGCCAGTAATACTTGTTTACGGGTTTCTTATAAACATATTATGAATTTTATCCAACCATGCCCGCGTAATAAGTATCTTAAACTTCCTTATACAGGTTTTTCTTTGAGCTCCTCTTGAGTTTTATGATGTTACGTATTACAATAATTAAATCTACTTTTAAATGTATGCTGTAAGTAAATTACATAATACATTAAATATTTAATAGTTTTTATACATATAGATTAATAATATAAGTGGCTATAAAAGAGATTTACAATTTAAATAAAATGATACTTGAAACTTTTTAAAAGCTACCTTTTTAAAAAAACAAAATTTTAATGCAGTAAAAAGGATTTCATTTTAGGCGCCGTTTTAAAAATTCTGAAACATTAAAATATCTAGACCGAATACTTTTAAAACATAAAAGGGTCCTTTGTGAAATTTTCATTAACATCAATTATTTAAATCGTTTGAGTAAATGTCTAAAATTCTTTATGGACTTCTGTAACTCCTTTTACAAATAATTTTGTACAACCAATTAATATTATCGTTAATGTAACATCTGTTTGAGTGACCATTTTTAACGTGCTATTTCTTATTCGATTCTATTCTTGGAAATGTTAACTATGTTTGTCGTGCTACATTCAATAAATTACTTAAACTTGACTAATCAGTCTTTTAACAATTATTACAGCTGTATCTTATATTGGTTTTAGGTCGGAATATACTATGTTATTATAGATACATATGCATCTTTTTACGCGAAAAATGTGATGAAACTTTTTAAAAACATCTTCACGAATAAAATTTCATTTCTAGCTATGGTAGCTCCGCGACACATTTAACCCAGGGTGAACACATTTCTGTCTCCTCTTATCGGATAGATCTTATTTACATGCTGATCATAACAATTTATCGTTTCTCCTGAAATCGAACTCAAAACCTCGACCTAAGTGAAATCCTATCCATTGGAATATACATCCTATATGTTATCCTCGCATTTGAATTGAACTATTCTTCACGTGCTTTGACCATCAGCCAGCCATCTAGCTTCTTCAGCTTACTCAATAAGATTTTTTTTTTTACCCGCTTACTTAGTACTTACCAGGCGTTTAAAGTATCACACATCGTTATCTGCGTGTTAAATAAGTGTCCTTAAAGAAATGTACATCTATAATAATATCATTTATTTCATGTTTAGGTAAAGGGTTTCCTAGTTTCTTTATTAGAGCATTCGCTATTGTGGAAGTAGGCAATTTGCATTCATCGCTGCGAGTGTGGCTACGTTTCTCACTATTTCGTATTTTACGTAACGGCTCATTCGTAGACAATGTGAACGATATTACTGTTACAAAATAAGGACTAAAATTATTCTTAAACAAAGGTATATTTAGGAAGAATATGAAAAAAGGATTTTTTTCAATAGGAAATAAATTGTTGTATATAATATAAACCAAATAGTGATAATATAATACTTCTTTTAATCTTAATTCATTATTAATTGCTGCATCTAGACATTCCTTAAAGACCTCCAATGTGACAAATCGCTTTCGCTGCTTAATATAATAATTAATAAATAGACATTTACACAAAAGTGAAAATATTAAAAATTAAATAAAAAATTACAAATATGTATTTGTAAGCCAAAAAGGCCATATTTTTAAAAATCTGAATTACATTGATAGTAACAATTGAGAAATTCGACAAATCATACGAGTAAAACCTATGACTAACAACAATACTAATAACAATATTAAATGTAATGTATCACTCAAGCTCACACGCTTATTAACATAATACCTTCATAGCTTAATGATTATTTTTAATGCTATGGTAAAATAACATTCAGTACTGGGGTCAGGGACAGAGTCCAGAAAATGCGAGATTACGTTTTCTCTTATGCACATGTGACAATCATTTTATTTTAAAATCAATCTCACATTGTCTTATCTCAGCAAAGCCTTTATTCTACCAGTATTGTAATAATTAGCTTGTTATTTTATCCGTAAGCTATTTTAAACCTTTTAGAGCTGTGCGGGAAAATAACCCTCCTTACTTTGCTTTATTGGTTTCCGAACGATTTAACTTGCATTTAACGCATTATTGCGCCCTTTGTGATTTAAAATATATATTTAGCGTAAATTGCATAGCTTATTAAGTAATAAAAATAAAAGTACAAAGAAATAGTTATATTAAGAAATTAACAAGAATTGAATTCGAGGTTACAGTACATATAAACGAAGTAGATTTTATTTATATATTTAGTGTTTTAACTTCTTAAATGATTGTGTTAAAAATAAAACCACGAAAATGGACGAAGATGTTAAGAATTAAACTGAGTTGTATGTAAAGTTTATGTACGTCGTAAATACATTATAAGTAAAAGACAACTTTAGGGTATCAGTTTATTACTTTTCAGTGACTTGACGTTTAGGAAACGGAAAAAGAATTTACTCTGAAAGTGTACTGTTTAAGCTGAAAACCTTTTTTGTTTAGGGTTTAGCGTTTCAAAGTCGAGCTAAGTCTATATGCGTAAAATAGAAAATATATTGTAATCTAAGTTACCAGCATGTTACTTTACGAAACTACCAAGGAGAAATATCACAGCCAAGTTTCAATAAAACACTTTAACGGCTTAAATGTGTACTACTCGCGTAAACTATAGACAGTATTTAATCATAGCCAAGTCACAAATCGTAGGATGTTCTTACAATTAAATATTGTAACCTTGATTGTACTTTTGTATAACATTGAGTGTAATAAAAACAACTTTTATTTTCGTCTTGACAACCAAGAAATGCTCTATCTCGTCCAGGAAATCACAAGGATGTTTAGCAATCTACTCAACAAAACCACAGCCACAACCAATGGCCTAGCTACGCTACTGAAACGGCTATAATCAGAGGTCAAAGTATTCTGGCTAAGGTAAGCATCCCTCATGTAATAGTTACTTGTTTGAATAACGTATAAGCTATATCTGAATATATTCATCAAAACTTGCGTCTTGTATAATAAAGGATTTCTGGGTCAACCCTAAATCAACATATATGTTTTTACTACGAGGTTGAGGTTATTTCGTACAAATTGAATTCCAACTTTTTAAATACCTTATTTTTATTTAGAGTAACTGGCTAATTTTATTCTACATTTCTATAAATAATTTGTTTTCTTTAATAAAAGTTGTTTACATTTGTATGTACCTAACAGGTTTTATTCATATTCCAATTTTTTAGGTCAAAAATGTAATTTCTTCGTAGTTTTAAATTTCGCCTATACTATAACCATTTTAATCTAATCTAAAATACTTCTTAAAAAATCTAGATTCCTTTCATTAAATGTTATAGAAACATATTAATTAATTTATAAGCGTTTGGTCAATTTTATTTACAGACACTATTGAAATACTTAACAGTATTTCAAACTCACATTAAAACTTATTTATTTAACATATAAAAAAATCTATTTAATAAATATAATTTAAAAACGGTTTAAAACGCGAGGTTTAAACTTGTTTGAAAAGGAAAGGAAGTCCGAAACGTTGGGCTGTAGTAAAAATAATTCTCAAACCAGTTTTAAAAATATATCGCGTTTTTAACTGTTAAAGTGATTTATTTAAATATCTACTACTCGCGTAAACAACAGACGGTATTTAAATATAATTCACGACACCAGCTTGCTGCTCTAACTAATTGAGTTACCATAACAATATACTTATAACATAATATAACTATCATATACTATGTAATCGTATACAGTTTCACGTGCAACACACGAAGCACTGCGTCTCAAATACAATGAGAAACCTGAAAAGGAAACTTCGCTTTATAAGCTAAAGAGGTTATTCTACATCCCCGCAGCAGTTGGTTTTATGACTTACATAAATTAATAGATATGTTAAATTATTATATTTTACTTTTACGTTAGAAAAAACAAAACGAAAATGATATTCAAAACAAAATGATTTTAACAGCATAAGCATATACTACAAAAAGATACTAAAATTACAGACCAAACTCAAAAGAATATTATATTGTGAAAACTACTAACGAATTCAGTTTGTAACTTAGGCTCTTAAAAATTTGGATTTTTAGTAACAAATGCGACTGTTTTAGCTTCAAAATGTCATTCTCCATTTACATCTTGCTGGTGTAATGGTACCAACTGTGTGTCTAATAATCAGCGGGACGTGGGTTCAGTCATATTGGACTTCATAAACTGTTGATAGGAATATGGAAATTCCATTCGAATCACGAACCATTGTTCTCAAAAGAAGCTTCATCGCGTTTCGGCTTTAGCGTGTGAATTTCGGAATACAAAACGTCAAAAATTTCCCAACAGCCAAATGACATCTCGTCAAAATGTTATATGCCTGGGACATTACACCTTTCATCAACCTCACGCTCGGTAGCTCAATTGGTTAGAGCAACAGCACGGAACGCTGACGATGTTCAAGTCCTGCTCGAGGCGTAAATGATGTTGAATTTAATTTCGATTTTTAATTTATATAGTGCAACCTTATGCTAGTCTGTCCTAAAGATCTGTCATCCTGAATTGTTCATCTCCTGTATTTATAACTTGACTGAGGTCTGTGGCAGCGAGTTTAGTTGAACTAAACTGGCGTTTAGTTTGTGAGCGTAACTTAATCCGATGCACGCTTCTTCACATGTCGCGAAACAATGCGGCATATCCTAATTCATTTATTCGCGGTTATGAGTTGCGCGCTCCAACAACTATAACTCATTGTTGTTCAAACTTCATATGAAGTTTCTAGTTGTGTGGCAAAATAATATTGAACGTGATTTAAGCAGAGTTCAGTTCTAAAATATAATCTTAAACGTGCCCTTTTTTTGCAGAGCAGTGATTAAAAATTAAAAAGGTAGTACAGTTTTATATGAAAAGAAGGACAAACAATATAGCGTCATTTGATGGTAGATGAAGTGTATATAGATATTAGGAAATTAACAGACTGGAATGGAAAATGGAAACGCGAAAATATTTTTTATTATTATCAGTTTGTTTTTTAAATACTGTATTAGTACACATTTAAATAAAACACTTCAACGCTGGATTCCAAAAAAACAGCATACCGACAAACGCGAAGACACCGTTAGTCAATTCTGCAAGGTCAATGCTGGCAGTTTCACCAAATACCAACTATGACGGAACAGATGGCACTAGCGTAGCTAGTTTACATTTTAACATTGGGGAAACCTTTAGTCTCTACGATCTGCAAAGCATCCGAAATGTCAAGCCGTAGTTAAAATAACTTTTAAATAAGTTTTACTTATATATTATGCGTTTAATCTGGTTAAAGTATGTTTTTAATAGATTAACTTTAAATGAGTTTATTTATTTTATTTTTATTTTAATAAACATTGTTTCTCTCCTAAACTGAAAATCATTAAATTCTTATTCTCTGTCATTTACGTACACCAAGGAAGTCTTATATAACAGGAAGAGTGATGTATGAAGGGAAGATATTATCCAACGATATAAAAACTGAAGGTTTTCCCGGAACTCATTTTCTCCTCGTCGCTCTTCTAATATCTTTATCAGTTAAGCCTTAAGTTTAAAGGAAACATTTCCGATAAAAACACAGTACTATTTAAAAATAGAGATTCCTAAATCAAAAAAATATATTCGACAAATATGACAACAGTTTAAGCGTATTAAATAAATCTCCATAGTAAATAAACAAACTGAATTAATCCAAACGAAAATTATATCAATTAAAAATACATTAATTGCTAAATACACTCTTATTAATTTATTTATTCCACTAATCCCCAACAAAGCCTACATATTTCCCAAATTATGAGTTAACCACATTCAATGCCTGCGTTTGAAACATTTGTAACCAAATTAGTTTCCATAAAGTAAGTTTGAATATAATCAAAATAATTGCCAGTACAAATACGAGGGTAATACCGGATGCATTAATGTATTAAAACAATTCAAAATTATCACGGACGTGCAAGTAAAACTATTACCTTCTGTGTGCTATGTTAACTCGTGCTGACATAAAATTCAACAAGAGTTTAGAGAATACGTAAGTATGAAAGCGAATATTGAAATACATTATTGTACTTATGTAAAGGTATGTAAGTTCCGTGAGAAGTATACATTTTAATAAATTGTAAATAATGTAGTTAATGCTTATCGCAAGGATATATATTTAATGTAATTATAATCATTTGTCTGGACTAGGTAAAGTGAATAGTGTGGAATAAGGAAAATTATTACAAAATATTCCAGATTAAAAATAAATCAATTTATGAAACATTCGGGACTCAAACCCACCACCAATACTGTCCCAGTACCATACTAGTAATAGTATGAGAGTAGTAACCGCACCGCGTTTTACCAATTGCCCAGAGCTTCTGCTTACCAAACTGGAAAGCACTAGGCATTGACGTTTCGTCTTAGGGTCAATTTTACGTTGGGCAACAGATTCCACTTTTCTTTAAACCTAAAAAGGATGAATTTCAATAAAACATGTTTAATGGTTTAAAACGTGAAATATATTACTTTGTAATAAATAAAATATTACAGGTTAATTTACTACGACACTTTGGATGCTTTGCATCAGCCTCTCAGTGAAGGTAGGTACGGTCACAAATCGGTATGGTCCCAATGTATAGTTACTACTCTCTATGCATAAAAAATATACTATTTCCAATATTTAATCAAAGGCAAACGAGGTCAATCAAAAGATATCGTAACTCCAAACTTAGTAACTGTCAGTTCTTCAATACTTCCTTATGAAATTGATCTGATCCGACAGTAATAAACAAGGTTGTATAATTGGGCAAGCCGTAACTTCATCAAAGGGATTCAGCTAATTGAATTGGCGACGACCACAAGTGCTGTGTCAATTTAACGGGTGGCTGTTGTTTGAACACCAAACGAACTGATCACAACGTCCTTGAACCTAATTGATCCTTCACTATACATATTTGTTTAATATTAGTATTAATTACCAGAAGATTACTCATTATCTCCCGATGAAACTATTATATTCTGTCTCGCACAGCTAATTTGCTAAGTCAGTTAGAAATGCCAATTATCTAAGGCGTAACGACAGAAGCCGCATTCAGTGTGCCGCGGCGTTATGCGTTACGTTCATATAGGTTCTGTGTTATTAGTGTTCGCGTTAAACGATGGTCAACAATTGCAATTTTTCCAAATTCGAATATAATTATTATATTTAATGCAAATTAACGAAAGTAATTAAAACTCAACTAATACCACGTGTATGTGTGGATGTATTTTCATTTTGCATAGAATCTGTAAGAATTACATAGCATACAGAACAAATACTGTCTATAGTTTACGCGAGTAGTACACATTTAAATAAAACACTAACGGTTTAAAACGCGATATATTAGTTAAACTTATTTGGAAATGATTTTTAACTTAGGCCCGACGTTACGGCCCGACGTTACGGCCCGACGTTACGGCCCGACGTTACGGCCCGACGTTACGCCCGACGTTTCGGCTGCTGCAAAGCATCCGAAACGTCGGGCCGAAGTTAAAAATCATTTCCAAATAAGTTTAACTAATATATCGCGTTTTAAACCGTTAAAGTGTTTTATTTAAACATACAAAACAAGTAAACTTATGTAAAAGTTTCCATTGGTACATAATAAAAAAAACTGGATCTCAGATTTGAACTAAAAATGACCTATAAACCAGTTTATGCATTTCTTCCAGAGTTATATGCAATAAAATCAGCGAAGTGATCAAAGTTTAAACAACACAAGTTCTACTGTATCTCGGGCTCATTTTTATCAATTTCCCGAACAATATTGTTGCTGGGAACATTCCCACGAGAATGAACAACTGTAATGGTAGACAAACTTCAGCCAGAACAAACAACTTTGTTTTAAATTTTGCCAGCTCGCCTAAGATATATTTAAAATAGGAACTTGAAGATTACACAGGTTTCACGGTTTGCAAATAAAAGAAACTCATTCCTTTAATTCTGTTCGCATGCGAGAGTTATTTTCGCAGCATTTTCAGGATTTAATACATAGATGTGAGAGAACTTTCAAGTAACGAAAATGGACATTCTAGTAAGGAATTTATATAAACGTAAGTACAATTGTACCACCAGTTCTCAAATTAAGGACTGAAAATATAATAATTAGGGTAAAACTAGAACTATAATAAGTTTCTACAATGCTATTATTATTTTAACATTTATAAATCTACATCTTTATTCACATTAAGTGATGCTATTTTAAAAGTTCTTGTTTACTGTTAAGCATCGTCAGGTCAAAATAAATAAATTAAATTAATGATTTTCCACCCATTTTAATCAGTTTGATTTAGTACTGTTTGTACTCACTCCTGTGTGATAAAACTAACGACAAAAACGCTGCCGAGAGTTTCTATTTTATTATAGCACTATAACCGTAACAAAACTCAATAATTGTAACATGGACGCCGAAGGTACAATGGAAGTCATAGAGGCGCTCGACTAGCGCTATACATATTAAATTTAATACATAATTCGGTAGAGAAGTGGAAGTTTGAATCGTTGCATAGTTGAGTGTAACAGCTCTGTAAAAGGCAAACTATTTAATTACCATTTAAACTTTACCGGCAATGGCGTACCACAGTCCGCAGCTCACTTGATTGTGTTCGTTATAATCACTTAGGAATACGTAAATACTATTTCCAGGTAGGTAACGTCACTCAGTTGCTATTCAATTTTGTATGCTGTATATTTCCTTAACTTTTAGTCAACAACAGTGCTATTGTTCGTGTGTATTAAAAATTCAGTTAAAAATGTTCTTGAATCAGAACGTATAAAAATAAAGTTTTCTATTATATATCAGCAGTGTAATGTTTTTCAAATTATTAAAATTATTTTGTTTTATTGATATATTATATGGCGTGTTTTTACGATAGAACGCTTACTTATTTACAAGGCTTACCAACTACATACATAATTAAACTTACAAGGTCTATTTCTAATAATAATTATTACTACTTATGTATCTTACTTAAAGGTATGCACAACTTTAACTAAATATATTAAATAAAGATTTAAAAAGAGATATTTTTACATAACAATTAAAACTACAGATAAAGGTAGATTAGACATTAAACAAACAATAAAACAACTAATTAAAATTTATGGATGGTAAAATTTCAAAAACTTTTTTCTTGAACATATTTGAGTTGACGAATAAATCTAATTGATCCAAT
The DNA here is from genome assembly GCA_963661955.1 of Leptosia nina. Taxonomy (NCBI): domain Eukaryota; kingdom Metazoa; phylum Arthropoda; class Insecta; order Lepidoptera; family Pieridae; genus Leptosia; species Leptosia nina. The sequence goes on from CAVLEF010000003.1 coordinate 4,725,042, forward strand.
TTAAAAACACAGTTGTACAATTTTCACATTGCCTGAATGGGTGAATTTGAACCATAGTTATTTTTACAATGTTTTATGTGCAGAGGACTAAAGGTAATAATTCTACAGTTACAAAGTTAGTTACTTACAAACAATCAGATGTTGGTCTAGTGATCGACCATTCTAATTTATCTGTTCCGAAATAAATAAAACAATAATTTCTAAATAAAACACTTTAACGGTTTGAAACTCGATATATATATTAGTTAAACTGGTCACGGGGAAACGTCGGGCCGTTGTTAAATTATTTTCAAATAAGTCTCACTAATATATAGTTTTAAACCGTTAAAGCGATTTCTTTAAATGTGTCCTACTCGCCTAAACTACAGACAGTATTGATAATTTCTATTTACTCTGCGTCAATTTATACGAAGTAATTTTTAACCACCTTTATAAAGATATTTTATAGATAGATTTTTTTAAAACTTAAGGGGCCCACCATTCATAACGCTATGTCGTAAATACACGCAAAATCATTATAGATATACAACAATTAAAGATACAAAATTTTCTTATTATCTATCCGCAAAAAATAGTGCAGCGAGTCCTCTGAAGCTGAAAACCGCATAAAACTTAGTGCCTTAAAGTCTCAATTGCTCTTAATGTTAATATAAAAGACGCTCAAACTCAATTACTTCAGACAATATGCAAGAGAGCCCTCAAAGCTTATTATAATCAACGTTTTAAACGAGCCATTATATATTTTCTCATTAGCCCTAATAACAATTCATAAATGCAAATCGCCAAATAACGAGGCAAGTTAACCGTCTCAAGTGCACGGTTTGCATATTCATGTGTATTCGCTTGCTTTATTAGGGGTTTATGTATATTTTACTACCGGACCATTTGTTAAAATAATTACTTAGTGCTTTAACTTTCATCTTTGCTCAGACGGCGAGTAGACGTTTCTTCATTATTCTGACGTACGATTGCTACATTCGCAACTGTTAAGCACATAATAAACACTCTAACGGTCTTATTAGTTATACTTGTTTGGAAACATAACTACGGCCCGATCTCCCCGAGACCACGGCTGCTGCAAAGCATACGTCAACAATGTCGTAGTTAAAAAGGAATTTTTAATAACAAATAAGTTTAAGTAATATATATCGCGGGGGAAAAAAAACCCCCGGTGGGCCCCGCCGGCGGGGGGCGGTTTTAAATCGTTAAAGTGTTATAACGATATTTTTAATGTACAGTTATTTTCAGAAATAATATTATTTCTGTTGTTGTTTTTCCTTAATATAAACACATTACAATTGATTGCAATGTAATAAAATCTCAGTTTCAGCTATCTATAATTATTCATAAGCGTTACGTTACTCTGTTACACTTGAATTTGGTACAAGTAATATGAAGCCGCTAGAGGCAGAGTAGCCTAACTGCCATATTTAACTTGAGTTATTTATATTTTGACGGTCTAAAAATGTTTATTTACAAGAGAACGGGAAATAGTTAACATAATTCTTCCACAAATAATAGTACAAATTCGTTTTCGCCTAAGTTATTTGAGCCTTTTTATTTTCTTCTTTATCTAATCCCTTTTTTTAGCAGCTACATATTACGTATAGCGAATACAAGTGTAACGTAACAGAGTAACGTAACGCTTCTAAGTATATGCTACAATAGCTGAAACTGAGATTACATTGAATTGTATAATGTAAGCAATGCTGAAGAAATAACAAACAGAATAGAATATTATTTTGTAACTGTAAATTTCACTCTTCTGGTACACTGTAGGGATCTTTACACAATTGCTCGCGAGCGTTCTATCTTGTATATCGGTGACTTTGTAGGCGACTTTTTATAACTCTTGTCCCTTTTCAAATTAAGCAATATGTAAAATAGAGACCAACATTTTATTAGCCATGTATAAACTTTGTTACTTAATAAAGGATTAAGAAATCTGAAAAAAAGATTTGCATACGTACAGTAAATACTGTCTGTAGTTTACGACAGTAGTACACATTTAAATACAACACTTCAACGGTTTAAAAGGCGATATATATTAGTTAAACTTATTTGGAAGTTATTTTAACTACGGCCGTTTCGGATGCTTTGCAGCAGCCGTGGTCACATGCACGCAGGGGAGACGTCGGGTCGTATTTAACTAGTATATCGCGTTTTAAACCGGTAAATGGTTTTATTTAAAAATACAGCCAATTAAAGCGGTAGATACTAAGATATTTTTGATATTATTTTATTTTTTAACGTTGATATACATAGTTCTCTTATTAAATGTATCCCCCTGAATAAGAGATTAGCAACACATGTGTGTTTTCAGAAGAAACGGAAGTCCATTAGCGGGGCGTTGGCTATACGATACTTTTTAGGTCACAGTTAGATTAATAGTGTACATAATACGTAACTCCCGCGCGTAATTGATATGAACATATGCAAACAAAAACCTTTTACATTTCCAAATAATATAACCTATTGGTTATAATTAAAACAAATTAAAACTTGCATTTGTACTTCGTATGTTTCCGTGATATAAAATAAATTAAATAATATTTTTGGGCTTTATTTTTCCTATAATCCTTATAGTGATTATCATATATTATATAAAGGCAAGCATAATCTATACTAATATATAAAGCTGAAGAGATCGTTTGTTTGTTTGAACACGTTAATCTCAGTAACTACGGGTTCGAATTGAAAACATTTTATCAAAATTAAAAGTCCGCGACTATATGTCTATCTTTTAAGAATAACTTTCAAGAACGACGGGATGGGGCGCGACCGACATCGTGGGTAACAGCTTAAGTTTATAAAGATGAAGGGGGTTTGCAAAAATTGCGATGTCCAAAATTCTATGCGGACGAAGTCGCCGGCACAGCTAGTAAACCTGTTTCACTAATCGATATTATTTACAGTACCGACGGTAACATTTTGTTAATCGTAAGAAACACGCTGAAACATTGAGTACGAAAGAATTCTACTGTAATGTGTTAACAAATCTCACTTTTTTATATAAAACCCTTTTAACGGTTTAAAACGCGAAAATATTAGTTTTGCGTTTAAACTTATTTTAACTTTGACTGTTTTTCGGACTGTTCGGCCAACGTCGGCCTCATGGCCCCAAAAACAATGGTATGATGTTTTTTTGTGTTTGTATTTTATATGGCACTTACAAAATTATTCTGGAAATTTATAAACTGTTAAGTCACAATAGTTCGGTGTTATCTCAATCCGGCTAAGTGTTATTTGGATTTTAGATCGTATCTTGCCTTAAGAGCGAAGACATTACTATTTATTGCAGTTTTCCATGAAAGCTAAGATTCCGTTTTCTTAAAAGCGACGCCTTTTAAATAAATTAAAAGCATTTTCGAATGCGATTAGTGAGTTTAAAGTTATTTGCAATATTTTATGGCTTTTGATACATGCCAAGGAGTGTTGTATCACTACAGTATGTAAGCAGAAGACGTCACGTGAAGAATAATTGTACCTTTTATAATAACTTTTTTATCTAAGTACAATAAAGAGATTAAAAATCATTTTTGAAAGCCCGAGAAATATGAATTTTAAATTTTAAAATATATGATTACACTTTAATAAGCCAGAAAAGCTGTTAAAATTCATGACAATAAGCTGCTTATCATTATTGAATCTCGATTTAAAATTTTACCATGCTTAAATACTGTCTGTAGTTTACGCGAATAGTACACATTTAATAAAATAATGTAATGATTTAAACGCTAAACATAATCGTTAAACAGGTTTATCTTAGCATATTATTGTTTTTCGGGCTGTTCGGCCGACGTGAACGAGAAGAGGTTCTGGACGTTTCGATATCACGAGCGGATGGCATCATCAGGAGATGTTAGCTTCTCAAGTACTCGAAGAACTAATTCTTCCAGCACCGAGAACCTCTTCTCGCTCACGTCGGCCGAACAACAAGAAAAACAATGGTATGCTGAACGATGGCCGTGAAAGCCTTGCACAATTTATTAGGTTTATACTAATTATATATTTCGCGTTTTAAACCGTAAAAGTCTTATTTAAATTACACACAAGCAGTAAATCGCATTTCCATATAATTGAGAGACAGCTCAATTAATATGACGTAATTTCATGAAACTTCAGCTAACACTGCCTCCATAATGCAGAGATCAACACCCTTTCAGCAGATTAGGGCCCGAAATTTCAAACTAAATAGTGATTTTAAACCATGGGCGCCTCCGGAATTTTCAAGCATACCTTTAACTATAACATAATTTAAATTGTTGCTAGATTTCTGAAGAAGCGTGTATGTATGTAACCCTGGTGATGTAGTCGGGGTTTCAAGTCCCAAACGGTTCATAAATTTTTCAAATTTTAAATTAATTATATAAGTTTCCATAAGCATAAATAAATTAATCATTTTTTCAAAGGATCGTCAATCACTGACTACCTACATGAATATAAATTTACAAGAATTACTACATACTTGTTTACTTGGTCACAAACTACTAGAATTGTTAACAATAAAGATCTTACCAGTTTTGTCAGTCTTAATAATTAAAGTATAAACAACTACAGTCCAATAAATAAAACGTAATTGATTATTTAAACTTTAGCCTAATTGATTTTAATAATAATAATTCCGATTTTTGTGGCTGTTTCATCGCTAACAGGGGTTTAAATTAAAACGAAAGTTGTTATTCTCCGTATAGAACTACTCTATGAAAAATAAAACATAATGAATTATTTATATTTTATTCTATGAGACATGCAAATGGCATATGTTTGTGTCTGTTTCCAAAGTTAGAATTAAAACGAAATTTAGTCTATTTATAAATATTATCTACGAAAAGAAATCTCCTCTCACAACACCTTTAGAATCGTGTCAGAATTCCACTGATTCGTATTAAATATCGTTTTATGAGACACCTGTCACGAACGCTGCACCTGGAAAGAAATAAATTGACACAGAACCAGATGTTTAGCGTTTAATATGCCACGTGAAATAGTATCGTTATTAAAAGACTAAAAGAGATACAACTTCTTATATTCATCGATTAACCGTACTTGGAAGGGAAACAAAATCGGTGATTTATTATCTTTTAAATCAGATCCCACATGTAATTATGTATATGCAAATTTAATACTTAAATTTAAATCTATACTTAATTATAAAGCGTTTGTTTAAAAAAAGTTTGTTTGTTTGAACGCCCAAATCTCAGAAATAAGTAAAACGAATTGAAAAATTGTTTTTTGTTGATGGGGCCATTTATCAAGTTAGGCTACAAAACATCAGGCTGCGACCAATAGGAACCTGTCAAACAAGTTTTATAATATAGCGTTATAATATTTTTTTTTATCTAGTCAATTAAACTATAACCACCACAGGATTGGTTTTATGAATACAATAATAGTATAGGTAGCCAGTAAAAGTTCTTAATACCGAACAAATATGGCGCTTGACTCGGGATCCGAATCCTGAATCTCACAAATTCCAAATTTTTATCCGTTTTAACAACGTTTTTTTATATTTATATACAACTATCAGTAACAGGACCGATTTATTTATGTACATCATACTTGTTTCTGCTATATATAAGTATTTATGTACTCATTTAACTACCAAACCAATATAAAACAAACTAAACGGTTGGGTTTAATCTAATTCAGTGGGTTTAATATTTACTTAATTCTAACATAAGTGGATTGAAACTTTCTCGAGCAAATATGTTTTTAAACCTAATTAAGGCATTCATTAGCAAGATTAATCCTGTTATTATACTCAGCGATGCACGTTCGCGGTGTTTGCTGTTCTGTCTAATGACGCGCTGAACATATAAACTAATGTTAATACGATTGGCTTCTAGGCAGCAAGCGGCTTTTCACAGTTAAGTACACAATAAGCATCTTCTGTAATTTACGCGAATGATGCACATTAAATGTATTTAATATGTATCATTGCATGCATTGGAAATGACGGAACAGATGGCGGTAGCATTGCAGAGATGACTTTGACATTAGGGACACTAAAGACATTAATTAAGAATTTCTAACCGTCAAAAATGTTAAAATTAAAAATAGACTATATTGCAAGAAATGACACTAATAATCATTTTTTGTCAGATTCATTCTTAAAAATGGAGCCACCACGTCAACTGATTAAATATACGTATCTATAAAAGAAGTATTGTATATAGTTGTAATTGTATTAAATTAGCCATACGTTTAAACACAACACGATAAATGAAAGTTTTAATTTCGAATAGGATCGTTTTGTATGAATAGCATTGTGCTTAAATGAGAAATGTATACCCTGAAGTAAATAAGAAGCAAATAAAAAGAGTAGATGTGAGCTTAGTGATTTTTCTTTAACGTACAGAAAGCCTATAACCACTGAGTATTCTAGTATATTCTAATTATACAAGAATTAATTTTAATGTTATTACATAATTAAAATACGTATATTCTATATATAAGACAAAATTGAGTTAAAATAAAAATAGTTTATTTGATAATGAATTTCAAAGTCTTCCATCGATAAACTTGGAAGTAAGCATTAGATAAGTTTAGTAGTTCGATACACCGCGTTCATTAATCTTCCGATTGAAGCCCTGAGTTAATATTTTATACTTTATCTTATAAACTCCCTGACACAGTATCTTTTTATAGGCCTAATGACTTATTCAACAGTTACAAAGAATTTGGCACATAATTCTAATCAACGATTAGGCATGGGCCCAATGTAGATAAATTAGTGTTTTATACCCTAAGAACTTAGGCTTTAAATATATACTATTCTGTTTCTAGTCAACTTGTTTTTAGATATCCCCTTTTAACTTTTTGATTACACTTTATTTGCTCTCTGCGTGATCGACTGACGTTGATAGATGCTGCGTGAAATACATTTATTCTAGATTTCCAACAAAACTTCGATTTATTTTAAACGGAATCTCTTAATATTATAATGAAGTATTAAATTGCCTTATTATATGTACTATTATAACCGATTTCTTATGAAGCTATTAATGTAAAAGGAGCGAATACAAAATATACGAAAAACAATAATATTCACAATAAACTAAAGTTATCACAACTAAAACTTATATCAATAAGAAAAAGTACAGGTCTATGAATCATGGGCAAATGATTTTAAAGCTTTTAGATTCAGGAAAGTACTAGTCTAAATAAATGATTGATTACTTTGAGAATTAACTTATTTCAGTAAAACAAATTACAACAATTTTCAAGAAAAACATTGATGGCGCAATAAAAATGTAAAACGATTGCTGGGTCCAATTTGAAAAGTCACCGAACGCAAAGCAATTATCGGAAAACTAATTGATGTGTTTAATTGAAAAATGCCGTCTTCAAGTTAAACACGCTATTTTTGTGTACCTATTTTTGCTTGTTTTGTATATATTTTTTATCTTTAATACTTATATTATATTTCATATTTGGTTATTATAATAATCAAATATGAAATATAAATTAACGTAGATACGGTGTAATTTAATTAATCAAGTTACTAAGTAAATCAGAACGAGTCCCATCCGAGTCGTAATTTTTTTTAATACATTCTGGAGATCAGACTTCTGTGCCCTTCCCGACCAAAACAATTCCTTGTTTCCTCGGATTCAAACCCAGCGGCTCTCGTGCTTGGTAGTATCGACCGTCCAAGTGTCATAGATGATGTAACTCATGTGAGTATGTCCCAACCGCTATTTGGCTAGAAAAGAGACCAAGCAAAGAGGTGATTGGTCGACATGACAGTCCGCCCTCATGAAAAACATAAATTTAAAATAAATAAGAAAAATAAGTGTCCTGATTTACAATCCTGGAAAATATTCGTCAGAAAACTCAATATCAAAAATATGACGGTTTTCGTCCACTGTACTTGCGAATTACGACCTCCCTATATTTATTTTCGGTTATAAAAAACGTTCGTGACATTTGCCGCGAGCTCATTTAGCCCTTATCACGTGTCTGATAACAGCAAAATTGTTAGCGGCAGTGAATTGATGATCCTATATTTTATGTGCAGGAGCCATCATGGAACACGTAAAAAAGCCTACATACATATTTCATCTATACTAATATATAAGGCTGAAGGGTTTGTTTGTTTAAACGCGCTAATCTTAGGAACTATATGAGTCTTTATCTTTTACTATAAATATAATAATCTTCTTCGAATAATTGTACATTTGAAAGCCAATATGTCGGCAATACAAGCGTAGTAGATTGCGCTTTGAAGAAATCCCTTCTTACACTAAATTTTTATTGCCAAATAAACTTGCCTAGCTTATTGTGCGTCAAATATCTAGGGACCCAATTACGCTTTGACACTTGTTGCTATAATGACAGTCGTCGAATTGCGAAATCCGTGAATTCCTTAGGGGAGCCCGAGAACTAAAATTCTTGTGACCACGTTTTTATACAAGAAATAGTTCTTACCTTTACGTCTTCTTTATTGAGAAGTAAGGTGAGTGATACCATCTCACAATAAAAAGGAAAATTAAGTTATCTAAAATTTTATATTGTGTTATTAATAAAAAAATGCTTTTGATATTTGTAAGTAAATGCCATAGACCATAGAACAATGTTTTATAATTTTTTTTTATTATGTTAAAGAAGGACAGTCAAGCATGAGGCTTACTTAGTAGTAGATGAAATATCCCAGCCACATATCATCTACACAAGATTCTCTAAGGAGCTATTTTGGCTGACACCATTTTCATATGTGTGTGTTTGTGACCCGGACGGAATTTCGATACTCCTACCATATTTCCAGATGTATAGCATCTTTCAGAAAAAATACATTGATTAAAACAAGTTGGACCCGATGGGAATCAAACCCACAACCCGTTGATTATTAGCTATACCTATATTGCTACCATTACAAAAAAGTAGATAATTTTTATTTTTGGTTCGTTCTTCTTTCTTATGTATTGTTGTAATTTCTACATACCTTCTAATCTGAATGCTACTCTAAGTAAGAGCATGACAAAAAGGGCCCTGCAGCTATATGATCACGTCATAGACTACAAGAAATACGTCCGTTTTTATTTAACGTCTTATTAGTGTGTGTAACTATTTTTATTTAATTTACTCTGTGTTATTGTGACACAGTTATTCTTGTGGGTAAAATGTAGTATGAGATAAAACTATTTCATCTTACATATACTTATTATACAGATTATATTTAAAATGAATCATGTTTTTTTATGTAGCCCAAAGCTATAGTATATTTAAAATACATACGCTTAACGCAGTACAGTTAACGTGAGTAGTACACATTTAAATAAAACAGTTTAACGGTTTAAAACGCCATATATATTAGTTACACTTATTTGAAAATTATTTTAATTTCCACCCGAATACCAACTCCGACGAAACAGGTGGCGCTACACTGCTGCGCTGGACACCCTTCATGTTTAGTCTCCCAGTAACCACGGCTGCTGCAAAACATCTGAAATGTCGTAGTTAAAATTATTTTCAAATATGTTAAATAAATTAATATATAAAGTAATATTGAACCGTTAAAGTGTTTTATTTAAATACATACAATTTAGTTAATGTTGAATAAAATATTTGAGGCATAGACAATCACGTAATGGTTTAATTCGCACGTCCATTATCCACTTATTAGATATTCATTGATGTCTCGTTAATGGTCGAATCGAATGAATAAATCTCACTGTGTGACATCGGTTGCCGATTCTCGGTCGAATTCGCTGCCTATTTCATGCTAAATATGCAAAGCCAAGAATGATTGCTGCAGAACAACCGCAATAAGTTTAATTCTATTTAAAGATGTACTTTATTGCTGAAAAATTTGCAGCAATCTTATTAATATGGAAAGCCAAAACTTATACGCAAAACATAATTATTAGCAAATTTAAAAGTGTAAAAATAACTTAATTTGACATAGGCCTCTTAAACCTTTGATATATTTACCTAGACACGGATTAAATTAAGTTAAACGCTTTTAACTTTAACACAAAATAATTGAGTTTAATCTGATAAAAGTATTTTATTTCAGTTTGTACTATTCGCGTAAATTACAGAAAACACGAATTAATTAGATAGTATATGCTAGAGCTTTGTGAATGAGCGAGAAATGCGTCTCTTGCTAATGTCATCGACTCGGTGCGAGGAAACGTCTAGAACAAATTCTAAATTTTATATTTAAGGATTTTGGTCTGGCTAAAGGCCAAAAATCTTTGATTAACCTTATTAAGGTTAGTGCGAAATAGTCTCACACAAAACACTTTTAAAATTTACTGTGTTATCGTTCGTTTTTGTTCCACACCATGCTCTTATTTTAAGTCGAGGAAAATTTTCGCCATTAAAATAACGTATGGCACTAACGATACTTTTTGTAGCAGAATAAAATCCTTCCCTCCGACATCTGTATTAAATTTGCATCATTAGTAGGCATGCACAGCGGCTCCACAGACACAAAAGTTTCAGTTGGCCGTTGTTACATTGTCCGTAAAAATCGAACATTGCCTTTAACGGCCTGGTTTGTAAAGAAAAATCCGCCAATTTCAGTTGTGTGATTCGTTGTACTGCAGAGATTTTCCCCAATGGAAACGCTACCCATTTCGAACCAACAATTGTTTTTCGGAAATAGCAACGAGCGTTTCGCAGAGAAATTCTAAACTGAATACATAATTTATGAATATAACTCAGGGCACATTCAAGTTTAAAATTTTATTTTAAACTAAGTCGAACGAGAAACTATTCCTTTGCACAGTTTGAAGTATTCTTACGGCTTCCACCTTTTTCTTAAATATACAATAGTATCCAATGCTTTCAAAGTTTTACATGAATTCACTTATAGTATATTGTTATATTATGCATAGTAAAATATTTATTAAATATTTAATTCTAAGACATTTAAGATAGTGAAATCCCGCTTCCATCTCTTGGAGAATGGTTCGAACATATTTTTGTGTTCGTTTCACTGACCTCTTTTTTAACAGGCAAGTAGTCGATCAGACTTCTGTGCCCTGCCCGACCGAATCAATTATTTCTCTGAGATTTGAACCCAGGACTCTTGCGCTAAACGCATGCTAGACAAATACGTTTAACTAATTGGCTACAGAGGCGATCCAAGTCATTCCAGTGCGTATATATTTTAACTTAGTGTTTTACGAAGATCAAAAAATGCCACGGTACTTTTCATATTCGTGGGTTGAAGTCCCGTCGATATTGCGTAGATTCATTCATATTTATAAAATAACCTTTTTACATATTAGTTTTCCGATGCATAGGTCTTTAAGGATAGCGGGTTTGAGAACCACGCTCAATATATATAACCAATATATAATAAAGAATATAACCACTAAGTTCGTTATTATAACCGGCTTAACGTTTCCATTTCGTTAATGACACCTACTTCCAAACTAAGTAAGTAAGGTGCTAAAAATTATGTTATAAAAGTTTCAGATTAACAATTAAGTTTTTCCCGACGGAATTCAAACCCAGGACCTCGTGACCTGCAATCAAATGTACTAACAACTGGACCATGAGGCTTAAAAATATCAGATGGTATTAATACACGCACTTTCGGTTGTCAACAATATATTTTTTAATAGACATAAATCAAAAGAGTTTTTATATGAATGAATCACAGACGGCGTTACTTACTACTTTTGTTACTCAATATAACAGATGGCACCGACAAAACATAATAATAAAAATAAATGCTTTAATAGTTGCAATACTGTAGATTGTAAAATAAAAGTGCATATAAAAACGTATGAACAAAATTATTACCATTATTTTTCAAATTACTTCCAAGTATTTAGCAATTTATTACGTAAATTCTTGACACGAAACACTAACAACAGAACGACGTTTAAAGAAACTTCCCCGACATTCGCGTAATCTTTCAAACAGCATACACTCGATTGTTACGAAAATTAAAGTCCAAACTTGTACGAGTTGCGAATAAAATCGTTTGAATATTCAAATCGTGCCTAATTTTAGCGAACGTAATTACGTTAACAGTTAATATGTGCAGTGTTAATTGCGTACGGCGTAAAGTTATAATTAAAACAAGCGAACAGGAGGAAATTAATTGAGGAGAAATTGTTCAAGCCTCTTGATCTAACTGAGGACAAGAACAAAATTATAAAATAACATGAGCGAGTCTGTTTATCCTCACACAATATTATGGTAATAGAAATTAATTTAAGATTACAACAGCTCCGCTAAAATAGCATTTATTTCTATGAAGATAGGGGGAAAATCGTGTGTACCTATAAAACTGATAACGTCATTCAAAGAGATATATTCCATTTTTATTTTGGGTCTGGTAATAAGTCGATTTTATTTAGAATTTGCTGTGCCCGTGACATCGTCATCATAATATTCGTTATTTTTACAAAAAAACTCTTTAGTTTTTTTATTATAGCTGTTACCCACGACGTGGTCCGGGTAACGTCGTTCTTTTAAGATAATCTTAAGGGATAGACTTATACTGGCCCCGACTTTTTTTATATCATTTAGAAGATAATCATTCTTTTGTACATATTTTTTGGTACGTTAAACTGTTTTTACAGCACACGGAACGAATATTTTTTCCCGGTTTCACCACAATTCCTTCTTCGGTCAAACCCCTCTTAGGTCAAATCCGATGTTATCCTAAAAAGCTAATTAATCTAATTGTATTGTGGAAAAATATTTTTGTGTTGATTAGCTATTGAAGATAGCTAATCAACACAAAAATATTTTTTCAATTCGAACCGATAGTTCCTACTACTACTACTGGTTACTACTACATCTATTGGTTCGTACAAATAAACAAACTCTTCAGCTTCATAACATTAATATAGATTTGCTTGACTGACTTTACTTAATATCGCGTTTGAAACAAGTTTGGCGAGCTTAATATTTTTAAGGTATTTTGGAAGTACTCAGTTATGAACTTTAACATGTCGCAAAGTCGACAGTCGCGGAGGAGACTTAACTTGATTTACGACTGTGAGCAAAGAGAATTTTTATGTGCTCTCGACAATATATACACAATTTCGTACGCATGAGTTATGAATGTCCAAAATAGGTCGAGTTTAGATGTTATATGTTTGAGGTATATAGTTGAACACCATGTCTGTCCTTTTCTGCTATAAAAAAGTTTATTATAATTAAATACATAACATCCATCAGTACATATATAAATCAATCATTTTAGTTATATGGATATGTACTATGCGTAACAACTTACGTAATTAAAAATTATTTATTTCGTGTTTTAACAAGTAAAAGAGGTATATTTAGCACGTGCTTTTGTTTGTCATTGGCGCGTGATGCATTTAATTTTTTAGTTAAAAATCTAAAATAATTATTAAAGACGAGAAGACCCTATACAGTTTTATTTTTATTTTAAATATTTATAAAATATAAATTTTAAATAAAAAATAATTAAGTCAATACTAATTAGAACTTCATCAATTATTATTTATATAAATAAAACACTTTAACGGTTCAAAACGCGATATATTAGTTAAACTTATTTGATGCTTTGCAGCTGTGGTCACGGCTGCTGCAAAGCATCCGAAACGTCGGGCCGAAGTTAAAAATCATTTTCAAATAAGTTTAACTAATATATCGCGTTTTAAACCGTTAAAGTGTTTTATTTAAATGTGGACTACTCGCGTACACTATAGACAGTATTCAATTATTATTTACCGAGTTAATACTCACCGCATCTAAAACGCTTAAATATATGCCATCCCAATAAACAACAATGTTCCCAAACGTTTGTACTGCCATGTCTTTAAGCTTCTGCACTAAAATTCCTCCAGTATCTCAATCGTAAATGTGAACATAAGGCACTGGGCACAGATATTTTTGCTACAAAATATTCCACCTACCAGTTGTATCATTCGAATACTTAGAAGATTGGAAGTATCGGGGAAAAATCACGTATTCGTACAAAATGCATGCAGCATCCGGGAATCTTACCGTGGTGATCTTGTTTCGCGAAATAATCTCATCTTTGATACGATTTGTAGGTTAGGAGTCACGATATTCGACGGATTATATTGCAGTTATAACTCCGCTACACTGCGACAAGTGTCTTATTTTCTCTTATATTGATTTTCATGTATTGTGAAATTATTTGTACTCATATAATATATATTTTACATACTTTCAGTTCTTTATAGACATTTGTATTAAGGGTAATAATATGTTTGTTCGCATTGAAATTGTTGAGAAATTAAATTATTAATTTTGTTACTTCCCATATATTAAACTTTCTGTACATTTATTTTTACTGTACAAGCACTGTGACTCAGGTTGAATAAGCGCAGGGCGGTCTGTGTTTGCATTCCCGCAAAATTTAATAGTTTTGATCTGCATGTGTTTTACTACTTGCTTTTTTATAAAGCGACAATAAGACACATGTATATACATGTATAGTCTTTCTTGGGCTTAGGGCATATACTCTATTCCCAGGGGTCCCTCAAAGCACCGTAGAGGGCTAGTGATGTATTTAGTGGTTCTGGTCGGCTATACGATTAACCACACTCCCCACTTCACACTTGCCCGACGTGGACGTGCATTAGGCATTCACACCATCAGTTAAAAAAAAAGGGAATCTACCAATCCGATTGTAATATCATCAGTGTAATATATACATGTAAAAAATATCTGTATGTTCGTTTATATAAAGTTAAGAATTAAGAAAGAAAAACAATTGAAGAAATATGTTCATCCGGTGTATTTTACGATAGCTACATTCCGAGAAATGTTATCGAAACGTATCGCTAAGCTGGGACGGTCCCCGAGCAAGGTCTGGAGTTAAACTTCTATTGACAAGCCATTGGTCTTACAAGTTCTAATCTCCAGCGTATCATTTAGCATCCTGAAACTTGGCTAGCTTGGCTGTTCGGCATTGGCAACTAATGTTACTTGAAATTGATCGCCTATTAATTATGTAAACGATAATTAATGCTCTAGCTCGCCTCACTTATTAATTAATATTAAATAATCCAAATATATAACACGTCATAATCAACATATTTTTTGCTTTTAATAATCTATACTAATATATCAAGCTGAAGAATTTATGTGTTTGTTTGTACGCGCTAATCTCAGGTACTACGGGTTCAAGAAAAGAGAACATTGTAAAAGTGAGGTATGAAAATTGTACAAAAGAAAAAAGGAAAAAAAAATGGGAAAACTACAAAGGGGGCGTGTGAAGTCACGATACAAATTTTTTACATATATAAAAATTTCAAATATCTAAAAAAATTTTTGATGCACTTGCAAGAACGACGGAATGGGACGCGACAGACGTCGTGGGTAACAGCCTAAGTTTATAAAGATGAAAGGGTTTGCAAAAATGTATTTGCAAACCCTTTCATCTTTACTCGGACGAAGTCGCTGGCACAGCTAGTATGATATATTTCTTCTTATAAATAATGTGTCAACCAACTCATTGCTTGTATAGGTACATATTAGGTATGGTGTTTATGGATGGACATAATAGTAGTTAAATAATTTAAAATAAGTAGTAACTAATGTATTTCGCGTTTCAAATAGGTGAGAGCATTTTATTTAAATGTCTTTTCCTATTTTAATATATTTATCTTTAATATGTCTCTTACGGTCGCAATAGAATCTTTCTATAAGGGTATGTGAATTAAGAATGAGTAAATAAATCGAAGCAATCGAAGCGAAAGGAATTATTATTATTATTATGATTTATGAACCTAGGTAGGACCAATCATAGTGAAAAATTCTTTGGCAACATCATCTATTTGAAATAAAACACTTTTAACGGTTTAATACGTGAAAAGTATTATTTTAACTTATTTACAAATTATTTTATCAGCCTGACGTTTCAGATTCCTTACAGCAGCTGTTAACGTCACTGTCAATACTGCTACGCTAGCGCCACCTGTTTTGTCCCAGTTTGGTATTTGGAAAAACTAGCTAGGTCATTTCTGTAAGGAGACCTGATAGTACTATCTACTTTGTTCTAAACGTCTTGTTGCTAGACAACAGGTGATTATGTAGAGTAACAATGATTAACAATATGTTTAACCAATGGTTTCCCAAACTCTATTGAGAAACTTGCATATAAACTTCGACCAATAGTAGGATAAACGGAACTTTGTCAAAGGGGATTGAGCTAATTTGATTTCAGTGTACAGTCGCCACGAGAACGTGTACTCGTTACGAAACAACAGATCAAACAGAGTGCTATGTAGATCGATCATTAAAATTACAAGCGGCGTTTGATGTACGCTTAGTAGTAACGATTAGCACTGGCGCATATATGATTGCGTGGACTCTGTTGGGGATGAATCAAAAACTCAATTTCTTTGTACAAAATAGTAAACTTTTTTAGTCCACAGTTTATGCGGGAGATTTTATTTAAATAAAGAACTTTTAACTTTTAATCGTGAATAATAGTTACTTGCAACTACGTTTATAACTTTCGCAGCTGTGGTCAGGTTTAGATAATATCTTATTGCACAGGATTTCTAGATGAACGTACTCTATTAATCTATAATAAAATCTGTCTTTCGAACGCGCAATTATTCAAATAGGACGAAGAAAGAATATCGAAGTTAATAACGAAAAGATCACATTTTTTGTGACTAAGCACAGAATAAAACGTGACTAACGAATATTGAATCAGAAAATGTACAATATAAAAGTGTAAGGCTTTCACGGCCATCGTCCAGCATTCATTCATAATTCTTAGAGCACGGATTAACTCGCAAGAACAAGAAGACGCAGATGACATTGTGGCTGCGGTGGTTGTTTGCAATAATAAATTATATGATGCCCAAATATAACATAGCTAGTATATATATATAAAATACTTTACACTGAAAAATATAGCGTGTTACACACTAAACCTACTGATAAAATGAATCGGTGTTGAGTTAGGTGTTATACTAAAAGTCCTTTGAGATTAGCCGCACCTATCTGTAAATTAGCAATTAATTAACCACTATTACGTCGACAGTTAGCAGCAGTATTAGCTAATTGCTAATTAAGGTCTTTAATTACCTCTTCATTGAGGTCTGAGGTCGTGCGTTGCACCGCACTATTAAACTGGCACGACACTGCCGTTTTGGCAAAGGTGGAAGTTAATTAAATACGAATTATATTTAAATAAAACACTCAAACGGTTTTAAACGCGATATATTAGTTAAACCTATTTGAAAATTATTTCAACGATTCGGATGCTGCATTAGTTTAACTAATATAGATCGCGTTTTCAACCGTTAAAGCGGTTTTATTTAAATGCAACTCGCGTAAATTACAGACAGTATGTATAATGTATATAATACAATTATTAAAGACTTTTATAAAGGCGTAGAAATTTAAGAATGTTTTATAGTAAAATCTATAAAACTAATACAACAATCTTAGACAAAACTTTCTTTTGCGCTTAAATTCGATTGATGTTTTTTGCGCAACACTAAAATTGCAAACAATTTTACTAACCATTATCATTCAAATATGATTAATCAAATAGTTACGTGCATAGTGCAAACATCGGTTCAGCGTCTTTTAATACGTAAAAAAATCGTATTTAAACCATAGATTTTACAAGAGTAGACATTAAATTCAAACAATGTAGCCAGTGAACTTTATTCCGTTTAATTTGTTTTTGTTAGTTACAAAGATATTTCTGCTAAGCTGACTTAATCATGAGATCTATGGCTTATAAAATAAAAAAGAATAAAAAAAAGATATTTCTGCTATTAAATTTCATAATAATAACGTCTAATGATTGCGTGTTCCAAAGACAGATCTTACATTTATTGATAGAGCATGTTCCTCCAGAAATACCTTGCAATATCTTTGTCTTTACTTCGAACCTTTTCAGGCCCGAGGGGATAAATGTTCAGGTAAAGACAAAATAAGAAATCGTAGAATGCGGTGGATTCTCCTTAAATCCTTTTTATATTTCAAGAAGTCTTTATCTCTATATTTAGTTTCTTACGGAATAGTAAAATTTTAGCACAAGCTTATCTCTATGATTATTATAAAACTGAAGAGTTTGTGTGTTTTTTTGGTCGGGCTAAGAATGACTGGTTCGAATTGAAAAATTATTTTTATGTTGGTTGGACCATCACGCTGCGACCGATAGGAGCGAAGAAACAGTGGGAAATGTGGAAAAACAGGGAAAATTATTTATCTTTAAAATTTAAATCGTGCATAACACCCATAATTTATAAAAAAAAAAAATATGCCCAAAAAAAAACTATCTCACGCGGATAAAGCCGCGGGCTCCACGTGTATAAAATATCGGTTACGAAATTATGGTTTACTCTTATCAACCGACTCAATCTATTCTGTGCCTATAAAATCAGCTTTCTTGAGCCCTGGGAACCAATTACCAATATTTAAGGGTCTGTCCGACCGCACCTCAGATATCCATTCATTTTGTGTTCATTTAATTTTCGGGTTCGATAGACCTTTAACATTTTTGGAGAAATGAAATATGTGGCGTAATAAGTGTTTTCGGTTCCTTCCACGGTGCAAAGGTTATGAAAGTGACAAGTCAAAAAAAATCGCTTTATACATTAAAAACTGCACTATAAACCAGATAAAAAAAACAATTTTAGGGGGTGTCCTTACATTGTTTGTTAGACAGTTTATCCGGGACACTGTCATACAATACCGGAAACATAGCAACTTACGCGCATAAAGTGGGCATCCAGTAACATTTAAATGAAGATTGAAACCCGAAGAAATTCAATCAGGCAAAGGCATGGAAATGATATACATTGAAATACCACGATACGAGATCGGATATAACTCGCATACGTAAATTCGTAAGTCGTAATAAAAAGTCAGCCGCTCGGAACATAAAACACGTTATAGGTTGTTGTGAGGTCGTTCAGATATCATTTTTGGGTCGAGCTCCAAGACTTATAATAACTCTTGTTGTTTTATAGTTTTCTGGTAGTACAATAACTTAATAGATTCTAACTTAAGCGTTTTCGTAAATCATATCTTCTACTATCTGTAGCCATGACTTCGTCTGCGTAGAATTAGCTTTTGCAAACCTCCTCTTAATCTTTATAATTTAAGCTGTTACCCACCACGGTCGGTCGTGTCCCGTCGTTCTTGCAAGTTAATCTTAAAAGATAGACATATACGGCTTTATTACAAAAAAAAACTTAAACCAGGTTGAAACCATAACTGCGGGGTGTTGGTTTAACTCTTAAACCTTCTGATTTCTTCCACATCACGGCGTTTCTTTGCGTCTATTGGTCGCAGCGTGATATTATATAAGCCTTCCTCGACAAAGCTCATACCAACAAAAAAAAATGAACCAGTACTTCTAGAGATTAGCGCGTTCAAACAAACAAACTAAGTCTTAAGCTTGATAGATACCATACACATTCGTATGAAATTTTAAGAGTACTAAGTCGTTTAAAAAGTTAATACGAAAGATGCTTGTAATTAAGGGAAAAATTAAAATCCAGTATTAAAAGATTATTCAGCCATCCTATGCAAAGTAATAAAACTACTCACGGCCGTGTTAATTTCATCTCTTACTCGGGGGAAATTAGAGAGCATTGCTTACGCTCGTTTAACTCAGTAACGCGGGTAATTATTTTATCTTTCTTAACCTATGCTATTAACAAAACGAAGGTCAAACTAAATACTGTTTAAATAACGAATTTGTTATAGTACATACCGCCTCTGTAGCTAAATGGTTATGTATATCGCTTAGCATTGCACGACAGGTCCTGGCTTCGAATCCGGGGAAAATAATACACTGTTTTGGTCAGGCAA
This sequence comes from Leptosia nina, assembly GCA_963661955.1. Classification (NCBI taxonomy): domain Eukaryota; kingdom Metazoa; phylum Arthropoda; class Insecta; order Lepidoptera; family Pieridae; genus Leptosia; species Leptosia nina. The sequence goes on from CAVLEF010000003.1 coordinate 4,744,809, forward strand.
GACACAGAACTCTTATCAACTACTTGACTGTGAATAAAACCGATTAGTGAAACAGACGCAGCGATGTGTTCGCTCCACGCTCCACGGAAGGAAACGGAATTTCCCTTTTATCACAAAATATTTATAATTCCGAACAATAATAAAAACTAAATCTCATTATCACCTCAATAATTTATACATCGTTTCTTACCTCTATAGAATAATTTACTTTCTCGAAGATTCGAATAAAGAAACAGATAGCGATAGATTTGACTTTGAAACTAGGAAGGCCTACTATATTTAGTTGACCTACTATATGACCGTTAACAGTTTGATCTAAGATCTGTCAACCCCACTTAACTATCATTGCTTCACCGTTTTCTTTTTTTTTAAACCTAATGTAATAATGCATTTTTCTTGCAATCAGATCAGAAAATGCAGGTTAATTACTGTCTAGTGTTTTAATTTGGAACGTAACAAGTGGATAATATTATCTGTCAATAAAGTTCCTATAATTAAGTCACGACCTTTATTTGTCGGTTGAATAATGTGTACATAGATTATATAAAAAGTAACGAACTTTTATTTATTTTAAGAGTGTAGAATATGAGGTAAAAATCTTTCCTTCAACAATATCTGAATCCAAAAAATAATAAATTATAAATATGAATCCGTTAAGAATATTAACATTTCTCAGCAGAGAATATATTCTATTCCATTTTAGAACACGTAATAATGCTTTCAAATACGTATTTCCGGAATCTTTGTGTAAACGCTGCGATGAAATTGTAGTCTCCATCCGAGCTTAGATAAAGACATATTACGAGGTTCTAATATACGCCACATTTAGATATAAGATTGACTTTGAAGCCTAATTCTAAATAAGCCAAGATGTTGTAAAAAACATTTCTTATTAGATATGAACATTTTATAATAAAAATCGACTAATACGGATCTAAAACTTATATATTTTTAATGTGTGTGTATCACACATGATATCATTTTATAAATTAGGAATCGATTTAGATTAAAAAAAATTATGCAAGTAACGAATATGAAAAGACCGCCATAGTATATTAGTTTTATGTGTACAAAAAAAATAACACGGTGACATGGTAGCTCAATTGAATAGAGCAGAAACCCGAAACGTACAGAACGGAAGAAGTTAAATGTTGGTTTTATATTGATTTTAGTTAATTTTTTATATTTGTTACTATATTTTCTTTGAGTTTTGCTTGGAAGATGCTAGTTTGCCATACTTTAGCTATATATAGTTTGTCTTAAGTTTCTATTTGTTTTGATTGTCCTTTGTGTTCTATTTTTTTACAATAAGGAATATGCATATCATATTATACTATAATGAAGCTTAAATGTAATAATTCAATAATACCATAAAACTCTCTGTAAATTTAAAGAGCTCAGTTTGGAATCGGTGGCCATTCATCACTTCAAATTGCGAAATCCTTAAAATATGTTTCCTAAGGAATGGCGTCGGCAAAATCGGTGGGCATTACAAATGGGAGAAAATCCTTTAAGTTAACCAAGTGTGAATTTGACTAAGTGACCGGGGTTCGTTTTGAAGGGCCATTTCATTGTAAATGGAGTGCACCATCAATCCGCAAGGCACGGTCGCCCTGCGCTCGACATGTTAAACGTTTTATTACGGTCAAAACATATTTGGGGTCAGAACGGGTTCCAAGTGTATCATTTCTTTCAGTTTCACTCTATTATTATTACATTAGCTAATGCTTATCATTAATTAAAGCTGCTATTGTATTATTAAAATGATTATCACTAACTATATGAATAATATGTAACTACATCAATTAAAAATTGATTTCAGATACCGCCACCGGGCTTATAATGAACGATAATCAAATAAGAAACGACTATTTACGTCAAGTCAATTGTAAGTATTATCTTAGCATTAAAGTATCTTCTAAAAATATTTTATAGTAACTGTGTTGCGACTGCGTAGAATATTTTTATATTTTTAAATTTAAGCTGTTACGCACGAACTTTATGCCGTCGTTCTTGTTAGTTAACCTTAAAAAATAGACATATAGTTTTATATCTTTTAAAGAGGAATCATTCTTCCATACATATTATGTTTGGGTATCTTGAACGGTTTTCGCAGCTAACGCTTCAGTCACAAAGTTAACTAATTTAAAATTACTTATCTTTGTGTAAACTCACAAAGATAAATAATTTTCCCCGTTTTTTCCACATTTCCCGCTGTTTCTTTTCTCCTATCACAGCGCGATGTTTTATAACCTTCTCCGATAAGACTCTAACCATCATCGTTTTAACCATATATTTTTCCAATTCGAACCAGTAATTTCTGAGATTAGCGCGTTCAAACAAACTCTTCAGCTTTATATATTAGTATAGATAGCATAGCATACATAATTAAAAAAAATATAGTTGGAACGTTAAATCAATTCTAGTTTCGACTTCTATCAACAAGATTAATTTGTTTGAGACAATTATTTGTTAAGGAATCTAAATGAATCTCCTAGAATAAGCCCCAAGCTTAGGGATAATACCGACAATTGGACTACAATTTAATGATGTAGACAAGCCTGAAATGGAAAGCTCAGCTTGCAATTATTGAAGTGCAAACTAGATAGGTCGTCTGGAGACGCCATTAGACACTTTAGTAGTTCAATGGCTGGGAAATAGTCATAACTTTTTTATCGTTTACTTCTCCGCGTCGTAAACGAGTATGAATTTTATTTTGTGTATTGTTGTCTTGTAAGTAGTTTTTTTTTTATTTCTGTCATTATAAAACAATATAATGATTTAAAACGCGATATATATTATTAAAACTTATTTTAACTACGGTCCGCTGTTTCGGATGCTTTGTAGCAGCTGTGACCGCGGGCTATATGTTCCAAATAAGTTAAACTATTATATATCGCGTTTTAAACTGTTAAAGTGATTTATTTTAAACTCGTAAGTAGATCATTAGTATTAGACAGTTTTTAAGGACTACTACCAAACTGCCTTGTTCCCATTCGAGCGCACATATCGAAAGTATCTTCTGTAGGTATTAAGGTGGGAGATGTTCTTGTTTTTATTCGACCTTTGAAACCTTTAAAAGGTCGCACAAACAACAAGAGAACGGAGCTTTACGTAAATAACGTAACCAAACACTTAGGTTAATTTAACTCAACAATTAAAGGTTCTTTTTTATTTTTAATTTTTATTCGAATCGGCAAATTAATAATTAAGAAGTCTAATAAATATTGTAACGCTAAATTCGCCATAGTTCAGCACATAACATATCAATCTCTGATGTAACGTGCACGTTATGGCGTTTTAAACCGTCAAAAACTTCTTAAGAAGCGTCACATTCTTGCAGAACAGCCCGAAAGACAATGATATAATTAGAAGCCTTCTAACCATTAACGCCCACGAAATTTTAACTGATTTAATCTTAATGATTATTAATACTAAAGAGAGATCAACTGCTATGCCCTATCGTTTGAAACCGACAAGGTACTTGTCGGTAACAAGCTTGTAATTACTATGTCTTGGAGTTTTAACCAAGATTTGTAACAACCGTGACCAAGCAATATGCTGCACGAAACATCTGATTTAACTTCGGGCCGATGTTAAATAATATTTTCGAAATAGAGATTAACTACTGTATCGCGTGTTAAACCGTTAAAGTGGTCGATGACAATTTGTAATACTCGCGTAAACGTATGGACTTTAATCAACTTGTTACCTTCTAAGTGACTTCTTTATAAGAGTATTCATAGTAATTACAGTTAAAATTTAATTAAAAAATAAATAACGGGTTAGATTAGTTTTTTATTTAGACGAGAAGTATATAAATAATAATCTAATTTATTAGCTGGTTTTAGATATACTGGTTGGTTCTATTTTACAATAGTTTGTATCAATTATTTATATACATTTCAATTGTTATTTTTATACATATATATACATATACATACATAGCTTTTTACACAGTTTTATGATTTGGCATTGGAAATATACTTCTTTAGGCATTTTGGGGCAAAATAAAAACTTTGCGGTCTTTCCATTATAAAGTAATATTATAACTAAATAAAAATATACATACATTTAAAAAAATGGCACGAGAGGGACTCGAACCGGCATCCACAGCGAAAGAGCTAACAAGATCAGAATAACACTAATATTTTTATAATTTGTATCCTTAGATGTTTCCTTAATTGGCAGCTAGTGAAACATTTTTATTGTCAACAAGAAAGTCTATTAATTGGCGGAATTTCTCCAATTCCCGCTTCGATGTCTTACATAAAGGCACACAGTGAATGAAGTAATTGGATTCAGCCGGTTATAGAGCTGGACTACCTGTATTGACAACGTGAAAATCCGACGTTTTCTCTTTTAATCTATACTAGTATATAAAGCTGAAGAGTTTGTTTGTTTGTTTGCTTGAACGCGCTAATCTCAGGAACTACTGGTTTGAATTGAAAAATTATTTTTGTGTTAGCTAGAACATTTATCGAGAAAGCCTATTATTGCGCTGTGACTAATAGGAGCGAAGATACGGCGGGAAATGTGAACAAAACAGGGGAAAATTTTCATCTCTGGGTTTTTCCGATGCGTACGCTGCGAAAATGGTTCAAGACACCCAAAACATAAATATAAAAAAAAAGATTCCTCTTTAAATTATCTAAAAAAAGACGCTATATCTTCTAAGAATAACTTGTAAGAACGACGGGAAGGGATGCGGCCGACGTGGGTAATAGCTTAAGTTTATAAAGATGACGGGGTTTACAAAAACGGATTTGGACGCCCAAAATAACGATTCTCGCGGACGAAGTCACTGGGACAGCTAGTCCTAGATATATAGGATTAAAAGGATCGAACATTACTCGATATCAATCTTTTTCTATAAAAGGAATCGTCTTCCGCGATCACAAAAGCAACTCTACTACAAATAAACGAGCTACCTACGGATAGAGAAACAATATTGTCCCGCTGAAGAGGAAAACTAAATAAAATTATTATAAGTGTCGCGCTAATGGAAAAAGTGCCCAATTTGTCAAGAGGATTTTATCTTGAAAGCCTCAAAGGCAATTCGGAGAAAAAAGAACGCTCAATAGAATACGATTTCAAAACAACAGTTCCAATTACGCGTAGAAAACGTCAAAGTTTGACCAACGAACAATTATTATTATACTGTCTGTAGTTTATGCGAGTAGTACACATTCAAATAAAACACTAACGACTCAAAACGCGATATATATTAGTTAAACTTGTTTGTTTATTTTAACTACGTCCCGACGTTTCGGATGTTTTGCAGATATTTTGTTTTGAAGAATTAATTCTTCGAGCAATCGAGGAGTCAACACCTCCTGATGATGCCGTCCACACGTGATGGCGAAACGTCGAGAACCTCTTCTCGCTCACATCGGCCGAACAGCCCGAAAGACAATGATATGCTGAACGATGGCCGTGAAAGCCTTACACAATTTGTTAATATATTATTTCTCTGCCTCGACGTACTAGCTGGTTATAATGCAGTAGAATACAAAAGAATGCAATAGAACACAAAGAGTTTAAATATAATCAGAAAACATTCTTTAATAGGAAATATCTTTTACAGACCTGTCTCAACCAATTGCTTGTTATTGCTTCGCAAATTGATTCTTTGCATTACACGGGCTATAATTAAATAGGACATCGGAATTTACAATAATGTCAAGACACATTTATTTATATAGAACTGACAATTAAACTAAATCCCTACAATTTCTTTTGAGAGACTAACAAGCTAAAGGTTCACTTATTGGAAATTGAAATTCCCCAGCCTGTGCGTGACAGGATGTGTTGTCGACCTTTTTGGCTTAATCTAAGACCCCGAAAATCCAAAGACTGCAATCGAATCGGGTTTTCGCATATTATTTCAAGACCCGTTAATTATTATTAGTCATACAGTATTTGGCAAAACACGAAATTGGCATTTTTACATATAACAAAAAAAAATACTTTTTTTTTTAAATAAAACACTTTAACGGTTTAAAACGCGGTATATTAGTTAAACTTATTTGGAAATGATTTTTAAATTCCCGTGGCCCGGGGAGACGGTTCGGCATGCATTCGAAAGCAGGGCCGAATTTAATCTTCCCAATGTACCAATGATCGCGTTTTATTCCGCTAAATGTGTTCTACTTAAATGTGTAAACTATAGATAGTATTTAACTACTTTTTTGTCAAATATATCGGTTTAAATAGAATTACATAAACTTCCGTTTTGTTTTTTCTAAAGTCTGCGAGTGAAACCAGAGGCAAATGCTACAAATAAAGGGTATTTTACAAAGCATCCCTGTTTGCACCGCATCATCGTCTGTGGTACAACTTGTGACCCGCATCACTTTGACATAGATAACAAACAAGATAAAAATTCATAAAATGTTTAATTGGGGAACTCAGGACGCTCGCAGGGTTTTTTGTGAAGCGATTAAAAGAGCCATTTCAAATGAACTACACATATAACTGAAAATGTATATTCGTTAAAGAGTACGTATACAAAGAAATATCAATTTTATTATGGATTTTATATAAAACCACCAACCAAGCTACATGGCTCATTTATAATCGCTGCTTTGCATTGCATTAATCGCGTGAGGTCTACGATTCGAATCCCGAGAATAAAATAATTTGTTCCAGTCACTTAACTCTAATCACTTCGTTGCTCACTAGAATTGACGAGTACAAAATGTGTCTTTTTGATTGTCTTTTTTAAAGAAATTACTGAATATTTATGAAATAGATCGACAGCACATCTTAATTCAATATAATAGGTCTTTTAATTTTTTTTATGATAGAGGGAGGACAGACCAGCATGCTCACTTGATGAGAAAGAAATACCCCAGCCCTTTAACAAGATAGTGCATAATTTAAAAAAACGAAAATAAATTGAAAAAATTTTCGACTCGGGCAGGACTTGAACCGGCATCGTCAGCGTTCCGTGCTGTTGCCGTACCAATTGAGCTACAGAGTCAAGCAACTAACCAATTTTTTAAATTATATCTTCTTCTGCCTTCATGTGCAATAACATGTAAAAACTAATAGAGTTTTCAAAGATAGTGCATGTTCATAGTCGACCTATTTTGGCCAGCGAACCCGTCAAATTATTTATATCGTAGTAGGACTACAATTTCCGATAAGGGTATATAGAAAAATAGGGATTTTCCAAAACAACAAATCTTGTTAAACAATCTGAATAAACGAAAGTAGAAACTGCACGGGTTTCTACTCGCTTGTATTATACTTATATTTTGATATCGCACCGTCACAAAAGGTCTTCCGACGGCGAAATGGGCCTTTAATGTTACTAATTAACCATTTTAACGAATTCAAGGATGAAGATTTACCGCGGCCATCTAATTCGGTCGTGCCAATACAATTTGTCACTGCTCTACTTACGGGACCGAGAATTTCATTTACATTTCATTTAACAGATTACCCTAATGCTTTGTACGTATATCTTGTGTTTGTTAAGATAAGAAAACGTTTTTTAGTGTTTATTAAATATAGTAGGTACATTAGATCTTGTTTAATATTTGTTTATCTTGGTTATAATCAATCGATTTCAATTCAATGTGTAATTATGTTTTACGTAGTTTACTTATATGTGAAACATAGATTTTTTTATTATGCTTTTTTTTTTGTTGCTGTTAAGTGTGTGGTATGTAGTGAGATATTGCGTCCATAACTGTTATAGTTTATTTGAAGTAGTGAATGGAAGTAAAACGTATAAAGGCCATTGTGAATTGGTGAGATCTTTGGATTTGTTAGAGCAATAAAAGCGAAGAAGCAAGTAAAAAGTATTCTCTGACTCAGAAGGAGGATTAATCTGTCGGCGCTCGTTCTGATAGACGATTCAGAACGAGATAACCGGGGAAAATTTCACAGTTTTCTTTATATCCAAAGATAGCGTCGCAGTTTCAATGTTCGTTTAAATGTAGTTGAATCAGTACTTTGTTCAATCGCAAAATTGTCCTCTATTTCTACTCTGAATGATTCTAAATACAGAAAAACGGATTTTCTATAGATTTATAAATACGGCAATGTATGGCTAATAATCAACGGGTCTTGATGAATAATAGTTAATCAATTTATATATATTTTTACCACATCGGACTTCGTCTGGTAATCTGAATATTAAGTGGATAGCAGGAATATAGTAATTCCGTCCGGTTCACGAACCACCGTCCACAGATGATAAGATTAATCGCGTTTCGGTTTCAGTCTGTGGATTTCCCAATCTCCATAGCCAAAATAGGTCGACAGTGCATTGTGATGGATTTTTAACGTGACTGGAAAATTTTATAGAAACGAATTACAATTGTAATTTTCCTATTTACGTATCATTGTAATATGTTTCTTGTTTAACCTAATCAAGAGAACAAGACTGAATTCTGTGAATGACACACTATGGCTTTATTGAGATTTTCATCAATTACTTTGTATGGTGTGTCACAGGAGAATTGCAAGTGAAGAGTATAATAACTGCACAACAAACATAAAATGCACAATTGGCGAATGTCGCACACTCAACGAGTTCGTACGAAATTACTTGTGCAGCACAAACCGTGCATTCAAAGATACGTTTCGGAAACGCCTGCATCGCCTTGATATGATGCCACCCGATTGGCTCACTCGCTTGTTAAATCCAAGACGATATCTTAACAAGAATTATAACATCTGGGAGTGAAGTTGAGAAGATTCACTGTATGTATAAGTAGTCTAGGCTGATTTAAAAAAATTAAGATCTATTGTATAATACATCTAATACTCATATACACTCAAAATGTCAATAATAACAATACGAATTCGTCAGATCACAAAATTCGCGTGTTTACGCGTAGTACATAAAACCCCTAAAACGGTTTAAAACGCAAAATAAAATATTTATCGCGAAAAAATAATAAAACAAAAACAATGACCAACAGTTAAAGTATTTTATTTAATTAATTATAGTTTATTTAAGTGTAGCTGTTTTTAACTCCTTCATTTTCAGACAAGCATAGCTAGGGTTCGCTTGACGGAAGGTGAAAAACTCCAGCCATATAACATCCAAATGTTGTCGATCTATTTTGAATTTGGATATACGGAATACCGGAAGATTTAAATATTTTTTATGTCTTTCCATTTTGGACGGTGGTGTGTTACCCAAAAGGAATTTTGGCATTCCTATCACTGCATTTAATATTCAGATTGAAAAAAATGAACATGTTTCAATTTAATTATTTAGAAAGATGATAGTCTCTGTTAGTATAATCAATAGCTTAGACAGATAATAGACTAACAGGCACGTCAAGACATAGTAGACTTTTGTAAATGGAAGGCAGAACTTCTTGGCATACCCACTTGTAACACCTGACTGCAGGTAGTCAGGCAAAAGTGGATCCAAACAGACGGCATCTCTATCCCGGGCGCACGTTTCTGTCATGATCATGTCTAACGCTCAATCCATGTCTGCTCGGCGCGAGATAAGTGCACCTTTCTGCTATTATCCAAAGCGAATCAATCACCTTTATCGTACCACGTCCTGCTTCACAAACTCTCATTTACATAATAGTCTAGTATAGTGTTATCCGTTGACTTTGTGATGGCTACTGAATTTATACATCTAAATTTTAGAACTATGATGCAGAAAAATATTGGCAAGCAATAAGGCACAGCACAGACTTCGAATTTGTATTATTATTTTATTATAAGTTAGATTTAAGTTTGTGCCCTTTGTCAAACTTAAAATATTTAGCTACTTTTAAATAAAACACTTTAACGGTTTATAACGATAGCTTTGTCTCCCCGTGACCACGGCTGCTGCAAAGCATCCCAAACGTCGGGCGGTTCAATTGTTTTATTCAAATATGCATTAGTCGCGTAAGCTACAGACAGTGTCTTATTTAACTACTTCTTTAGTTTCGCTTGGTTTAAGAACTCTCCACATCCTCTAATAATGCCAACCACTCGTGTCGGCGAAACATAAAGAAACATTTCTCAGCTAGAAAACCTTAGTAGCTTTGGAAAATGACCGCGAAAACCGTTTTGTAAAAACATTATGCTCCTTAACACATACATAATACATTCGATAATTAATAACGGCATATACGATATTGTTTGACACAGTAACGTAACTATACAATATAAATAAAAGATTCTAATTCTAATTCTTGATAAAAAAATTTTCTTTAGTTCCCGAAAAAATACACTTTAATACGAGCAAGTTGTTTAGTCGTCTTGTAGCATTTATATTTAAATGAACTGTATTGTGAGTTCGGAATACAAATTCGTGATTTTGAAGGCAACACCGGGTTCCAAATTTTATATACAGCGCGCCAATTACGGGAGGGAATTTCGTTTTGCAAGGAGTGAGGCTTCTAAGTCGGCTTGAAATTGTGAATTTGATTCTCAATTTAGTAATGCGGTGGAGTCAGTCTGCTCTCATTTGGGTAGAGCTTGCGCTTGTATGCGATTTCGTTACATATATACCGCCAGCAACTGTACTTAGCTTTACCGTATAACCTTCTCGCATTGTGTAACTGGGTGACTTTACGTTCGTTTTACCCTTTTCTTTAGTTCGCAAATATGATAACATACATGTATGTAAAGTACACGTTAATACACTAAAAAAATTGTATCTATAGCAATTAAGATTTTTAACTTATAGTTATGTATAAGAAATAAAAGTTTCTCGAGTTATCCTACTTTCCAGATTGATCGAAAATAATTTCTTAAATTGCTGTGTAATTTTTTAAAATATATTCAAAACGTGAAAGCTGAAATAAAATACTACGAAGCGTTATTTAAAAGAAACGAAGAAGGAAGGACAAGAAGAACAATTAAAAATCCTCCCTTTCTTTCTTTTGTGTAAAAACGTCGGAACAATGTTCACACAATCACAGGTTATTTCCAGGGAAATAATTTAAATTTTTCAAATATTGGATTCTATTGGCGTCGATGTCTCATTACCATAATGGCTTTGATCGTTCCTTCGAAATAAAACGATTTTCGATAACATCTTAAAATTACTATAGGCTTTTTATTGAACTGTTGGAAGCAAAAATATTATTTGATTTGAAAACAGCCTTTTTATGATTGTCGAATATTCATTGAAATTGTATTAAGAGAAGTTTTTATGAAAAATATTTAACTAAACTTAGTACAGTGTTCCATGTTATAATTTATTAAACGTTAGCTTACACTGATTCGATCAGTATGTATGAACCAAAATTAATTAAGAAACATAAAATTAGCTACATAACTACCGTATATGTTGATCAATGCTTTCCACATTACAAAGCTTAGACACTTTCTGTGCTCTGCTGGTATAACCTTTAGACATTTCCAATGGCATATCTGTGATGGCTATAGAGTAGTGGAAAACTGTACCCAAATATTCTTTTATAAGCATTCGTGTAAAATGTTCATTATCCTTGTATTTAAATTGAGGAAAATACAAAGATATACATTTGCAAAATTATTATTAATAGCAGTTATTTTGACACAGGAAATTGGAAGCGATCTACGGTCCGTAGCTAATGCCAATTTCGTCTCTACCCAAATCAATACGACCGTAAATTATGTCTAAATAAGGAAAACACGATTTATTAGTACCATACAACCAAAATCCCTTTAAATAATTCCTCAGAAAATAATTTATATATTTATTAAACTTCTCTTGAAATAAGATCAGTTCTAACTAGTTCAAGATGTTTTCCTTCAACTAGAATCATGTTTTAGTTGTTCACAAGGGCAAATAAATTTAGATGTACCAGAAAGGATCTAAGTTGATACATGTTCGTAGGTCAAGTGAAGTGTAGACAACTTAATAAACTGGCTTATAACTGTCAACTTTTTAATAAGTTCAACAAATTCTGACAAAAACCCTAATTTACTTTGACAGAAAATAATATCTTAGCTCCCAGAAAATAATGGCTTGAATGAATATTAATATTGGTTCCATAGCAGCCCAACTTTGCATTGCAAAGAGATTTTCTGGCTTCGAAATTGAACTTCTGATGAATTAAACTGGCCTATTGGGCGATTTACTGTCGAATAAGATTCGTGTAACTATTATTATTTATAACAAAACTATTATATGTTTTTAGCTGAATTTTCATTTATTTTTGGAGGAGTACAGACATGGCAGTCATATAGCACACCCATCGTACTTAGTAATTTTCAATGTATTGTTAATAATTAATGAACCAATAAATGACCTAACTATGGAATAAATTACAAAACTATTACTACAATTTAAATACTAAAAGTATTTCGTAGCGCAGTCTCCGTAAAGGCTAACAGGGTTATGTGGGGGGATATAATTTCAAGACTTTTATTAATCAGCAAGTAAATTAACAAACAATTAAACTCTTCAGCTTTATAAATTAGTATAGATTACACTTTTATAAATCCTGAAAGTTGTAGTACTCATACTCACAAGTCATATCGTTTTCACGTATAATAATAACAATACACAAACCAGCCACCTCATAATGAGTAATGGACCGAAATAAATCCTAATGCAGACCATTACAGGCAATGATTGCTCCCAAGATAATACGAATTTATGGTCAATAAAATTATATCACGGAATTATGAGCAATTAGTTGTGTTGAGACTGTTATCTTTGTTTTGCCTTGCAATTTTAGAATTCGGAACAGACAAATCTATACCTATGTGATACATTACTGGGGAATTTCTTGTCTGAACCCCGTCTGGGCTTAAAATCTTAATTTCAATAGCAATTTGATCGCTCCGCAATCTAAATACCTCGCATACGAAATGTTGGTCAATATCTCAGTCTAATAGCTACATTCTATCAATTTAATCAGTGTTCATAATTATTAACTACTCGGTTGGCACAAAGATTAGAGTTATATTGAGCGGTGCTTTTTACGTCCGTTACGTTATTTTCAGGCTTACGAATAATGATGTGTTTATTGAATACTGTCTGTAGTTTACATGAGTAGTGCACAGTTAAATAAAACACTGTAACGGTTTGAAACGCGATATATATTAGTTATTATTTGAAAATTATTTTTTTATTCCAATAAACCAATAAACCAAACGCTAAGACATCGTTAGTCAATTCTGCAAGGACCCGGAGAGTTTTGCCAAATACCAACTTCGACGGAACGAATGGCGATAGAGTAGCAGTTTTTTACTTTGACGTCAGAGACACCCTCCATCTTTAGTGTCCCCGTGACCACGGCTGCTGCTTAGCATCCGAAACGTCAGGCCGTAGTTAAAATATTTTTTAAATAATTTTAACTAATATATATCGAGTTTTAAACCGTTAAAGTGTTTTATTTACATTTGGACTACTCGAAAGTGACGTAAAAAGCATAAGCGATAAAATAATATTATTTTCGTTTAGGCGAATTCGTAAAAGGGTGAAAATAAAAGGCGTTAATTTTGCAAAAGAAATAAAGCCTATTATAAACACACCTCACAGTTCACTCAAGTCGGGGGTGTTTCATAATAGGCGCTTCGGGACACAAACTTTTATTATCTACCCGCTTTGCACAACGCGTTCAAACTTTTATTTTACTCTTAAGCAGTTTTGGGCTTTGGCAGATCCTGTCGTTAACGCAAACCACAGAACAATTATTATGCTCCAAGCTTTTATTCACTTTGCAATTAAGGAGAACAAAGTTGTTTATTAATGTTTAAACCGTCTTCGCCTACGTCTGGACCATTAGCGCTACCAGGTAAGATTTATCTAATACTATGGTTAAGAAAAAGAAATATCAAGTAAAATAACGTTGGTTTTTTGGTCGACACTGCAAGCAAAAGTGGGATATTTTTTAAATTTCTTCTCAATCAATAGATTATAAATAAGATAAAAAATAAGTTAAACTAATATATCGCGTTTTAAACCGTTAAAGTGTCTTATTTAAATTGTACTACTTGTGTACAGACTACTACAGACGATATTTAGATATATAATAGAATATTGTTCTACATTTTATAAATTTCTACAATGCACTAGTATAACGCTGATTACAAACAACTCATGCTAGTTGGCTCATCCTGGATTTAGTGCAAATAAAAGGTTCCATTAATGGGTCTAACCAGTGGGACCATAGGTAAACTTCACTAAATGTTCATCAGTTTGAGGTTTCCTGTGTACCTGGGGACAAAGTGTGGCGGGAAATTGCCTACCCATGCCATCAATTCTATATGACCTCTTTGGTCTAATACTTATTAACCCGCTCTTACTTGTATATAAACAGATGGTATTTAATTGATATTTAAGTGAAGAATGAATGAGAATCGAAGAGAAAGATCAATACATAAATGAACCGTAAAGAAATGACAAATTTTACCTATAAAAGTACGAATATTGAATAAATGTTATACGTGAAATGTATTTTTAAGCCTTGGACATTATGTTCGGACGCAACGAATATACAAACAAAGACACTTTTTCATTCAAATATTCGTTTTGGTGTGGATTTCTCAGTTAAGTGGGATATAAAGTGTATTTTTGATTAAGTATTCAAATAAACATTAATGCTTACTTCTAATCTTTCATATGTTATACCATATTTAAATAAAACACTTTAACGGTTTAAAACGCGATATATATTGGTTTACCTTATTTCTCTGCGGCGTTTTGCTCTCCCCGTGACCACGACTGCTGCACAGCAAGCGTTTTAAACCGTTGAAGTGTTTTATTTACACGTTTAATACTCGCGTAAACTACAGACAGTGTTATACAATAATCTACTATATGAATATAATTTTGACAAGAGTGTCCGAATGTTATAGTGTAAGAAGTTTGGGATAGGTAAGAAGAATTTTATTAGATGTTATAAAGATATTTCAGGTGTCGATCAAGACTACAAAGTTTCTTTGTATGTCACTCTATACTCCTCTGTTTTGAGAAAAGACAAATGTTGTTTGTTTCATATAAACTGCGTTATAGATACATAATATACAAGCCGCGTCAGCAACTTCATCCGCATAGGATTGTAATTTTGGGCATCCAAATTTGTTATTGGAAACCTGCTTTACTTCTTTATAAATTTAAGCTATTACCCATGACCTTGAATGCGTTCCGTCGTTATTGACAGTTAATCTTCAAAGATAGACATATAGTATCCACATTTCCCACTGTTTCTTCGCCCCTATTAGTCACAGCACGATATTTTATAGCCCATAGTCTTCCTTGATGAATGCTCTAAACAACACTAAAAAATACTGTCTATAGTTTACGAGTAGTACACATTTAAATAAAACACTTTAAGGTATAAAACGCGATATATTATTACTTAGTGAGTTTATGAAGATGAACTCGGGCCAAGTTAAAAATCATTTCAAATAAGTGTAATAATATAGTTTTATTAGATTTTTATTTAAAACTAAAAATTTTCAAACCTTTATATTTATTAACGTGTTCAAACAAACGAACTCTTCGACTTCTTCTAATACGCGGATAATAACCTAATTTCGTCTGTATATATGCTTATAATAAATGTTTTAACAAAAGAAAAAATGTAATTACGCTATCAAAGACCTTCAAAGACTATTGCTTAAAATGACTTTGCTACTTACGGAGGTAATTAGCTGTCGTACCTCGCTTTGCAATGAAAAATGCTTACATTAGGAAACCTTCAACGTTTCAATTTTCCCTCATAAAGTTGTATTTATCAAGGCTTTAGCGGGGAGAGATTAATGAAGTTCATATTTTGATATCGATAGGTGTTCGTTTAAGAGCAATTTAACTATCTATTTACTAGTCTAATTAGTGTAATGTTTATCCCAAAGATTTGTAGATAATTCGATACGATTGGCAACGGGATTTTTATTATTTAGATTATAAAGACAAGAGACTGTGTAAAACAATTATAATATATCTTTAAAAAATATGTCTCTATCCCTGTAGCTAAATGGTTAATTGTGTTAGCATTGCATTAAGCGCGAGAAGTCCGGGGTTTGAATCCCGGTGAAACAATGGATTGTTTTGGTCGGACAGGGTACAGAAGTCTAACCTTGTCTAACAAACTTGAAAGAAAGATAATTGATGAAACGAACAGAGAAATGTTTCCGGCCCGTGACCCACGGGGATAGCGGGATTATAGTTTCAATGATTTACCTTCCATTAAATGAATCATATTGTCTGCCTTCCACTGTCATGAAAAAGGTATACAACTGTAAAACCAACACAAGAAATTTCATATTTCAATAAATACGTCTATTAACCACAAAGAAGAACCGTTATCTAAGGAACGGTGCAATACCAGAACAGTACCTTCAATTTGTGTGAAGAATGCTCAGAGGTGGAACGGAATGCATTTTGTTGTCGATATAAGATGGAGCAATTTCTAAGTAACGGAAATGTCCGTAAATGGAACACATCCCTGTTGTTATGAAATATACGAACTGTCTGTCTCAGTTCTGATCGAAAGATATATTATACTAGCGGCCCTGTCCCGGCTTCGCACGGGTAGACATAAATAAGTAAAAATATTTAAATTATAAGCATGCTAATTAAAACGACCATGAATCACTAAATTAGAAAAAAATTGTATTGCGCGTCCTCTCTGTTAATGACCGTGGTTTATCGCGCTGGTTCAGGAGCCGCTGCGAGCGTTCAGTATTAGTGTCCCGTGCACGCGTTCGCGAATTCCTAGCTCTATTTCCTTCAAGTCGCTGCGACGGCCTTGCATTTTGTTCTGCAAGACGAACCTGAACATTCGACATTAGAATCTCTTGCTCGCGATTGGGACGCGTACACTCTAATACTTTCCAGGCGATCATTTTAGGAAGAAGACTCTCCAATACGACAAACTTTTGCTAATCTCGCTTGGAAACTAGTCTTAGATAGCTGCGACGTTTTTTTTTTAGGCATATTGCTATGAAGGATATTTATTTTAAATCAGAGAAATTAAGAATAAACTAATAATAATACAAAGAAAATATTCAAGTTCAAAGCGATAATTCTGAAAAGAACTTTGACAAACATTATGAAAAGTGCGATTTCTAATACTAAAACTAAGTACCTTTGAAAAGAACTTTTTAAGCGAAGCATAAAAATGTTTTAAAAAATCTAAATAATCTATGTTGTTCGCGCCCACTGCCCCTCTATCGTCGAATTAGTGGCTCGATGCGCGGCATGGCGGCCACCGCCGGCATGCATTTTTTTTTAATTTCGTGATATCTTTTGAATGGAATGTCCGATTTTAATAATTAAAAAAGTAATCTTCAGGTATTGAGACAGTCTTGAATATTACATTATTTATTCGGTTATAAATTTATAAATGGTACGGATAACACGGTCTGATTTTGATCGGCATTTCTATCAATTTGTTAAATGTAAAAAAGTAGTTTTGTTAAAATTTAAAAAATATATGTATTAAAATTTTAAAAATATATGCCTATCGTTAAGACAAACTTGCAAGAACGACGGGCAACGAACCACGCAAGTGTTAAGGTTGAAATTACATTGCGAAAGAGTGCATGTATCAATAAGTTGAAAAAATTCGACGAGGAGGACTCAGTAGCTCAATTGGTAGAGCAACAGCACGGAACGCTGACGATGCCAGTTCAAGTCCTGCCCGAGTCGAATTTTTTTTTCAATTTATTTTTAGATTTTTAAACAACTAGTCTAATCTATGCGTAAATTGAAATATATCAAACAATGTTCAATCGTATAACAGTTTAAAACTTTTAATTTTTTTATACTTCTCAAACGCCATTATTTATAATTACAAAAAATTAAACAAATCGTTAATGAGAGGCTATACATAATATTTAATTTTACTAAAATACTCGCCCAGCAGGGAAATGTAAGGCGAAATATTAAGTAAAGTGACGGCGAAAATCGCTTTGATGTGAAAGAAGCTAATTAATTTGATGAAGACTACTTGCCACTATGTACTAATTGCGCGAATAGAACAAATTAATTTTCCGCGCAGGGGCTTAAATAATTTGGTTCTGTGGTAAATTTGGTAATTATCATGATTCAGCTTATTTTGGAATATATGTAATATTTAAGTAAAATGATTTAACGGTTTAAAACGCGATATATATTAGCCAAACTTATTTGAAAATTATTTTAACTACGGCCCGACGTTTCGGATGCTTTGCAGCAAATGTGGTCACGGAGACTGATGTATAATATATACCGCGTTTTAAACCGTTAATGTGTTTTATTTAAATGTTTTATTAAAATTTTCGATCGACCATTTATAAAGACAGGGCAGGGCACAGAAGTCTAATCAACTACTTTCCTTTAAATAAAAGTTAACAAAGAAACAATCAATAAAAATATCAAAGTTTCTATTCAAATGCCGTTTAATTTAAAAGGTGCTTTTTTTAAGAATAATCTACACAGAACTACCGTCTGCTACTATTCTGGCCTTTATTTTTATCAGCGTCGTGTCAAAAGAATGTCTGACACTTCACACAAGAGCGGGAGCATGTAAAAAGGTTTCCTTATCCGAAACAGGAGACAGCATAGCCTTGACAAATTGAATATCTTCAATCTTCCCTTCCTATGGGACACCGATATTCACAAGACGGCCGTATTCGCCTTTGATCTTCCCCTTTAGAAGTTTCTGATATTGTCAAATATTAACCGAGTGTAAATAAAAAATAACTCCACTAGTTTAGTTGGGTTTTAAAATACTTACCTTTTATTACTATTGTATGTATACTAATTTCTTATATATAATTGTTTACAATTAAATTCGCCATTTTATTTCATTTATTGAATAAAAATATGTTTATTTAGATATATTATTGTTATATTTTAATTCATTTAAATCAATTCTAAAATACACACTTTCCTTAAATTAATACAAAACCATTTTTAAAAGAAAATGTCGAAAAATGTTAATAACAAATTAGTTCTTAAATAGGTATTGTCTGTAGTGTAAACGAGTAGGACCCCATGAATATAAAACTTTTTAACGGTAAAAAGCGCGAAATCTATTAATTAAATTATTTTAGTGCCTAACAACTGACATTTTTTAGCAGCCGTTAATACATTAAAATAATGTAACTACTATATTTCGTGCTGTAAACAGTTAGAAGTGTATTATCATTATAAAGAAACTTCTTTTACAATAATTTCCCTACGACTTGTCAACAATTTCCTTTGGAAAACTCCGTTTGCCAAAACCTCATTTAAGAGTAAAGTCATAATGCACCCAAAGAGCGTAGTTAACAGACGATTAACGAAATAAACGGAAAACAAATGTAAGATAGTACTACTTAGCCCCATAAGGGATTTCTTGAAACAATACTAATTATCATAATGAACATACAAATATCTTAATCGTTCGCCGCTCTCTAAAGCGAAGATAAACCCTAAATGCTATTTTCCTTGTAACAACGTCTATTCCATATTACGGGATTTCTTGTAAATTGTTTTATTTAGTTAATTATTATCATACACATATTTCTTTTACAGATTAATAAATGCTACAGTTTAAGATATCGTATTACTAAGTTAAAAAATTCAATGAATTATTGAAAAACAAGTTTATATATTCTTAATACTGGTACATGAAGAATGTATCAATATTTAGTACACTAACTGTTTTATTTAAATAATGCACTTTTAACGGATTAAAACGCGAATTGTTTAAATTTAATTAATTAACTATTAATTAATTGTAAATAAGTTTAACATATATTCCGCGCTTTAAACCGTTAAAAGTGTTATATTTAAATGTGTATAACAGTCTATGCTGTTTAATCTTAATCAATAATTAGGATTTCAATTAAATATTAACCATTTTAGGTCACAGTATCTATGTTTAAGAATAGATTATGTTTTAAACAATCTATCTAGAGAGAGATATATCAGCGAGTCATTAAAACAAGCTCTAATCATTTTTAAAATTCACCGTTCGTTTCGTAGCTCTCTCATATATATTGTTGTTCCCTTCGAAAAGGGAGTATAACTTTGTCCAATTACGAACCAAAAAAGGCAGCTACCGTGGAATATAATTAAAGAATCAGCGTATTTTTCTTTCTCCCAGTACTTAATGGAAAATCAGTGTTCGCCATAACGTCATAAAACTTCGACTCGGCTACGGTGAGTTTGCCAAAGAAATCCACTCGAAGATTATAATTAAATTAAAAGGTTTTATGAATAAATCTACATACGAACAATGTTCTTTGTAACTTTGAGAAGCGGATTTTTTTTGTATCAACAACAACAGCAACAATTTAATCGATAAAAATATAATCGAAACATCCAACGTTTCGATTATATTTATCGATTAAATTGTCGAGTATAAAGCTAATGTTTTTGAAAGAAAATACCTTAACATGTAATTCTTCAACACTCCTAGGACTCCTAAGGAGTCTAAGAGGAGTTATTTTAGTCTTCTCTACAAAATAGATATTTTATTAAAATATTGTTAGGAACATTGTAGTTGCAGCGTTGAGTATACTTATACATAAAATAAAAAGTTTTCGCTCGCTTGTTACCTTTCTTACGGAACAGGATAAGGATTTGTTTTTATTACCCTCTCTAAATACCAGCGATTAAACAGGAACAATAATACAAAGAAACAGATGGCGCTTGCATGGCAATTTTGACTTTGACATTAGAGACAGCCCCCATCTTCAGTCACAAGTGATCCAACGTCAGATTGTAGTTAAATCAAAAAGTGAAACAAACATGTTTCGCGTTTAAAACTAGTAAAAGTGTTTAAATCAAATACTTTTTCAATGTATATAAATTTAATATAGTGAAACGGTAAACATTGTATTGTATTGCTACTTGCATACTAATCATATAATAGCTAATCATATAATAGTGTATATATGTTTTGTTAGACTGCTTATTTACGACGCTCTTGTTGGGAACAAAAACAATTCTGACCCCATATAGGCGTATAGGAGCCTTGTAAAACCTAAGCTTATCAGCCTCTTTCACAGAAACGTCGTTAAGTAAGACAAACGATGTCCGCTAAGCCTGTCTAAGGCTAATTTCATCAAGACAGTGACCGCAAGTCACGACCCTAAACACGTGATAAATTATACATTTTGGGTTTAATGGAATGGAGTCTCGATAGTCTTTGTAAATTAAATAATTTCAACGGATGTTAAAAGTTTATTTCACAGAAGCAATATTTTAAATACTTCCAGTAATTTTGGAAAATGCGAAATACATAAGTATTTTAATTACTACCTAGTTATTAAATTTTAAATAAAAAATAATGTTCCGGATGCTTTTGAGCTTTGGCATTTCAGCAAGTGGAATTTGTCAAATCCTTCCATTTTTTCTTCATACTTCCATTTTTGTCAAAAATTAATGTCATAGTTTATTTTATATCTATTTATATATAGGTTATTTTAATATTGTTTGAATTATTTTTTTCATTGATACGCCCCTCCCCCCTCCATTGAATAATGGACTGTGTCAAAATCTTTAGAATGTGTAATAATAATTCTTGACAATAAGTGATGTATTACCTCTATACAACTCAGTATTAAGTTACTTTTGGCAAAACTGTGTAATATTTCCAACTAACCCTAATGTATGTACCTACCATCAATTTTCTGTAACTGTCAAAACTCTTACGCCAAGTCTCAAAGTATTAGTATGAGGACGTATCACATTTATCTAAAAAACCTTCAAGAGCAAGATAAAATATCCGGATTTCGGGTAGCCCTGCGCGGGTAAGGTAAATAATTGTCTAGTTAGGTAATACCAGAACTTTTCAAGACTGATAAATTGCCTCCAGCTGCGATATTTTTCTTTTAGAATATAACTTACTATCTTTTTAAGTTCTCACAAGCCCTTATTTATATATAAGTTGCGTAGTTTTATAGAGAGTTGTTTTTATATTTATATAGTTGACAGTTAGTGCAGACGTAAAATAAAGTTAAAATCTCATTTCCACTTTGGGCATGATGCGAAGACATCACTACATTTGTCCGTTTCACTGATCGGTTTTAATAACAGGCCAGTTGTTGATCAGACTACTGTGACCGAATAATTTATTGTTTCCCCGGGATCCGAACACATTCAACCATTTAGCCACGGACATATGCGTATTAAAAGTACAATAATGTTTTTTTTTCTAATTTGCTACTGTATTCTCCTTATGATTACGGCACCTTTAAAGCTGTTTTATGTATGCATCCAAAACCACTTTTCGGTTTTTATTATATTTAAACAATTTCGTTCCATTGTTGCCTATCCTGTGAAATTAAACTAAGTTTAAATCTGGTCATTATAATGTATAAGACATAAGTTATCCAGTATATCCCGATTTATTCCACCGATAATCCCTTCTCGGAAAGTTTGACATGAAAGAAAAAATATCACTCATCCCAAATAAGTTAGGCACGACGCTCGGAGGCTTTAAAAATGTGAATTTTGTTTAGGATACGTTCTCTTTTAGAGCTGTTTTATTTTTTACCGAGAAATGAAAGGTGACAGTTAACAGGTTTCACACTGATTCAAAACATAATTTTCACGAGTTGTAAATGAAAAGAGTGTGCAAAACATTAATTAGATAGATATTTAATAACTTCTATATATTCATCTACTAATATGTATTACAAGCTGTGCCCGCGTACAAAATCTATTTTCGGAAGGCCCCTTCTCATTTTTAGGAATGATAGCTGTTACCCATTTATTTTTTACTTCTATTGGTCGCAGATTGATGTATTATAGTTCAAAGCCTTTCTCGATAAATGTTTCATACATCAGAAATATTTTTTCAATTCGAACCAGAATTCCTGAGATTAGCGCGTTCGTTATAATATAAACATAGATAGAAAGATCTTTGTACAATGTACAATCGACTGTATTACAGCGCTGCCAGTTTCATCTTTCTAGTTGTCTGAAATAAAAAAGTGCTTATTACAAGTTGGAAAACAAAACCTGTTTATTTGCTCGAAGTATAGAAGCGCTTCTCTCTGTTACAAAAAAATCGTTTGCAACAAGAAAATATATTTATACCTCAACACACAACAATACATGAAACCTTTTTTCTAAATAACAAGTGTTTGTGTCAGCCGCAGTACCGGAGAACCGTTAAGAATTGATGGTTTGCGCCATCGACAGCGAATTGACCCTCAAAAAGTTACGACCCCTGGACACACAAAATCCAACTAACATAACATATATGTTACATTTTGTCAAGTTAGAAAAACAAGTGAGGGCTTGCGGAACTTAGTTAAAGATTGATAGGTATTATAAATTTAACTATCGCTTAAACTAGATTTATTAATTGAACCTTTAATTTTAATTTAGAGACGAGTAGAGTATATACACAAATTTTGCAGTATATATTTTTCATACTACACGTCAAATAGAATACTATGCTGCAATGAAAAAACCCTTGTGTATACTTAAGTTAAAACTTTAATTTAAGGGTCATTAATGGGTGTATTTTTATAATCAATTGGGGAGAGCAACAGGACGGAACACTGGGGATACCGGTTCAAATCCAGCCCTGTAAATTTTTTCAACTATAATCGATTTTTAGTAAAATGGTCGTTATTTAAAAAAAATGTTAACGATTAAAATTACAATATAAATGAATATATTGTTAATTTTTAGATCTCTAATAAATATTATATCCGTAGTAATTTGAAGGCTTTTATTAAAGAAGTTTCATATTCCGATCTCATCCAGGGTCTAATCATTCTCTGACTAACAATATTGATTACGCGTCGTATCATTCGTTCATCAATTGTAAAACGATAAACGTCATGCCGAGTTTGGAGATGACAAATGTTTGCTAATGACTCCCTGAAAATACGATTTATTTTATAAGTTGGGTAATTGCGTCGTTATAAAACTCATTAGTGACGTTCGCTTTTTAACCCTTGATGAAATGTGCGGCTGAAAAGGGCACATGGGGGAAAACTAAAATCAGGGAACGCAGACTAAAATAGTTTCGGAATGCCGAAACATTTGAAGGGCGATTTACGATTGCGGAAAAATGTTCAGAACTTGAACGTGGTTG
Source organism: Leptosia nina (assembly GCA_963661955.1). Lineage (NCBI taxonomy): Eukaryota > Metazoa > Arthropoda > Insecta > Lepidoptera > Pieridae > Leptosia > Leptosia nina. Next base: position 4,768,757 of record CAVLEF010000003.1, read on the forward strand.
TATAGAGTTTTATCGCCTACCAATAGTCTTTGATCGTCTCTGTGGCTAAATGTTTAAACGTGTAGCCTAGGTAAGGCCTGGGTTCGAATCCCGGGGCAACAATAGATTGTTCCAGTCGGGCAGGGTACAGAAACCTAACCAAGGATACAGAAATGTGTTCGCCACATTGCCAAAGAGGTAAAACGGGATATCACAATAGCCTCCATTCTAGAATTTCGGTTTAAAACTCTTTTTGGAATTATATGTACAACAAGGAATTATGTTCCAAAACGAAATGGTATTATTTTATAAATAAAAGTTCGCAATGGAAATGCAGATATGAGATATCTCATTTAATTCATTCTGCGAGTAAATAATAAAATAGCAAGCCACTCTTCTAATTACTTCGTGTTCTGAACAATGAGGCTGCAATTTCACTTATTATATTTACGTGAGGTAGAACTCACTCGTGCCAGAGGATATATCGTATTAATTTGAATTCTACGCTGCAATCCATTAAATTTAATATGGAAACGCGTATTGTTTTATTTTCAGTAAACACAGGAATATATTTATAAATAGAAGAAAATGATGCAATGGTAACTTTTATCGTTAAATACGGTTAAACAAGTTGGCAAGTTGTATAGACTTTTGTGCCCCGCCCTCAGGTTTCAATTTATCAATAATAAAATTTTAAAAAGTTATACAATTTTGATTGTCTTAATAGGCGTATTATTGTCTGAACGATTTCTTTAATGACGACTGCCTGGTTGACTAATATCAATTGCTTAGATTAATAAATTCACAAAAACGTATTAGTTTATAAGACATGTTAAAAAAAGTCGGACTGATTTTCTTGGGTGTTCTTCTCGGTTATGTTGCTCTTATGAACACTCTGTAGAATCACGACGAAAAGACAGACAAACATATTACATTTTTTGACGAATCTAAATAATTCAAAAATAAGAATTAGACTAATGTATTTTTTATTTTTTATTCCCTACCGAATCTTTTATAATTGAATTTTATAAATGAAAAAAAGGTATAAAACAAGGTTATATGCTTAAACTATTTATTCAACAGAACGCTATAAATGCCCAGAATCTGCTGATACTAATAAGTACGGTCACTTGCTTATAAAAGGGATTGTTTATCTAAGTTATCTACAAGAATTCATTAATGGGTTTCTAGGTAGCCATGACTCGATAGACCGCATCACCTTGGAAACAAAAGCCGAGAATTCGAACGAATATTTTTATCGCCCGTGATAAAAAAACGACGCCAACTAATACACTATTAATAGATTTTTAGGCGCCATTTTTTTTTCATTAAACAACTTTCTATGTTCCAGTTCGAAATTTAAATTAAATCTTTGACAAGTTACCTCTTTGGTCGCCATGTTGCGGAGGAGAGTTCGTTTCACCATTTAATTACACGACAAATATGATTTTACATAGTAATTTTTTTGGCTGCTAAACACGACAGATGTGGATCTTCGTACACCTAGATATGTATATATGCCGGTCGCTGCTCGGCCACTACAGCAAGTTCGATTTATCTCGAAAAAGGTTGTCAAAATAATGCTCAAATTCCCAAGCATGTTTTATAAAAATTCCTTTTAATTAATATTCACCGCTTTTTAATTAAAAGGTACAACCCGATGAGACCGTGTGCGACTCGCATCTTAAGTATGACTTTAATCATGATATCCCGCCGTGATCTGAGTACAACATTAATATATACTTTTCGAACGTATAAAATAGGTTTACATCACATCATAATTAGATGTTAGTAGTGAAACATGTCATCTCTCGTCCAATCTCTTCTTATATCACAAAAACTATAAAAGTATACATTATAGAACAAAAGAGGTACTTACGTTATTTACTCTCTGTATTTGTTCATTTGCAAAAGATTAAATAAATCGGGTTTAAAAGTTTAAAACATTAAATGAATTAGTAAATTTTGTACGATCCGATTTCCCGGATAGGTCTAGTACCTACGCGTCCGATATTAACAAAGAGGTAAAACTCGAAGTTAAAAATAAGTTAACTACACTTTTTGTTTTGACTGTTTTATATAATATATTTGAATATATATGGTGTAATTGTGGTTGACCACCCACTAATCTTACAACACTTATTGTTTGTTCTTGTTTTAAAAAACTATCGAAATATAGACTTGCGAGTTGCGATAGTTTATTATATTAACATGCGTTTATTAGCTCATAATAATTGAATACTGATTGTTGAACATGGGCGAGCCCTGATGGCGTTTTATTAAAATATTCCACACACAGTACACATGTTATAAGTGCTTGTGAATAATTATTAATTGTTGATGTTAATTAAGCACTTCCTGCTAACTTCAAAAGGCCAATAGTAGATGTAATATTAAAAATTGCTTCAACAGGCTAAGTGTGTTACTTTTAAATTGTAAGTATTGTTTTTATTTCAATTACACAATGCGATTTATTATAATATTATATATTAAAATTTACAAATAGTATCTTGTTAGCTTCTACTGAACTATTATATTCGAATATTTGACTATATCATCACTAAATAGTTCAACTAACTCCATCCTCGAGTGTATTTAAGTGATCATAGTAAAAACGTTTAATTTTACTCTGAAGTCTGACTGATGTTAAAACTTCGCGTCAGTTCTGAACCGTCGTTCAATTCTCGTATGATACCGTCAAAATTGTTTTGATTTTTACATGTATCCAAAGCCAAATAGGTTGACAGCGCACCATGTTTTATAGCTCGGGTATTTCTATTTCATCTTCCATCAAGTGAATTCCATGCTTCTCTGTCTTCCTCTCTCAAAAAAAACCTGTGACGTGGAAGGTGGAATATGGAGGTATTGTTATTTAAATGATTAAAAAAAAACTCCTAATATTTAAATAAAACCCTTTAACGTTTAATTGAAAATTATTTTAACTACGACCCGACATTTCGGAATCATTTGCAGCAGCTGTGGTCACGGGCAGACTAAAGATGGAGGGTGTCTCTGACATCATAGTAAAAAACTGCTACGCTAGCGCCATCTGTTCCGTAGAGTTTGGTATTTCGCTTTAACTTATATAAGGAGCTTTTCAAAGAGTTAAAGTGTTTTATTTAAACGTTTATATAATATGATTAATATGGTATTATGGGTAACAAAGAACAGCGCCGTTAAGTGTAGTTATCTGGCAGGTCCAGTACACTCAAGTGAGACAAGAAATCAGACCATACCTCAGTCGAAATTTCGTTGTTTGTTCCACCCTCTCTCCTAAGAAAGAATGAATCTCAGCTCTGTTGTAGGACAATAAACTTTGTAGTCTATCAATCCTCTCACTCAAGTAACTTGACTTGATACAAACGTGAACTGCGTAATATTAATTAGAACACGGAGTATACGATTATCCGATAAATCTGAAATTGATACCTCATTATTTAGACACGTTTCTGTATCACGTCTGTTGTGATAATTGTAATTTGTAATTAATTGTTATCCGGATATTAATTACGTTGCGTAATTAGGACGTCCGTTTAACTTGAGCGCCTGCAAATGAATGGTTCCCGGATTGTGAATTAAAAAATATTTAATTATGTCAACTTGTTAGCAGCGTTTGTATAGACTGCATTTTTTATGCTTACAGGGAAGCGAGATTGTTTCAACGCTATTATGAAAATTGCTTAGTAATATTATTAGTCTGAAAACTTTAATATTTTTTAAATAAAACACTTTAACGGTTTAAAACGCGATATATTAGTTAAACTTATTTGGAAATTATTTTTAAATTCGGCCCGACGTTTCCCCCCCGGCCGCTCCAAAAAACCCAAAACGTCGGGCCGAAGTTAAAAATTATTTCCGAATAAGTTTAACTAATATATCGCGTTTTAAACCGTTAAAGTGTTATATTTAAATGTGTACTACTCGCGTAAACTATAGACAGTATTTAATATTTTTCACATGATATATGCACCTCTCGCGCAATGCAATTTTAACCTTTACATTCCCCGAGAGGTGCATGTATCAATAAATTAAAAAAAATATATTGACGATGACATATACGACTTCAAATCTCAATTGGTTAGAGCAACGGCACGAAACGCTGAGGATGCCGGTTCAAGTCCTGCCCGAGTCTTAAATTGTTTCAATTCATTTTAGGTTTTTGTTTTGATCTTATTTGTGTTATAAAAACTTAAACTTTTCTTCTATTTAACTAAATAGTACATAATATTCACATATTTCAATGTGGAAAACTTTGGTGACCTTTAAAAGCAGCGATAGTCTATGGACGTTAAGTCAACTTATAAGAGGATAAATTATTCATACGTCCTTCTCAAAAAGGATAAAGATTACGTTAAGAAGTTACTTTAGGACTGAAACTGAATTTAGATCCTTCATAAATTACCTTTGACATATAATTTTATAGAACTAAATTATACAACTGGCTAGGCTGCGCTGTTCTATTAAAATTTTAAGATACGTATGTCGCTATTTACTTTTTTTATTCTATTACTGTAGAGTTTGACGATGAAAGTATCAAACATTTGTAATTTAAACCCCGCATCGTAAATGTACACTTCAAAATCTTTTATCTAAGGAAAGATAATAATTTTACAACACGGTCGATTAATGTATATGTATTTACCAACTTCCTGCATCCGGTTTGACTCGAACCCGCTACTCGTTTAAATTGTTGGGATTAAAATTTATGTGACACATGATAGTGTAATTCCAAATACCCTGTCGTAAATTTTGCTTGCGATGACTTTGAATAAAAGACCACTTAAGCAATAGACGACTTCATTAAAATCTTGTCATGCACAACTAATTTTCGAGGTTGGAATTTTAAATCATCTCCCCAGTAACAAGAAAATGACGTAATCAAGAACGGTTTGTGAGATGTTCATTCTTAGGCCTTGTTTGAAGTAAAATTAATAGTGATGGTTTAAGTCTAGATGTCATTTCATTTAATCACTTTGCTTCTATTGAATTACGCTCCTCCCAACGATCCTTTGTTTCAAATGTTGATTAAATAAAGTCTTTGAATTGGTTACGGTTTCACAGTTAACGTTAAATTAAAATGCTAGAATAAATAATCTCAAATTTTTGTTATAACTTTCTTGCAATAACTAACTTGCAAGTGAGACATTTCGTTTTTACTATTAAAACTATAGAGCAAACACATTTCGGTGTTCGCTACAAAGCAATTTTATAAAATTTATAAAAACCCAAGGTTTCCTCCGGGTACGACTTGTTAGAGCCTCACGAAGTCTTAACTTAAAACGAAACAAAGTTTTTAATTAATCAGTTAAGACGGTGTTTCTAATCTTAATATAAATTAAGTAATAAATGCACACGATAGTTTGTACTTTGTAGGCATCGTAGCTCAATCCTAGCTTAGATGGTCTACATCGTAGCCAATTTTAGCATACCGTAATAGTACTACGTCGTAGCTCAACTATACCGAGCCGCGTAGCATTTGGTCCATTATGCTAAATAGATTAATGTACTTTTTCTAGTCACATATAATAAATTACTATATGTTAGCCACAAAATATAAAATTTACTGAATGCAAGAGCATTACTAGAAAAAACAAAACCAGATCTCTAAAGTAAAATAACCTCCATGGCTTGCAATTACAACCAAGCCATATAATCAACGTCTTTTGAGCAGGGGTTTATAAAAATATTTAAATACATAAAAACTAATTTAATCTAATTTACTAAGTGGACGCTATTCGTTATACAATATACCCATATTACATTATAAAGGAAATAATGTTGACATAACGGATGTAATGGACAGCCAACCAGCTTTACGCGAGAAGTAGACAGAACAGAACAGAATAGATAGAACAGTTAATAAGAATAATAATTTTAAATTTAACACTTTAACGGTTTAAAACGCGATATATATTAGGCATACTTATTTGAAAATTATTTTTAACTTCGGCCCGACGTTTCGGATGCTTTGCAGCAGCCGTGGTCACGGGGGACGTCACGGCTGCTTAAAGGTAAAAAAATCAAATAATTTACGAAACTTTTAATTATTTTTAATTCTCAAATAAGATCTTAACTAAGGTATATCGTGTTTCATCTGATTAAACGTTAAAGTGTTTTATAAATTTAAATGTGCATACTAGTTTCGCGTACACATTACACAGCACGTATAACGATAACGATTTAGAAGGAATTTTGAATAAGTTTTAGTAATATATATCGCGCTTTAAACCGTCAAAGTGTTTAATTTAAATATTTCATTAACATTATTAAAATGTTCCTATTTTATCAAAGCCTCCCTGTATGTAGAAGACACATTAACGAGTAAAATTAAATCGTACATTCCGAGTCGATACTCTAGGAAAGCTGAACCATGTTTTAAACTAAGATAAATCTCTTAACGCCGTGCAATCGTAGGAAGAAATTAATTTAGCTCTCTTCGAATCGCAAACAAGTTCAATACCTGCATTCAATCCCTAGTGCAATTAACTTACGTCGGGTAAGGCGGTGTTCTCCTAGAAACGGAAGTCCCACAGTTGGTCACAAATATATCTCATTCGTCTCTCGGTCTACGTAGTTAAGATTATCACACATCACCGCAACCAGGATTGCCATCTTATCTCTCCGAAGTACAGGAATGTCATGTTTACACCTACGTCCAAACTCGGGGACGGTACTGGAAATTTTCTTAGAAAAAATCCAAATACAGTTATACCATTTCCGAGAAATGCGAACCCTCGACCTCGTGACTAATGTACTATTCACTAAATCAGCAAGCCATTAGCGCTAGTTCTTTTCATGTCAAACTATTGCGAAATAAAGATTTCGAAGTATTTATTATTTTTAAATACTTTAAATAAACTAAAAAACACAAAAAAAAAAAAAAAAAAAAAAAAAAAAAAAATTTAAAATATAAAGGGAGAATAACACATTTAAAAAAACGCTTTAACGGTTTAAAACGCGATTCTTAGTTAAACTTATTTGAAAATGATTTTTAACTTCGACCCGACATTTCGGATGCTTTGCAGCAGCCGTAGTCACGGGGAGACTTGCGTTTTAAACCGTTAAAGTGTTTTATTTAAATGTGTACTACTCGCGTAAACTATAAACAGTATTTATTTATTACTTGTTATAAGAAACGTTTGTGCAACTCGACACTAACTCTTATAAAGGTAATTGAGGAATTTCTATTGAAACCAAATATAATCAAAGTCTAAGTTAAAATCATTTATTCATGTAGGTACTGAGCTACTACAACTACAACTATGTACACTTAGGAACTTCACAAAACCAAAGAATCTAACTTTACATTTACTACCACTTCCCAAATCAAGGGCGTAGAACGAACGAGAAGAACTGGTAATAAACTCGCCGTCACTCCTCGATCCTCCGCCGTCAATCATGCGTATTTATATTTAACAAAATAAAATTACATGTTTTATTTATTGCTCTATAACCTATTTATTTATTCTCATGGGCAGTTATAATTTAACGAAAGATGGATGTTAGTGTTACATTCTCCAAATATAGGAACTTTACTTTTAAGTAATCGATTTATAGATACGCAAATGACAACCTAAACATACCCTTTTATAAAGCGCAAATATACATACAAAAGAAAAATTTTGCGAATGTTTTTGATGCCGTTATTACGTAATATCATTAATCAACGTAGTCGATACTCGACACGCAATTTCGTTAATTACTACTTTATATTCGAATTACAACAATTAAAAAATATATACCTGTCAGCAATTTTAATTGTTTTTTCAATTAAGCTTTTTCAACAAAGCTACAATCAAATTTGAGCTTATTGTAAAAAAATGCATTGGGTTGCATGGTTTTTATAATATATAATGTCTTATCTTCCGCAATTCAACCAATTACTGAGACGCGAAGCAAAGCCATTTGTCACAGGAGGGAAAAAAGGAGATGAGACGTCACCCGGGCCACCAGTCGGCTATCTGTCTGCAAACCTTTATCAAAGCTGTGACGAAGCGTATTTAGGAATGTCACAATGGTCTTAGTTCTGAAGGGAATCGCGTTTCTTCAATTCTAATTGGATTTTTTAAATATATGTTGTCGTTGTAACTGAAACAAAAATATTATGACTCAAAACAAATAAGTATCGCGGGTTATATTTATTTACCAAGTAAAAGATAGAGAACAGCAAAATTCACACAACAACAAAAGATAATATGATCAGTACCATTCCATCTTCACCCCAAACGAATTAATTTTAGCTAATTAAAATATTTATGCCCGTCAATACTTTTGCGATTTTCCTTATGTTTCGTAATATATTTAAAAAATGTAGTTTGGACGGTTTTTTTGTGAATGGAAACACTCCCCGTTTAAATAACAACGTACTATAGATTGAAAACTTTAATATTTTTTAACATGTTGGCACTTAAATTAAAAATGTTATAAATTGAAAAAATACGACTTGACCACAGCGTTCCGTGCTGTTGTTCTAACCAATTAGAACTCAGTAGCTCAATTGGTTAAAGCAACAGCACAAAACGCTGTGATGACGGTTCAAGTCCTGCCCGAGTCGTATTTTTTTTATTCACAATCGATTTTTTATTAACTACCGATTGTTATATGAAACAGGTTAGTTCCACAGTGCGCAAACGGCTTAATAGTATAGTAAGGAAAAATATTATATATAGATACTGAAACAATGATATCATGTCTTTTGTGTAGCTGTCTGTAGGAAATCCTAGATTAGGACGAAATGCCTTTCTGAACGCTAATGTCTTTTCCAGAAAGGAGATTCAGATAGTGGATGTCCTGAAATTGGACAACTGTCGATATGTCTCGTGCTTATGTAACATTATTCACTAAATGTCCATGATATTTACGACAAAATTGGTAGTTTGTAACTTTAAATTTACATCTAAAACAACTTAGTTAATATTTTAAACGGAGTATCATAGACCTGTAGCCGCAAATGTAGCTGAAACATAAGTATAATAAAACTTAGTCAAAGTAATAAATATCAAAGTGCATGTTAAACAAGAATTAAAAGCTAATTATGAATTCGCTCATGAAATTCAAATGTAATAAAATTAAATTTAAAGTAAAAATATAACCTCGAATTTGTAACTTGGACTTGCAACATCTGTCAACTTCAGCTAGTATTTTAAATATTGAAACGATTAATTTTCGTTAGTTTGTGATTTACTTTTAGTAAGAGATTTATATTATTGTGGTGAGTATTATTTACATATACCCTGCCACCTGCGGTAAGCGTATGTGTCTGTAGTAAATCATGTAATACCTTAACCGGCGTTGGACTTTGATATTTTTATTGGACACTTAACCTCTTTGCGTCTCTCAATCTAATAGGACTTAGGAAATTCAGAAATCCGACTGACACCGACACGCGATAAAACTTTACGGCTTTTTAGTTAGTGACTCGGAATTTCCATATTACTACCCACTCCAAATAAGAAAAACTATAATTAAATGGACTAGAAATATGATGAACTATGAATAATATGTCAGCCACATATGGCTGTATATTATCAATCCTCGTCAATTCAAATAATATTCTCGTTCGTATGTTTGTTATATGCCCAATATGTTGAAAAGGTCCAACTCAATTAGGACTTAGAAAAATTAATTAAAAATATACGCATGTTTTAAATGTTTTAATGAGCCATTAGTGAAGTGAAAGAACTTTGTTGATTAGTGCTCAGTCCTCACGTTGATGTTTCGTGAAATCTAATTAACAAACTTCTTTCGTTATGCGTTAAACTCCTAACAATTTCTAACAAATACTCATTTGGGAATGACGAAGCAAAACTCTGTTAGTATGTTACTCACCTACGTTGGCTTTTTATAGGAATGGAATGAGGACTGTGTTTGCGAATTCAGCTACTTAATTCGTTCTTGATGACATTATATTAATGTATCTGAATTTATAGATTTGTTCGTATTTTCAGCTTGAGTATTTCTCAAAGTCGCACTGGTTGAGGGAAATTCGATTCCCGATCAATATGTATATACATTAATAATCTTATATCTTAGTGTACGAATCAATCTTTCCATAAGATTCTTTGTTGAAAGAATTGATCAGTACCAAATCTCAAGTACCGATTCGAATTTTGGCAGTGCAAACTATTAACGCCCTGATGAAGTACATAGTTTCCTTAAGAAAGGAGATCAAAATAATGTCGGTGTAACATCGCTTCATTGTTGTATAAAGGTATCTTTATTTAAATGTTATGTATATAAATCGTGTTTTAGATGCATTAGTGTTAAAATAAAAAGTTAAGACTATCATTTCAAAACATTAATTAGATTTTTTATATGAAACCCAAATGTAATAATGTGTGTACTGTCTTGCCAATTTCGTGATATAAATTACTGAAAATTTTTAATTATCTTTATATAGAAACAATATGTTAACCCCTAAAATACATATTAGCCACTTAAACACGATAAACTGAAGTTAAACAATTGTTATCTATAAAATAAAGTCATAAGTAGGAGACAAGAATGGTTGATAATTTCCGACACTATAACTACATTTGTTATCTGTTATAAAAACGAGGGCAAATTAGTAATAGCCGGCAATACGGCCGTTAAGTTTTATTTGGCAGAACACTCGACGTTTGGAAATCATCCAATGTCAATTCGCCTACATTGAGATCAATTCCAATCTCTAGAGGGTATTAATAACGTAATTAGCCGATTCAGTATTGATTGCTTTCTTTTAAATATTTTGTAATTATTATTAATATAGTAGTAGTAATCTCAGCTTTTTTAAAATGGTAGATGACGACAGACATGGCATATGCATGGCCTATAGCATCTAAAAAAGAAGTGCTGTCGGCCTATCTTAGCTTTGGATATTTAGTAATTTAGTTACTTTCTGTCATAATATTGTCATATGATTTATGACATTAGCTTTGCTTAGGGAAACAAAAAAAAACAATAGAAGGACATGTTTTAGTAACATCTAGACAGCCATCTTGTTAACTTATTTTATAAAATAATTTTATCATCATGGTAAAGATTGACGCTCAAACAAGAATCAACTGATCTATAATATTTTGATAATTGTTAATATGTTTAGTTACAAAATCTATCTGCAATAAGACAGTAGTTTATAGTCAGGTATGCTTTATCATTAACAATATTTGTAATAAAAATACAAACCTATTTCATATTAAGAAAACGAACAAAGCTCTAATTCATCAGTGACTCAAATTTAAAGGCAAAAAATTTATCCGTTTTCAATACGAAGTTGAGTTGCCATTCAGAACCGATATTAATATTCATTCAGCCATTATTTTCTAGATGGGCCATCTTTCCGAGATGGAATTTTCTCTCGATCTATTGAAGTTATGCTTTGAATAAATATTATTAGTCATACCGTTCGCCGTCTTCCACATATTATTATTGGAAAAGCTGTCGTTCATTTTCAATATAAAAATTAACATAATATTATTTTAATAACAAAATTTGAGGTCACGGAGTTGCGGTTCCGCGGCGTCCAAAAAGATTCTTAGAATTTATCAAAGCAATATTGCCATAAGGAATTTAACAGAGAACCGGCCAATTTAGTTAATCTGTTTCTAAAACTGTTCATTTATAATTATTACGAAAGAGAATATTATAAATGAAGTTAGAAATTTATACTGAAGCCTTTAATGTTATAAATTTACATTTTAATGGCGACTATAGCTGTATACTTACTTAGGTTTTCCTTAATTCATAAGTTTACTGATTTTAATAACAGAGTTTGCTACAGACGTTTGTGAGTTGTACTTAGTGAAATGCTTTGGATAAGTAAAAAGTTATGGTGAGCTGAACTTTTTAATAAAAGTAAAGTTAGACTAAGGAAAGTTTCCGGATGCTATTTTAATTATGATAGACTTAGGCTTATATCATATACTTTAGGCTCAATATCCTTAAAGATATAAATGGAAACTATTGATTACTAGCTGTGCCCGCGGCTTCGTCCGCTTGGAATAGTTACTTGGGGTAGAATTTTTAACTATTTAGGCTTTTTATTAATTTATGTAAGGGCGCATTTAGAGCAGCCAATCTATGTTGTAAGTGCTACTTTACCGCAACACTCTTACCTCACATCACTCCTACTCTAACTCCCACTCTCGTTCCTACACTCACTGTCACTCCCACTGTCACTTCCGTCACTCCCACTCCCACTCCCACTCCCACTCCCACTCCCACTCCCACTCCCACTCCCACTCCCACTCCCACTCTCACCTCCACTCCTATTCCCAAAAAGCTAAAGAAGAAAGTTTCATTGTTCTAGCTTCAAAAACCACGATTTTCCATACAAACTTTCACCCCCTTTTTCAACCCCTAACCCTATTTGGCATTAAAAAGTGTACTGTGGCTCTAAAATATCTGTGTACCAAATTTCATTTAAACAGTTCAGTAGTTTCGGATTTAAAGCCGGACAGACAGATAGACAGGTTAGTTTCGCATTTATAATATTAGTATATAATTATAGATAATAATATCGTGTGTGTCTTTATATTTAAGCCCGTGAGGTTAGGTATTCCAAATGCGGGAAAACCTAATAGATAATTTCGGTTGGCCTGAAAAAAAGAAGTCTCAACTATGACCCTCAATCATTATTTCCTAAATATTGTCTTACTTTCAATCACCTACAAAAAGCTATATATTTACAAATACATTTTTTATTTACGATCATCGAAAATCAAACTCAATACTATACCGCTTTGTATTCCACTATAAAAGGTTTCTTTCATGTAGATTCTAACATATAACGTGTTATTTGCGTTTTCGAACACTCTTCAAAGTACTTTTCCACTTGTTTCCTAGGTGACTGATTCAAACAACATGGGAGGAGAGCGGTCCTCTTTATCAAGGGTAGTGGACGTATATTGAGTGTTCGACAAGACAGCATTGAAGTTGTTTTGGATGCCTAAGGCTGTGGTCTCCAATAAACAAGTCATATAGTTAAGTTCAAATTCCTTATAGACTTTGACGTCGGTCACGGCTTAGTAGGGTCATACTTGACTAGAAGAAGCTCATCAATTCTATTCTTAAAAATCCGTCAACGTGCGGAAAAGACGTCGCGATCTTTAGTTTGCCGAGAAACACTATTGCACCAATGTCGCCAGTTACGTTGTAATGATTTAAATAACTAGGTATACAGCGCAACAAGCGTGACAATATCAACGTGTGAAAGAGCCAACGCTACTGCATTTCCATAAATTAAAGATAAAATAATAGCAACAGTTATAACTGCTCTAACGCTCTACGTTTATAGGAGACCCCAGCCTTATAAAATGTGTTTAGATAAAGCAAAGCTATGGATTGAACGAAATGTATTGTCGAACGATTGGTGCCGACTTTGAATTCTAATATTTCAATAGCATTTAGTTTACTCGAATAGTAAACATTTAAATAAAACATTTTAACGGTATAAAACACGAAACTACGTTGATATATTTTAACTACGGCCCAACGTTTAGCATTTATTGGCCTTTCTGTTAAATATTGCTCTTTGTTTGAAGTCATATTACTTATGTTGTTGTTGTTACTCTGACCTGTTTGAGCTAGAATATTATAAAGATCTTAATGACAACAATAGATAAGAATAAAGAGAACTTTGAAATAATCATGCTGAATGTTTAATATGACGCACATATAATTGCATTAAACGCAATAATTAAATTTTTGCGAATGCAAAACCAACACTTTCTGACAAATAAACGTAGGTAATTAACGTACATTCATGTTTATTACATTTTGAAGTGACTGCCGTAAAATTGCGTTTTGGTTTGTGGTAATTTAACTTCACCTAGAAATATTTAATCCCGTCCATAGAATATGCTATTTATGATTTATTTGTTTTGTTAAAATCATTTCACCGGAAACTTTGTGAAATGTGGTTATTTCGAATAAATTATGACGGTGAAGTGGTAGTGTTAATGCTGTTGAACTTACAAGTACATAAGTCGCGAGTTGAACGATATTTAATTTTACCTTTCCTGTAATTCACTCAAGGCAAGTCAAAATTAAGGTTGTATACTTTGAACGAAAATGCGTTTTAAGAATAGAGTTTAAAGGTAAACTTATTTACAAAACATTTGAACTACGGCGAAACGTTTAGGATCATCTGTAGCAACGAGTTAAAGAATTGCCTAATACATTTTATACCGTTTTAACCCGTTTAAAGTGTAATATTTAAATGAGTACTACTCGCGGAATATATAGACAGTATAAGCTATCAATAGGTTGAAACAAATATTATAGGCTCCTGAACATTTCGTTTGCTAGAATAGGAAATATTGAATTTATGCGCTAAAGGTTAATGCGATACACCTGCTTCGGGGACTAAAGTTGCTCATTCCGACCCTCATATGTGACGCGTGTGATTCGACCCAAAATACAGGAACAGAAAAACATGTAAAAATTCCTTATTATTCAATATTTTTACCACTCTTTTATACGCGACCTTAAACATTTAAAATTTGTTAATCAAATTCAGAATTTTAACGAGTAGATAAATTTAAAAAAAATACCCAATTTTATAGGTAACCGAAGATTATGATATGCACAAACGTATCTTAATTGCTACAACAACATAATATAGGTTATTTTTTTATATTCTTACTTAGACCTTCATTTGTACGAAATGGTATGACTATCGTACTGTTTTATATTTATATAATTTCAGCATTAAAATGTTAACACTGTTTTACGAGATATAACTACAAGCCGTTTGTCAACTTGTTTGTTATAATTAACCATATATTTTAACCGTAAGGCATGGAATGGGTCCTCATCCATAGAATAAAATACTCATTAATTAACCTTCTTCTCATAGTCGCCATCAAATAAACATACATTTTTTATTTTAATCGAACGTTAAAATACATATTTTCTTATTTAAAAAAACGTACAAAGTAAAAGCCAATAAAGTTCACGGACAACAAAATACACAAACAACGAGCGAACGGCAAGTTATTATGCAGTAATCGCTATTTTCCGACCGATATGGGCGTTTTCGTTGGCGTGAAAATATTTTTTTATGACCCAGTTATCGTCATCATGAAACTGTGTTATTGTCGCACTCAGTTTCAACAACTGTATTAGAATTTTAAATCATTTTACATCGCTATTCTAGCTTTTGTATAATAAAACAATTAAATGGGTTATACAGAAAAACATTGCTTTTGTATATTTATTTATTTATTTTTACATAAGTACACATTCTACCGTACTTGATCCTAATGCGACAGAAAATACGTTTTTATGTATGTAGGCATAATTATACAAATTATATTTAATGCAACTATTGTGAATTCTTCCGAGGAGACGTGAAAATTATACTAATACTACTATAAGAAGAGTTTGTTTCTTTAAACGCGCGAATCTCAGGAACTACTGGTTTAAATTGAAAAATTGGAAGCAGTAGTTTGAAGTATACTTTTTATTTATACCAGCGGAAAAGTGCGTTTATAAACTAAATAATATTTGAAATTGGAATTGAAAATATTATTAGTAATTAATGACTTAATATGTCGGATATCAATTGAATCGTTAATAGAAAAGATCGGAACAAATTCCAGAAAGCTAAACATGAAAAATATTCGTTTATTTATTCCAACAAAACTTAGGGCGAGGTTGTTTCGTGATATGTGTGTTTAAGTGACACTTCAAAGTTTGCCATAGTATAAATAAAGCTTGGATTATAATCTAGTAAACTTACGAATGAACCGGTAAGAAAATAATTTTGAAAACTTAAATATTTTTTACATGTTATTGCACATGATGGCACTCAATTGGTTAGAGCAACAGTACGGAACGCTAAAGATACCGGTTGAAGTGCCGCCCCATTTTTTTTTTCAATTTATTATCGATCTTTATTCACAAAGGAAAATAATTGTTAGTTTTGGATATTACAATATATAATGTAAGTAAAATGTTAAAATAATTGATAAATGTGGCTTGCGTTTCGGAAAATAGAATTAATACTAAATGAACGCTCCGTTGTATTAAATGGACAAGAATGGCCCGGATCTAGGAGAGTCAAGACTTCCTAAATGAATCAAGTGAACTCCCATTTATCACCCGGATGTAGTGGGGGGATGAAGCCGCAATTTCAAAGTTTAGTAACGAAGGTTTAAAGCGACGAGGGAATGATACTCATTTCAATTTCGCCATAAACCTATACACAATGCACATACGTTAAATAAATCAAAATTTTATTTCACTTTTCAACGGAAATAAAATGGCACAATATTTTAAAATTTAAATACGAATAGCGAAACGTTGAAGCATGCGGTCACCGCAAACAGCAATAAAAACTTGAATTAAGCAAGAATACGGAATATGTTTTCATATTTTAAAGCCGCGAAAATGTTAGTTCTCGAAAGTTGTATCCAGTAAGTTGAAATAATGATAAAAAAGGAGTTGTGCTTATAAATGTTATTTCGAGCTACATTTTTAAGGGTACTTCATTGAAATTAGAAATATAGAGTAACTTTTAAATTGTTTTAGGATTATATATTGTCTGTAGTTGACACATTTCAATAAAACACTTTTACTGTTTAAAGCCGTTTCCATGACCACGGCTGATGCAAAGCTTTCGAAACGTCGAGGCGGAGTTAAATTATTTTTTAAATAAGTTTAACTAATATATTTAGTGTTTTAAACCATTAATGTGTTTTATTTTAAAGACGAACAGTTGATGTATTTGGAGCTTACAACATTCACAAATCTAAAGACTGAAATTGAAATGTGATTTACACGCTGCGGCTTTTCCATAGACTGCTGGTGGAGGTTAGTAGATGTCCTATATAGTGTTGAGAATTAGTCAAGCATCGCCAACGTTCTAGAAATAACAAATAAATTGAAAATCGATTTTAGATTGAAAAAAATTTACGACACGGGCGTGACTTGAACTGGCATCCACAGCCTAAGTTAACTACCGTGTCTGTCATCGTCGAATTGTTGCAACCTATTAATACATACGCCCCTCCGTCTCGTGCCAGTTCAAGTCCTGTCCGTGTCAAAAAAAAATCTATCTTATAACATCGTTTCTTAATTTATGGGTCATTTCTTTTTTAATGGGTTTTTCATATTTTTATAATAAAAAACAAATGGAATCGTATTTTACAATTATAAACTCTATACAAAAATATCGCGTTTGTTCAAAGTCACAAAACGGAAGCTTTGCTATCTATCTCTATATCCTTTTTAACTGAGGCACGCTCTATGTTGATTTATTTTACGAGCTTAAACAAATAAATTCAATTTTATTCGTTCGCTTTTATAACATTCCCTATACATTCCTAACTTTATTATGTTCCATATCACTACCTATGTAATAGATCAACAGTTTTCCAAGAAGCGACGACGAACAATTAATCCATCTTTCTTGTTTGATCGAGAAATAATAATTTAAGACTATTTACATTTTTATAGATTCGATATTGATATTTTCAATTATAGAGGAGAGCAGACAAGCATGGCGTTCGCTTGATGGTAAAAGAAATACCTCAGCCTATAGCGTCTTAACAAGATATGCTTTTGACCTATTGTGGCTTTGGATATTTCGAAATCCACAGATTGAAACTGACACCTGATTAAACTTCACGGGTTTATCATATATGGAATTTCGATAATCCTTCCATCCATTTAATATCAAGACGAAGACCAACATGTTTAAAACATTATAAATTGATTAAAAAATGTTGGACCCGGTGGGGATTGAACCACGACCCGTTGATTATTAGACGTACATTGCTACCATTATACCAACGAGTCCATCAAGATAATATTATATTCGTTTGATTAATTGGTCAAGATACTTCTATGTAGTATATACTAAAAATAAACAAAATCGGTAAAAAAACTTTTCAGATTTCAGTTCAGTAACGGTTTTATTTTTTCGTGCACTGAAAACAACAAAAAATTAAAATTTTAACATAATTGTCGTGTTTCACTAGTGTAGCCCTTTCATTTGATACCCATATTGAGGGGGTTAAGGAAAATATATGTTCTCCGCCATTTTGTGTCGACGGCCATCTTGAATTTATAATGTTATTGATTTTATTATATTGTATTGTCATCTAAATTAAATGTGTGTACCAAATTTCAGTTTAATCTGACTGACGGGTACTTAAATTAAAATTTCTAATTTTGACCCAAATAAATAAATTTCGTACGGATCGAGCTAAATAAAACCGTTTCAAAAAGATGCTTCACGTTAGACTAATGAGAATAGGTATAGTTGTGCGCGCATCATTAGTATACCTTCAATTGTATATTTATTCAAATTTTAAATTGTTTTTTCTCGCTTCGTGTTCCTTGATGCTGTGTCAGAGTACATGAATTATTTATGTGTGCGGTAGAGTAATGTAAGGAGCGCAATTTAACGGAACTACCGAGATAGGTATCTCAGCCGCGAAGTTTAGAACTTCTTACAAACACTGGCGACACGCCAGGCTGCTAACTTATCTCGCCAACTCGTACCAACACTTCTAAGTAGTTTTTAGAGACAATTCACTGTCGAAGCACCAGAATCGACATTCTACTTTCCTTATCGATTATAGGAAACATCTCCACCTCGTCGAGCAGGTGGGTACAGGTCTCTCAGTGGCAAACAGCTAGAACATGCACAGGTTTGTTGGCTTATTTTCTATTATAGAGGAGGACAGAGAAGACAACTTTATGCTTCGTCAAATACACCAGCCATAAAACATCAAAACATTAATTTTTCTTTTCTGAAACAAGTTAGACGTTGTCTGGAACTCTATATATTATATGGGCGGTAGGAATATCAAATTCGATCTGTGTCACGAACCAACGTCCATAGATGAAAAAGCCGTCAAGTTTTTTCCTGTTTCGGTTTCTGATCTCCGAATATCCAAAGCCAATATAGCTAGACAACGCATCTTACTGATATCTTATATGGCTGGGGTACCTCAACTTCCATCAAGAAAACCTCATGCTTATCTGTCTTCTTCTTTTATATAAAAAAATCGACTCACCAAGCCGTTCGACTGCGGGTTGACGACTCCCTCGCTAATCGGGATAGACGTTAAAACATGACGTAAAAAACGTCTTATTAACATTCCCCCAGGCCCCAGGTTTGAACTTAGCACTTCGTTATCAGTTTTCGAGTGTAACTACTGACCCAACGAGGCAGTTATTATCAGAGATAATATATTATTCGTTTCATCCTTAGATGAGTCTGAATTTTGCAATTATTGTTGGGTATATTAAACATAATATTTACTTTGATGTCTGTTCCGTACAATTATAGAGTTTGATTGACAAAGGATATAAATACCTAGTCTATACAAGAGATTGTATATACTAGGTATTTATATCCTTTACGTTTAAGACCAAATTTCGAGAAAATATAATAATACAATACCATACAATATCATTGATAAGGTAGATTTCCTAATATTATCAGAACACGACATTTGGCATACGGAAACCGGTGTCATTTCGTAGCGAAATTGAATTCTATAGATTTCCTATCGAAGTTTCTTATTGTGATTTGGCACCACCCTAGACAATAACGGAAAGTCATTTTTACAAGAAAAGAGATGAAGCTGTGACTACATAGATTCATATAGGTAAATCTGCTGAAAACCATCCGAAATAATAATCTCGTAGTTGTAATACCGTTAATAAGAATTTGTCGTATTTCAATCCATATCGATTTAGTTTATTATGTACTGTTTTCATTTACTTGTATTTTTAGTTTATTTATACATTATTACTTAATTCAGACCAAAAATTCTTAAATATATTTTATTCAATTAAAGTAAAATTATAAGAGTACCTTACATAAATTGCAGTTTAAAAGCGATGTTTAAATAAAACACCTGTAACGCCTTTAAATATTTTAGTTATTTTTATTTATTTTAACACGACATCCGTTGTGTTTTGCACGAAGGCCCACCTACCCACGGCGATGTTACCTACCCACGGCCATGCTATCTACCCTCATAATGCGTCAATGAAATTAAAATTGGATATTGTAGAGTATTCAGGGTTGTTGACATTCCTGGTACATCGGCCCAAATGCAGGTTAAGTGGCTCTTGCATTAGCGCATATTGTATTACGGTATTCTAAGGCGGAGCACATAAATCTAATTTGTAGACGGAAACGTCGGGAGCGAGGGCCATAGTAGGTGGTATAGATTAACTCAGGCGTTAGAGTGGTTTACAGAGCTAACTGCCAATCTTCATTGATTGCTTGGCACTAAGGAAGCCCAAGATTAATCAGTGACCTATTTATTCCTTATAAATTGAAATCACTTGTCACCTAGTGGTGTGTAGCGGATATATTTCTATAGCTATGACAATAACTGAACTGCGTCTATAGAATCTTTAGTATTTTTTGAAACTAGTGTGATACTATATTCATATATAAACATTTAGGCACACAGCTATAATTATAAATTTAATTAGATTCGAATAAACCATAAGATAGTAGCGTCTAATTTATCTGTACTAATATTTGAAAGCTGAAGAGCTTGCTTGTTTGAACGAAAGAAACTTATTTTTGTGTTGGATAGATCATGTATCGAGGAAGGCTTTTACCTATCGTATGACATCGTGCTACTACCGATTGAGCGAATAAACTTTAAGGGCTCTGTTGCGCTGCGAAACGATTCAAAAAGCCAATAAATATGAATTTAAAAAAAAATCCTTTTTAAATGTTCTAAACAATATCTATTAAGATTAACTCTCAAAAAACGTTTTTATGGTAACCATTTGGTCAAAATTAATGTATTACCAATTATTTCTTAGGGTTGTATCATATCATGCAGACGACAAAACAACGCCTGCCGGATCAGCTAGTAACATTTTGCACTCCAAACTTTAATATTACCGCTAAAACATTACGGTCGTATAAAGCAAGTTAATTTCACATCGCAATAAAAACATTGGCAGCGTTTTATTCCTTCTGATCTCTGTTATAAAAGCACATAAAAGCTTAGTTTTGAATAATTCACGCAATGAAATGTTTTATGGGCAATACAGTGTCACTACTTTGGTAGCAATATCATTATACGGCGGTGATAAACAGCGACTTATTGCGGTGAAGGATATATAAGCTGCATTGAATACGTAAAACAATATTGACAAGTCAAGACATAGCTTATATCTTAACACTTTAAAAAACTATTTACAGTAAAAGACTCAGGCAAACTGTCGATTATTGTCAACTGTTGTATTATCCTTATCTATACTAATATTTAAAGCTGTTGAATTTGTTTCTTTGAACACGCTAATCTCAAGAACTACAGGTTCGTCGTTTTTTATTAGACCATTTATCAAAGAACGCTATATAACATCACGCTGCAACCAATAAGTGCGAAGAAACAGATTTGGCTTCCGTTGCGGCGCTGCGTGAACGGTTCAAGAAACCAAAAAAAAAATCAAACAATGAATCTTCTTTAAATGATCTAAAAAATGTCTCTTAAAAGATTGACATTCACTACAGCATGTTAATATTTTAATATTAATTTACTAGAACGACGAAAAGCGGACGACGTCGTGGGTCGATCAATTTGTTCAGTTATTGAGGTTGTTTGCAAAGATGAATTTTGATGCCCAAAATAACTATTCCACGCAGACGAAGTACTGGGCGCAGCTAGTTTGTAATACAATTAGACGTCTAAACATCCTAATCCTTATTAGTATAATATTCTAGAAGCTTATTAAACTTATAAATGGCTTCTCTACCTAGAAGTGGTATCTTCTAATGAACAAAGTTTCAGCTGTAGAAAACTCCAACTGTGAGAACAGAACTAATTCGATCCATATATTATGGTCTTTTAAAACATCGAACTTTTACAATAACTTCCATATAAATATTAATTAAATTGAAAACTAACAATGCACTGATTCGTTTGAGTTCGCGGTGACTCTTGGCTCATTTCCAGATCTCATTGGACCACGTCCAGAGTGTCTTCTCATTGTTATTCTGTGAGAATTGTTCTATCTATCTAAACACACTATTTAACGCTATCGTCAATGAAATACTCTAGAATTACAGCAATATTGCTTGCTCATTTATTGTTAGCTATTGCAACACTTAAATAAAACACTTTAACGGTTTAAAACGCGATATATATTAGTTAAACTTATTCGAAAATTATTTTATCTTCGGCCTGACATTTCGAATATATATATATATATCGCGTTTTAAACCGTTAAAGAGTTTTATTTAAATGTGTACTACTCGCGTGAAGTACATAATATTTTATTGCAACACATTCATGATTGTGAAACAACAACATTGTCCTTTTTATGTTGGATGAAACCAGAACATGAAATGGTCCAACTATATAAAAAGCACTGTCGACCTATTTTGGTTTTGGATATTCGGAAATGCGCAGACTGAAACCGGCATGCGATTATTTTACAAGGCCTCTACAGGGCTGTCTTATCTGTGGACACTGGTTTATAACCTGGATGTAAAATTCAATATTCCTACCACCCAATTTATTACCCAGATTACCCGACGTAGTCTAACAACGTGCTTCAGAGAAATTAAAAAAAAAACTGTATATTTTCTGTAGCCAACCATAGCCACCAACAAGCCTGTCAAATTTGTGTTACAATTTTAGGTTACAAATATATATATATATGTATAGTCGGCCTTAATGCAAAACGCCTTTGCCTTTTATGCTTTTGAAGCAAAATATTTGAACTTTAAGCGTATAGGTTGAAACGACGTTAAATACCACGAGATCGCTTCCAGGCTCTGTGCAGCAAAATTTCTAGTTGAAAAGTCAAACAAACTTGAGATTCTTTGTGAGAGGTATTGTTCTTCAAAAAATAAACGCAAAGTAATGAGCGTTGAGCGAATGAAAAGATAATTAGATTTTGTTTTATTCCTTCAATAAAAGACCATCAAATCCTGGAAGAGAGAGAATCTTTTACGATTAAAGCTCACGTATATTTGCTATTCAACTTTCAAACTGCAATGCAATCTTCAAAGAAGATTAATCTATATTATTAACAATATTTATTCATTTTGTATTTTTTTTTGTTACATAGACATTCCGTGCACAAAAATTTCACACATGCTCTACACTAATGGAAAACATCGTGAGGAAATCGACATGTCCTATAACTAAAGAATCGATTATGTATTTGTTCCGCAAATTTTGCCATCATAGATTAAGGAATATAGACTATACATAAAGGAGCATCCATCCAGTTTTACTTGTTCCCACCCACGTTGCTGTGGTCCAACCTGAGGCCTAAGCCCCTCTCGGGGCACCTTCGGTCGTGCCGCAAACTGGATCACGGCCGAAACGCCTGGTTAGTATTAGAATTTTCTGTAATCTTTAAAATATAAATGTATGAGGCGCTCTGGTAGTTGGGAATGGGATGAGTCCCAGCTTTGGGAACTACCAAAGATCTGATGACGATATTATATATTGCAGAAGCCTGTATGCCACCGACAGGTTGAGTGGCCCAGATACCGATAGACCTAAAAGGAACTCGGTGTCCCTCGTACTGGAGTGAAGACCCACTTTGGGTCGCTGCGTCAACGAAAACAGTAAGTATGATAATGATATTATGACCTGCATTACCGACTAATACCTACGTTCGCCAAACTGTTTTACCGACACGTAAAGCAATATTTGTTCCTTACGAAAACCGTATGCTGATAAATATAATAGGGATATTAATAGGGATAGTTAAACAGCGTGTTATTTATTAAAACTTAACAGCTATGGTACTAGTAGATGTCAGAATAAGTATAAAAATGTTATAACATTTAAACGTCATATAAACCACCTTTTCTTAAACAAAACATATGTTTCAAAGAAGATAGGATTACGTTGTTAGCTGTTTGTTTTATATGAAACGATGTTGTAGATTATTATATGTGACGTGTATTCATGTTACAGTAAATGGAAATTGTGTGTAGCTATAAAAAATATCATCTTATGTTTGCGTAGCCCCATGGGAGAGCCTTCAGATTTTCCCATATTTTCTCGTCAAGACTGAACAATAAGTAATGAACACTCGGAAACGAGGCAGTGAAAAAATGTAGGGCACAGCTTATAATTTTCGCGTTTTCAAAGTTTTCAACGCTTTATAACAACTAATGGAGGTACCTCGTACGTTTGAATAGTTTTTTTACGTTTTCGAGTCAAGTAAGTATACGATTTTGAGGATAAAAATTTGAATAAAAAAATATTAATAAAATAAGCCACCGAGTCATTCAATGTATATTTAACACAGTGTCGATTTTCCTTAAATCATTTTCAAATAGGTTGAACTAATATATCGCGTTTTAAACCGTTAACTATAAATATAACTATAAACAGTGTCACCATTTGCAATAACATGCGAAAAATATTAAAGTTAAATACTGTCGGTAGTTTACGCGAGTAGTACACATTTAAATAAAACACTAACGGATTGAGACGCGATATATTATATTAGTTAAACTTGTTTGAAAAATATTTTAATTACGGCCCGACGTTTCAGATGCTTTGCAATACAGACAGTATTTAAGTTTAACTAATACATATCGTGTCTTGAACCGTTTTAGCGTTCTATTTAAATATTAAAGTTTTTAAATAAGTTACAAATTAATTAGTATAAACAGTCTATAAAAAATACCTAATTTGGTTTTTTGGAAATAAATAATGTGAATTCAGAACATAAACCTGCACTTAAAATATCACTTAACGATAAATGATTTTATTTCGTTCACGTGCCAAACTTTCGCAAAGACAAGTTCGAGACGAGCGGAGATTATCGGCAAAATAAATCAAACGAGGGTTAGGATGACATTTATTATGGGAAAATACACATTTTTATGAATTTGTTAGTAGTAGTGTAGAAACATTATACGATGATACTGAATTACAAATACTGTTAGCATTTCTTGAGACTTCCAATTAACCATTAAATTCACCAATGCTTTATAAACATAAACTTAACATGTTGAATTATTTTAAGGTTGAAAGCTTTAATATTTTTACATGTTATTGCACATAATGCCCCTATATAAATTAGAAATCAAATGCTGTGGATGACGGTTCAAGTCCTGTCCGAGTCGTAATTTTTAAAAGTCATAATCGATTTTTAATTTCTTTTAAATTTATTTAATATTTAAAAATATCAACTTGGCTATTATATATACAGTTATATCATTATATTCAGTTTATTCTATTCAACCTCATAATCGGGCATGAAGATATGCAAAGCTAACAGGGAAAACTACAAAACAATGAAAAAAAATTCTCAACCGAGTCACGTATATGCGATAAAATAGTGTGAAAAGAATGTTTAAGTATTTTTATTCTTTAAACTTATCACAAGAGACTCGGATTCATTAAGAGAGAATGTAGTGCGATTGTGTCTCAAAGAAATTAACCGCTCGCATTAAGAAACCAGAATGACCTAACATTTTCTTAAAACTTAAAACCTCCATGGTTAAGCAGAGCACGCTTCGCGCCACTAAAGCTATCGTAAATAAGAAACGAATGCATTTCCCGGCCAAGGATTATATTCTGTTAAGAAAATAGAGAGATATTCTTAAAAGTCGAGACGAATATTAAATTTTTATACTTCACTAGCTTTTCTCGAGTCGCTTTCAGAATTTCGTTGAACCCGCTGATGTAAGTACTCATCGGATGACCTGCCATAAAAAATGAGTGAAATAATAATGAAAACACGACGCGAGACGGGTACAACAAATTCTTATTGCAATATTAAATAACGTGTCTCTGTTTACATTTTAGAGACATTATGAATTGATATGTTGAGTGAAGGTTTTTATTTTGACAAACAAAGGAAAGACTTTTATTTAAACACGGTCTGTAATTAAAAAAATACATACTTAACGGTTCCAATTTTATTTTAACTACGGTCCGACGTTGCCGATGCTAGGCGGCAGCCATGGTCACGGGCAGTAGTTAAAAAAAATGTAAATATCTTTAACTAATACTTTGCACATTTTAAACCGTTGAAAATGTTTTATTTATAACACTTTTATTTGTTTGACTTGAAAAAAAAAAACGAAGACGACATCAATAATAATCCAACTTAGCTTTTTTAAAACTTTTACCACGATCACCATCATTCATTGCTTAGTTCCTGCTTTTTATTTATTTACGTATAGACAAACTCTCGTACATATAGCAGAAATGTAACACTAGATTTTTCTTTTCTCTACTATTTTATTTATACTACTTTTTTTTAAATCGTGTTTATATTATTTCGTCTTCTATCTGCTGAAGCTAACTTTAACATCATAAACAAAAAGACGGTCACCTCTGACCTTCAGGTAAATGATATCTACAAAGACATTTAAATGCGAGTTGTTAGTCTCCAGCTAACAATTCGCTGGAGTTATTTTAGTCTCTTTATCAAGAGAAAACAACAAAGTACGGGAGTAAATGAAAATATAGCATCTTTTGTAGCGCGAGATGCTAACATTTTCTACTTAGTCCAGTCTATTGTTTAAAGTTATTCTATGAAAACTTAGTCTACACTAGTGCTAATGAGCTGCTAAACATACTTACCTTGGCAACGCCACTTGAATTACATGTTTGTTTAGTAATTAATTAGGAATATCGCAAAAACTCTGTATAAAATAATTATTTCTCTTTAAACGATCTAAAAAAATGTTTTTGACCAGTATATGTCTATCTTTTAAGATAAACTTGAAAAAACTACGCGAAGCCGACAATGTCCTTGGTAACTGCTATAATTCATAAAAAAAGAATTTTGATGCCCAACATAACTAATGTGCGGTTTGCACACTAGGGAAAAAAACGTGAGCTCAATCGCCAAGATCGAATACTGAAAGTCTTACCAGATTCACAGGTTTTGAGGCAGCTTCCAGCATCCACACACAAACACACACCAAAATAACGATTATCAGGTTTTAGATAAACACACATACGACTTAATATCTTGTGGAGTTAATGTCACGGTATCTTGAGGTAGAATGAGGCTTCTGCCTTCGGCCACCACAGCACCCGATTGGCTAGAAGATTCCGCATCGATCCTAGCGATCCAACTCAGAGTTTCCGTCGCTCACCGCTAGATGGCGTTACATGACAGTGGTGCCGAAACATCCCGCCCACCAAAATACCCCATGGTATTTTATGATAAACGATATTGATAAAATTCGGTAATAATGAAACGAGTAAGCTTGTTAAAGGAGTGTTAATATTTATAAAACAATATAGAAAAATAAACTAAATTGATTAATTGTTAAAATTAGACATATTAAAATTTATTCATCGATTGGCAAAGGACAAAGTTTAACTAACGGTCGTCTTAGGATGTTGCCGTTATTTGCAGTTTTGACTTCTGCAACTCGACAAACTTTATCTTTGCCAGGTAAAAGTTTCACGACCCTTGCAAGAAGCCATTGTAATGGTGTTCGATTTTCATCTTTAATGATAACCATATCTCCTATTTTCAAGGGTCTTGAATCTTTTGTCCATTTAGCACGTTGTGTTAAAGAATTTAAATATTCATGTTTCCACCGAGACCAAAAGTTTTGTTGAATAGACTGTATTAACTGCCACCTTTGAAGTCTATTTACGTTTATCGAAGACAAGTTTTCGTCAGGAACGGTTTGTAACGGTTCAAGAGTAAGAAAATGACCGGGTGTTAAGGCAGATAAATCGTTAGGGTCACTACTAATCGGACAAAGTGGTCGCGAGTTTAAAATAGCTTCGATTTGCGCAAATAAAGTAGTCAGTTCTTCGAAATTTAAAATTTGATCTCCAACAACTCGGAATAACAGTGACTTCGCTACTTTTATTTGACTCTCCCACACGCCCCCAAAGTGTGCACCGGATGGAACGTTAAATTTGAACTGTATGTTTTCCGCATTAGAAGCTTCTTTCATGAAAGTCGAAAAGAGATTTTTTTGCACCTACAAAATTAGTCCCACAATCCGCATGTATAACGCTACAGCGACCGCGTCTAGCAACGAAACGTCTTAATGTCGCGACGAATGCTTCAGTGGATAGGCTGGAAACGACTTCCAGGTGAACGGCCTTCGTAGCTAAGCATATGAATAAACATAAATATGCTTTATCGATTTTCATACTTCTACGCGCGCCGAGCCTAATACGGAATGGACCAGCGTAATCAACACCGGATATAGAAAACGGCTTAACTTGGTTAACGCGAAATGACGGAAGATCGCTCATGAAGGGTTGCACCGGCTTCGGGTTTGAACGAAAACAACGAATACATTTTGATATGCGATTTCGAATAGATCTTTTCGCAGAAATTATCCAAAAATGTTGTAATAATAAAAATTGTGTAGTGTTAACGCCTGGGTGTAGATAATTGCGATGAATGTGATCGATGATTAGCGTTGTTAATGAATGATGCGAGGGGAGTAACGCTGGATGCCTTTGTTCGAACTCTAAGCCTGACCGTTTTATTCGACCACCGACTCGGAGAATACCTTTACTGTCAATAAAAGGGTTAAGTTTCTGAAATGATTTAGTAAGGACTTTTCCTCCCTTTAAATTAGACAATTCGTTACAAAATACTTGAGACTGTACGAATTTCACGATTTCTAAAAGTGTATTGTGACGTTCGACGTTTGATATGTAACTATTTTTATTTGAATTAGTTGGAAAACGAGTACAATTAATAAACCGATAAATATAAGCCAAAACGTTAATAAGTTTGTTAAGAGAGGAATATTTATTTAATAACGATTCGAATAGATGAGTTTCAGTTCGAGTATTTTCTACACAGGTAAGTACTAATTTACGTGTTTCAGAATTGACGATTGCTTCTTCATCCTGTGTAGTAGGTTTTGTTGAAACTGGCCAACAGTTTCGATCCTTTGATAGCCAATGCGGGCCCGCCCACCATAAGGAATTATTGATAAGAACTGAAGAAAGTTGACCGCGTGTAATCACGTCAGCTGGATTATTCTCTGAATCTACGTGATTCCAGACAGCTTCGGGAACGGCGCTTACAATTTTACTTATGCGGTTCGCTACGAAAGTTTTCCATTTGGAGGGATGCGAACGTAACCACGCGAGTACTATCGTCGAGTCAGACCAGGCACAAATAACATCAAAGGATCGAATAACAGGTAAATACGCCTGTTGGACGAATTTCAATAAATCAGCTAATAGAACAGCACCACAGAGTTCCAAACGAGGAAGTGATGTCGATTTAATTGGAGCTACGCGACCTTTAGAACATACAAAAAAAACCTTTACATTGTCTTCTCTGTCGACTACTCGCAGATACACTACGCCACCGTATGCCTTTTCTGAACTATCAGAAAACCCGTGTAATTCACATGACTTAAAATCTGTAACACAAAGACAACGCGGAACATGTAATTTAGTTAAAGATGGAAACTGCAACACATAACTATTCCACAAACGAGTGATGTCCTCAGGAGGGTCAGCATCCCAGCCAATATTTAGAATCCAAAGACGCTGAACAAGAACTTTGGCGACGATAGTTATCGGAGCTAAGAAACCTAAGGGATCAAATATACGTGCAATCTCACTGAGGATGTTTCTCTTCGTACATTTTCGTGGCTGAGGATTCACTGTAAAGAAAAAAACAGTCATTGTGCGGATTCCACTTAAGACCTAACACTTTAAGTGTGTGATTGTCATCTACATCAAGGGTGACTGTTGAGGTAAGACAGTGTTCTGGTGGAAGATCAGCTAAAAGGGCAGGAACATTACTTGCCCATTTTCGTAATTCAAAATTACCCTTCTTTAAGAGTTCAATGACTTGCAACTTTGCTGCAACAGCTTTCTCAAGACTTTCGAATCCAGAAACTATATCGTCGATATACAGCTGCGATGATAAAACTTCGCTAGCAAGGGGAAATTCTTTTCCTTCATCTATGATTAATTGTTTTACAGTTCGACATGCTAAAAACGGCGCCGATGATACACCATATGTGACAGTGTTAAGCCGGTATTCTTGAATAGGCTGACATGAATTAAAACGCCAAAAAATACGTTGATAATCACGATCACTGTCTAATAGTGAAATCATTCGATACATTTGTCGCATGTCACATGTAAAAACAACTGAATGAAATCGAAACTTTAAAAGGATTTCTACGATGTTCGTTTGAAGTTTGGGTCCAATTAGCAATGTGTCATTGAGTGAAACACCGACTGCATCTTTTGACGAGGCGTTAAAAACAACCCTTAGCTTTGTTGTCCGCGATTCCGGCCTCTGAACACAATGATGTGGTATGTAATATTTTCCTAAATCCAATTCCTCAACAGGAATTCGACACATGTGGCCGCTGTCTAAATAATCTTTCATGAAGCCAACGTATTGTTGTCTAAGATCGGGATTTTTAGCCAATCTTCGTTCGAGAGAATGAAAACAACGCAACGCGATATTTCGAGATCCTGGAAAGAAAAGAGGTTTCTCTTCTCCTTTGAAAGGCAAAGCTACGATGTATCTGCCGTTTAAATCACGAGAATGAGACGTTGTATAAAAATCTTCACAGCGTTTTTCCTCGGGTGTTAACGTAGGAGTATAATTTTCAAAAAAATTCTAATTCCCAAAAAACGTTTCACTTCTTGTAAGAGTGTGTCGTCCATGTTTACAAATAACGAGGTAATATCAGTATTAGCACATTTCGAATTACCGGTAAGAAGCCAACCGAAAACACTGTTAATGGCTGAAGGTTGTGTTCGAGTGCCAACAATATTACCGGGTAATAATAGTGAAGCGAATATTTCAGCCCCAAGGAGTACATCGATCGGAGACGGCTTATGACAACTTGGATCAGCTAATTTTAAACTACTAATATGGCTCCATGACGATATATCGATGGTAGTTGATGGCATTTTTCCACAAATAACCGGAAGCGTATACGAAAAAAAAAAAAAAAAAAAAAAAAAAAAAAAAAAAAAAAAAAAAAAAAAAAAAAAAAAAAAAAAAAAAAAAAAAAAAAAAAAAAAAAAAAAAAAAAAAAAAAAAAAAAAAAAAAAAAAAAAAGAGGGGGGAGAAAGGGGGTAAAAAAAAAAAAAAAAAAAAAAAAAAGGGGGGGAGGGGAGAAAAAAAGAAGGGGGAAAGAAAAAAGGGGGGGGGGGGGGGGGGAGGGGGGGGGGGGGGGGGGGGAGGGGGGGGGGGGTTTAAAAGGGGGGGGGGGGAGGGGGGGGGGAGAAAAGGGGGAAAAAAAGGGGGGAAAGGGGAAAGGGAGGTTTTGTGTTTTTTTGGGGGTTTGGGGGTTTAGGGGGGTTTTTTGTTTTAATAAAAAAAAAAAA